>OX411798.1:6239656-6717156 GCA_948252455.1 Acleris cristana | reverse complement strand
TAACAATCTTGAACGCACCCTGGCAACACTGCGAAGGATAGCTCACGCCCATAGACAAGTTTGAAAAACACTCTTCTTCTCACCGCTTTGCGACCGCGCAACTTTGTCTCTCACGACTCTCATCTTTTAAATAAGTAATCATAAACCGCAAACGACTCAAAATCCCCAAAATACTTTATATGTGGACATACAAGTGCAGTGCAGTGAAAATTACAAGAAAATACGGAACCAGTGCAACGCAAATACATAAGATACACGAGGTACCTACCTAATCCTCCCTTTTTCCTTTTATTTTTACTCCACGACCTTTATTCCAATAGCTGTGTTATGTAAATTCTTTGTACAAGGGTCCTTTAAGATAGTTAACAGTATGTATCGGCATGATGGTAACTTGTGTGTATGGTCGCAGGCGCTCCCAGTCGGACAGCGGCTCGGTGGCGTCAGAAGGCTCGCGGCGCGGCGCCGACGCGGACTCGCTCGCCACCTCGCACTCGCACGACTCGCGCCGGTACTCCGCCCTCCACAACCATAACAAGTAACACGTTCTTCTATGTCGTATTCATTTTAGAATATAGAAAATAAAATATTACTTATCCAACAGAATAATTGCAAAACTAGTTCATTATTGCCTAGGCAGGGCAAGTAGGTAATTGCAGTCCAAATTTTGTTTTAAAAATACGAAGCCCGCAATTGCCGTTCCTGCCACGGCAAATATAGTGCTTTTCTTAACGAACGCTTGAACTCATTTTTTGAATTGCATACGAACAGAAACTTCAGGTGAAATAAACGTTATGACGAGAAGAAAAAAGCTTTTAAAAAAAAGTTATGATCGAATAAAATATGAATGTTTAAGACTTGTGCCCTCATTTTATTATGGCATAGTAATGAAATTTGTATGCAACACAAGCCAGGAATGTTTTTTTTTTTAATTTGTGAACTGTCAATATACTATGTACTTCGCGTCTCAATATGGTGAAAAAAAAAAACTATTTTAAGATTTAAATATCATGTGATGTGGTCTCGAGAGTGCTGTCATATGTGGTTCTCATAGTTTACAGGAAATCGTCCAGCTTAGTTTGAAACCTTAAGTTGCTTAACTGTAAAAATGTAAAAACCATAAGGTCAAGCGGGGATATTACGTCAGTGGGGCATAAGTGGCTACCTTTTGAACGCCACTGTCGACCTCAGCCGACACAAGTAGAAGCTTAAAATAGACCGTTGTGTCATATAAATTAAGTTGTAATTTGCATAGCATGTATTTTGACGTACAGCGTTCAAAAGGGTTAACTCCCGTTCTAAAGTTCGTATCTAAGAAGTGGGAATTTTCGATGTTTCTATATCGAAACTACCAACATGCTTCAAGTTAAGACGTATACTGTCTAATACTGAAATGTTTTTAATTGCAGTGTAAACGCAGACAACCAAGTGATAGAGAATGGTGAGCACACGGAACAGACTGAGGAGGTGGTGCTCAGGCGGAAGAACCAAGACGGACAGCCCAACAACAGGATACAAAGGTACCGGCCTTTTATAACTCTTACTGAATAAATAATTATGAATGTACTGAAAGAGATCCCTTAAAAGCATAATATACTACTTTTATATCTGTAATTGTTTATTACAAAATAGTATTTGCAGACAATATTCCTAGCTTCTTAATAGCTCGGGGCTGGATATCGCTATCATGCTTGCACTCGCAACTGTCAGTATATTTGTCACTCGTGTGTCATAGAAAAACGAATATTGCCGATAGCTATTATGAAAATGATAGCATTGGGGCCTGTTTCATAAAAGCTTGTAACTTGTAATAAAAGTGCAAGTCTCTTTTTAATACATACTGGGGCACGTTTTATAAAACTACAAATTAAGTTTCCATTTGACACAACCTCGACCAAAAAAAGGAGGTCAGCCATTTGAGCAGTGTTACCAGTTGACCTGTAAAATTGTAACTTGTAGCTTTATAAAACGTGCCCCTGTTGGAAAGAGAGTTCCGCTTATAATATAAGCTATTATTTTATATGCAATATGCCTCTGTACATACATTATTATTGGCAAGCACACAATTACTGTGCTCAATAACTGTATTGACATGAATATTTGGTTGTCAGGTCGAAGGAGGACATCCACATGGCCAACTTGAAGAAGAAGACGCGCAAACGCACGAGGAAGTTCGAGATCGACGGCGTGATGGTCACCACCACCACCTCCAAGGTATACAACGTGTTACAAAATACCCCGTAAAAATATAATAAATTATCAAAGCCAAAAATATTGTCAACTCTAGTAAGCTGTCATGTCAGGGAACCGGAGTTAGCATAGATTATTTAACAGAGAGGCCAACCTACCAATTTAATAATTGTCAACTTTAATGGTTTTTCTGGTTTTCATCCACAAAGGTTCAATACTATGATGTCATTATGATCAAGTACTGGCTTCAAAAAACGTCAAGATGGAAAAAATGTTATGTTGTCAATTTCAAATCTTCTTATCGATACTCTACAATTGTTTCGTGTTTTTTCCAAAATGACGATGCTTTGTAACTCAGAATATTACGACTCCAAAACTCGACTTGTAATTTTGACAGACAACTTACAAACATACATATGTACAGTGCAAGTTAAATAAAAGCTTGTAATTTCTTTGTGCAGGTGATCTGGGGAGATGAAGAAAGCGGCCGCACGTGGGACGACCACGCGCTCCGCAAACAAGAGCTGCGCGAGATCAAGATGTTGCAGAAGCAGGAGCAGAAGCAGTTCCAGGACCTGAGCGCCAAGGAGGCGCAGCTGCGGGACCAGCAGGACAAGAGGTGAGGGAAGACAGGGAGTGGTAGATGGTGGGGGGAGACCCTGAAGATCTGTAGCCTTTATAATACATACATACATACATTGAATCACGCCTGTTTCCCAGAGGGGTAGGCAGAGACCACCTCCTTCCACCTGCTACGATCTTGACAAATCTCTTTCGCTTCTTCCACATTCTAGCTTTTATAATAATAATAATAGAATCTTTATTCACCAACAACAAGCAAACAAACATTAACAAAAAAAAAATAACACAAAAATGACAAAATTGCTGATGAAATGGTGCGGAACTCAGCTATGGAGCTGTTTTTCAGTCCTCACCTGGACAGTATCGGTAGACGGCTGTCAAAACAAACTACAGCTATACTAAGCTAAGCTAAGCTATAGCTATGGTATAAGTTCGCGTGTGATCGTTGACAGTCCTGCAGTGAAAGATGGTGGCTTAACCCGTCAAGTGTCCGGCCCTTGATTTACAGAAGTGCACGAAATGTCCAGCTAATTTTCGAGATATTTTTATTTTGTTTGAGTTTAGTAAAAGGTGAATTGTTTACGATTGGTATAATTATATTTTATGATTTATATATCAATGGAAAGATAAAAGAATAGGCAATGCAAATGCAATGGAATAAAGATTATACACTTACATTTGACTGATGAAAATAAATTATTTAATTAATAAAGTATATTATTATTAGGTTTGATATTTTTTTCATCCGATCGGTTTATTCTTTGACACACTGCACTTCATATATTGCCACATTTCACTTTTCTATTGTAAAATTATCACCATTATAAGTTTACGCGCCGAATTCATCAATTTATTTATCACTACACACATAAAGAACATCACAAAAATTATTTGTTTACGGAGCGGCGCAGGCGGCGGCCATTGCGGACGAGCACGTCCTATCGGGCAATAATTTCGTTTTTATTAATTTTTCGCTTGTTTAGATGCTTGGTTTTTGGGAAAAAAAATCCAGTATGTTGCCAAATAAGTGAAAAATCAATAGGATTATTTTTTTACACTAGCAGGGTCTTCGTTTATGAAATTTAAATTCTCCAATCACAGCGCCGTCCTGCGCACAACTGTTGTGCGTAGGACATGACCGGCCAAAATTTTCTACGCACAACTGTTGTGCATCATGTTGTTTAATTATTTTTTTATAGATAATATTTTTTCTCTTGACTAACTCTTGTCCTTGGTGGACGAAGATTTTGTTAAATAAGTTTAGGTCAAATTATTTTTAAAACAAACTCTAGATGTTGGCGAGTATGGCAGAGTAGGTCTTTTTTTGTACCTGTCGCCTTCATGTTTCCACTTCGACATAAGTGAGTGGTGGGTGGGCTGTCCACGCCACGTCTGTCATCCTATAAGCTGGTCACTGGTGGTTCTTGTCGAACTCAAAATTACCTGTTATTTACTTCTTTGCAGTCGCAGCCGCTGAGTACTTCAGCTAGAGAGTAACGTTCATTTTGAGCATGCAACTTACTTCAGCTACATTCTAACTTGTCACTTTCCAGGTTCGAAGCGGAGCTGGCGTCCCTGTCCCGCGCGCACGAGACCGACCTGGAGACCCTCGCGCGAGCGCAGCGCGCCGCCGCCGAGCGCGCCGAGCAGCAGCTGGAGGCCGAGCTGCGGCAGGCCGCCAAGAGGCTGCGCACCGAGCACGAGCGCGACCTGCGCCACTTCCGCGACCAGCTCAAGCAGGAGCTGCGGCTGCTCAAACAGGTCAGGGGGGGGCAGGGGGATGGCACGAGCCAACGAGTGTGGCTCATAATTTCCGTAAATCAAATTGTATTGGTTGGCAGAATTTCTATTCCCATTTTTTCCGATCTTAATTTTTCACTGTGGTGTTTTTTCACTGGCTCGTTTTTCCTTGACGTATTTTTTCCATCCCAGAAATTAATTTAATAATGTCGACGGAACTCCGCTATCGCGGAGCACATATTTCTGTGCGGTTTGGCCCTTCGGGCCTGCTGCAAAACTAACATAACCTAAACTTACCTTCCTTTTTCAACCTAATTATAAGTGGAAAATATGCGATTGGGAAAAAATAAGATTGGGGAAAAATTGAAATGGAAATTCTACAACCAATAAAATTTGATTTTCGGAAATTATGGGCAACGCTCGAGCCAAGAGTCTGCCATTAGCTCAGTTGAACTGTAGGGTCTTGTGCAGGATCCATCTCCGTGCTGCCAACCCTGGCAGGAGCCAAGAGCCTGTTTCTCAATGTGTTATTCCTGTGTGGGTTTTCTTTTGCAATCTTGAGCACTAAGATGAAATCTATAAAACGCTCTACAGGCCATATCGATATCCTTGTTCATTCCATAATGTGTAAAACAGATAGATATTCGTCCAAGAATGTTTTGTAGACTAATGTCATGAGAAGTGACTCGTGAACGGTGTGATATGACTATGCTGTTTTATTTCTGTTCTAACTGATCATTTTCTTGCAGGAAGTGGAGCTAGTATCAAAAGACCGTCGCAAAGACGCGTACCGGCAGCGGCGCGCGAGGCTGGACGCCGAGCACGCGGACCGCGAGCGATCCTTCGTCCAGTCCCTGGCGGAGGCCGGCGACGCACTCCTGCGTCGTATGCACGAGCACCACCGCGAGCGGCAGGCGCTGTGCGACCGACAGTACTTACAGCAGCGGCAGCAGGTACACTCACTAACGCACAGACAAGCAGCATTCGCATTATTGTGTTGCGACTTGCGGTTAGGGTGGTATTCCACCTATCCAATTCTTTGTCCAATTTCTATATCCAATATTTGATCAAATTTCTTTGATGGAGGCCCATTCCACTTATCCAATATCTTGGTCCAAGTTTTTTATACTATTTGCGTCGCCATTTTGGATTAAATGTCATTCGTAACATTTGATCAAATGTAGGCGTTTCTAGAAAATTTGATGAAGTCATCCAATTTCTTTGATCAAATGCACATTGGACAAAGAATTGGATAGGTGGAATACCAGCCTTAGGCGATAAGACGACGAAATTACTAGCATAGAGGCATTCTATCAAAGTTCTCAGAGTTGGCAACGCATTTGCGGTCTTAGGATTGCAGTCTTATGATTTTCGTCTTGATGAGGATTGAAATGTCAACGGGTTAAGATCCCACTTACCCTCAGGTAGCATGTGTGTTTGGTTGTCAACTCCATGCCATAAAAAACAGACGCTGCAGACGTACAGACAGATTAAAGTCATTCTAAAATGTCGAGTCGAATCAAAATGATTATGAAATTTCGGTTATCTTAAATTATACAAATTGAAAATTTTGGACATTATGCAATAAACTTCTCTCCGCGTTGTTTCCTCAGCACTATTACATGTCCTTCTTTAAACACGGCTTAAAAAGCTTGCAGATATTTATGGGCGACGACGGTTGCTGATAAGCAGCATCAGGTGTTCCGTCTGCTCGTTTGCCTTTTATAGCTGTAATAAAGAAAAGTCAATTTGAGATTTAGGTCAATTAAACATCAAGACATTATTAAATTCGGTCGTTATGAGACCTATTCCCAGCTAAGTGAAGATATCACTAATTATTTTTTTAATCCACAGATAATGAGAACCCGCGAGGCGGCGCTCTGGGAGCTCGAAGAGAAGCAGATCCACGAGCGGCACCAGCTCGCCAAGCGGCAGCTCAAGGAGGAGTTCCTGCTGCGGAGGCACCAGATGCTCGTGCGGCATGACAAGGAGCTGGAGCAGATCAAGAGGTGAGGTGCTGGGGCTGTGATGCTTGATATGAAGTTCGATCTTTTACAATACAGTTGCTCAAAAAGTGGTACTTTTTGTAGCCTAATATCGTGCGGAAAGTTTGAACATTTCGCACTAGTGTTTTTCACTTTCCATTTTTCTCGGAACTCGTGTAAAATGACTTACTTCACTTGCATCAAAATGTACTATTTTTTAAGCTTTTTATTGTATGGTAATAGGTAATCCAACCATCAGTTTGCTTTACAAGAAATTTATTCTGAATTTTTACCATGTGACTTTAACAAATCTATCAAAAAATCAAGCATTATAAACTCATTAAATTTCATTTTATACATTCCAAAAAGAGCATTTTCATTTCAATTCCACTCAAACAGTATCGATATTATTTCAGTTTTGATCGAAAAACAAAACAAGACTGTTCCTGCTCGAAATAACGGTTAATTTCGCTTTACGAAGAACCTGGTTAAGAACCATATTTAACCGGTAGTTTCAAACCGTTCCCAGGCCCTAGCGACGCTAATAATACGAATCCAACAACACCTCTTATGTCGAAATTGGGCCTCATCCGTTCAGTCTTTACTTAAAACCATAAGTACAGGTCAAAAACCTCGTTCTACGGCATAATGTGTTTCCATATATAAATTTAGTTTCGCATATTTAATCAACATCACATTTTCTCCTCAGGAAAAACACAAGGAAAGAAGAGGAGCTAGCGAAATGCCAAGCGGTCGAGAAGCGCTCGCTGCCCAAGCGCATCCGGGGCGAGATGCGCGCGCGGGAGATGATGTTCCGCGAGTCGCTGCGGATAGGCGCGCACCACGCCGACGAGCGAGACAGGCTCAAGAAGGTAGGGGTCGAGATGTACTCCCTAAGCGACTTCTAAGTTCTCTTCTAAGAGAGATGACGACACCACCATCTTATCTTTTAACCTACCATCAAGCCGGTGAATTTACTAGCATAGAGGCATTCCATCTTGGTCTTCAGGGTTGGCAACGCATTTGCAGTTTTAAGTTGGTCTTCAGAATGCAAATTTCTATGGGTATCAGAATCCACTTGCATGCGTGCGTGCGTGCGTGCGTGCGTGCGTGCGTGCGTGCGTGCGTGCGTGCGTGCGTGCGTGTCTCCTTTATGACATTCAAAAACGCAGTGTAGGACGCTTTTAGATTAGGTATGACAACGATCTTTGCAAGGTGGCTGGCAACTATGTCCAGTGGCCTATACCAGTCATAGGCTTCTGATCATGTGCGACATAGATGAATTTTATGAAGTTATTAGTGAGAACTATTATTTCTTATCATAGTTACCAAAATGAAAATGTGCAGTTTCATTTTGATAACTCTGCTACCATGGTCTTGTTTGACTACATGACTTATTTAATAGAAATAGTGTATGTTGAGTATAGAGTTGTGAACGGAGCGTGTTGTTGCAGTTCCAAGAGAACGAGAAGCGGCGGTATCGCGCCGAGCAGCAGCGGCTCGCCACCAAGCACGCCAAGGCGCGCGAGGAGCTCAAGGCGCAGGGAGAGGTCAGTACCATCATTAACCCTTTTCGATTTCTTTATGAACTTGTACCAAAAGCATCTTATACTATATATTAGATTTTGTTTGCGGCATCGTCCGCGCAGAATTCGCCTGTCGCTATTCCCTTGGGAACTATATTTTTTCTAGGATGAAAAATATAATACGTCCTTTCTCTAAGTTGGCTGCTGAACCAATTTTGATGAAATTTAGTATAAACCGTTGGATTTAGCTGTAAAAGTGTAACAAACAAGTAAAGTTTGTTCCTATTTAGAATGCCTATGACAATAACAAGTATACCTGACTGAAATTGTCATTAGATAGAGGATGAAATATTGATGAGAATAATGTTACCTCTAATTAGAAAATTAAAAAGTTCGAATATATACATAATCATCATCGTATTATATGCTGGATTAATCTATCAAATCTATCAAAACATCACTACATTTTCATGTCAAATATATTTCGAAAAACAAATTATATATGACAAGCATCAGTCAGTCACATTGTATTTTCACCGAAAGGGTGTTTCATCAAAAAATTAAGAGATTATTACCTCAAAATAAACATGACGACAATGATTAAGTGTATAGATAAATAATATGACCATGCTCATCTTTCAAAGGTACGCGAATATGGAGTAATAATGGTAAATTGATTTGTTTATATGAGTGACGGAATGAAAACGTCCCGACTGTACATGGAAATATTTCAATAAAGTTAAATGGTTTTGGGCTTAAACCGCTAAATTTCATAATACCTTATTCACTAATACACCTCATTTTCAAATTACCATGGGCTCATAATACCTAAATATCAAATTGTCTCATTCATAAAATGAACGAAATTCATAATGGTCTTGACCTAAAACGTCGTATTCTCTAAATACCCAAAGCGTTAAATGGACATCCACAATACAATCAATCACGCAGGTTAGGAGGTAGCGTGTTACACCGGATTTTCGATCACGTATTATAATATAGACTATTTAAATCGTAATCTGTGTCACGATTTAAAAAAACATTCCCCCCAGGCGCTGCTCCGCGAGCTGGAGCAGTACCAGAACGAGAAGCGCAAGGCGCTCATGAACCACGAGGGCGTCAAGATGAAGGCCGTCGAGGAGCGGTACGCGCACGAGCTGCGCGACTGGCGCGCCACGCACGACGACCGCAAGATGGTGAGTGGGGGGGGGGAGTGGTCTTTACTTGGAGGGGGGACAGGTAGTCAGTGGCGCCCTCATTATATGAGGTCGGTTTTTTGACGGCAAAACTTAAGACTATCGCAATTTGACGACGCGCTGGCCTAGTTGGTAGTGACCCTGCCTACGAAGCTAGCGGTACTGGGTTCAAATCCCGGTAAGGGCAGATATTTGTGTAATGAGCGCGTATATTTGTTTCTGAGTTATGGATGTTTTCTATGTATTTAAGTATATATTTATCTATATAAGTATGTTTATCGTTGTCTAGTACCCATAGTACAAGCCTAGAGCTTAGTTTGGGACTAGGTCAATTGGTGTGACATTGTCCCCTGATATTTAAACTAGTGTTACATTTTTTTTTATCAATGTTGATAGTTGTGTAATAGATGAGAAATATGGTCACCCGAGTAAAAAAAGATTTAATACAAAATTTTACGTGAGGTTTGTATAAAGACTGAAGCAGTTTCTTTTTCGAAGTCCACGTCAGTACACCCAGCACTTGTCGTTTTATTCGGTTTGTGGCTCGATAAAATCGACAATATCGCACACACTAGCTAGATTGCAACGTTCTGACATAACTTAATAACAATTTAACTATGAAAAAAGTTGACCACACGTAGGTTATTATATTAAACTAGTTGTCATATATGCTATATTATGTATTCATTTGTTCAAGAAAAAACGATTCTTTGATTTCAAGATTTCACAAGTAATGAGGGCGCCACTGGACACTCGGCGTAGTCTTATCTGAGGGGCTAGACAATGCGCATTACGCTAGCTAGCGTTTCTATTCGTTACGTTTTTAAACCAATCGCGTCACTTGTAGATGACGTGATACGAAAAGTCACGTGATCTACCAGTGACGCGATTGGTTTACAAACGAAACGAATAGAAACGCTAGCTAGCGTAATACGTCTTGTCTAGCCCCTCTGAACGACGTTTTCGTGAAGCGAGTCAGTTTGTCAACTTTTACTCATCACCTAGTCAAATAACTTACGAGTATGCTGTCGCAATTCTGGGCTAGTTGAAATGTAATTAATAGTATTTTAATTAGAAAATTTGAAAGTAACTTCCCAAGCCTTACAAGTAAAGACCACCCTACACTTTTATATCTATGTTTAGTTTTTAATGTGCGGGATGTATGCATGTTTATATGTACATAGATCTTAACAAAAATACCCAAATAAAAAACAATTTACAACCGAAGTCAATTCCTTATTTGTACAAATTCGTGGTATGATATTTTCATTTGGGTTTTCTTGCTAAGATGAATAGTGTTCAATCGTTTTCTTTATTTTCTGTCATACTCTTGCTTGGCCGAGAAAGTAAAAGGAAGAGAAAGACAAAACAATACAAATCAATTGAACAATGTAAGTTCTTAAGGCTCTTTTTCGATTTGTTTTAGCCCACCTCGTTTCTATATTGTTGTCATATTATTGATGCTATGATAGGACGTTTCATAAATTATGCGTTAAATGAAATGAATATAATTTCATCTCTAATTGAAAAAAGAAAGTTTTTTGAAATGCGTTCTGAAAAAATCTTGCTTATAGAGGTTTGTATTAAAAGCATACTATTTATTTTTATTATGCTGGGTGCGACAGAGACGAAAACCTCTCTTATCAATCAAATCTATCAAAACATCATTACTTTTTAAAAAGTTCTTTCAAAAGAGCTTCCATAACATTAACAATATGATTGCAATATAGAAGTAAGATATACTTAAACAGAGTGTAAATTGAGGTCTTGGACTGAATATTTTGCCTATAGTTGGGTCACTCTATGATGATCACTGTGACAGCTCATATAAACACGTATTACATTTGTTTCTTCAACTTTTCAATAAATACTACAGTGGTATATAAGCCTTACGACACTGGTCATTCCATAATTTCCCCCCTTACTAATAAACGTGGAGTAGTTAAAACATGCTTTGTCCTTATCTGTCATTGTGACATTTGAATTTGACAGATAAGGACAAGGCATGGTTTAGCTACACCACCTCTACTCACGTTTATTGGTAAGGGGGTTAATCACCTAACTTTTAAAAAGCCTTGCTTGTTAATATTTTAAATTACGAAATACGACTGTCACTGGGATTATCCTACACCGACCGGACTATAGTATATATTTCTGCTTGGAATGTGGGTTTGCCGTCTGGCATGAGGTTTCAGCATGTATCTGGCATGGTCGTGGCATGTTAGCTTAACTAATCGGTGGTGGGACACAGGAATAAGAATTATGCGATACGATGATAGATCATGGTTATGAAACAATTAGACAAGTTGAAACAAGAGTAGCGTGAAGATGTGATTTTTATGTAGGTTACGGATTGTGTACGTTCCAGTGATGTCCATCTGTAAAAGTGTATTGGAACGTGTATTTTAATAGTTTAGCGTGAAAATATATAGTTTCCCAATCCCCAGATACAATTATTTCGCAGTTAAAGATATACATTTCGTTTTCTGTATCATATGAAAGAAATCAAAGAAAGTGACACGGGTTCGATTCTATTAGGTAAAAACATATTGCTTTTCACTTCTAAGTTTTATCTGACAGAGACCTGGAGGGAATAATCGGCCTTAATTGTTGAACCTTATGACTAAGGTCTAGAGTTTCCTATAACTTAGTTGGTCAATAAGTTCCTAAGCTCAAGGAATTTAGTGAAATTTTCCTCTATGTAGACGATATCATATATGTTACTGTTCAATATTTTCAATGTTACACAAAGTACGCGTTCCATCCACCGTCCGTAGGCTAGTCCGAGCGCCGCATCACTAACCCGCTATTGTCCCCTAGACGGTCCTTCAGACCTTCGCCAAACAGCTGGACGACCACGAGGCCAAATACGGCCGGCCCATACCCGACCGCAGCGCCTACCTCGACGTCCCCTGGCCCAGGAACGTACTCCAGCACGTCCTCAGCGCTTTACACCAGAGGAACTCCTTCATGGGGTCCTTGAGTCGCTCCAGGACCAGTCTCAACCTCATCGCTAACACACCCAACATGGACAGGAGACGCAGTGTCAGCCCCGGACGCAACTATAGAGCCACAAAATCAGCAGCCACAAGCGCTAACAACACCACGAAGCGAGAAAGGCTTGCCAGGTCACAGAAATACGGATCGACATCCAATTTGAAGCTGGTATCGGAGAAAATATCAGGATTTTCAGTTTTCTCTGGCAGCGATGACATGAGACGGAACCCCATTATGGCTTATGGGGACCATTTCTATGATAACAAGTCCCAAGTTAACATGATCGAGGAGGAACCAAAGAAATCTTTGGAACGTTCCAAACCGGTTGTGAATAAACCAGTCATTCGCTCAAAGAGCCCGGTTAGGCATGATAAAAAACTCAACCGTCAAAGCATGTCGGAGCAACTCTTCAGAATGACCGAACAAACTGGTATGAAACGAAGCATATCCCAGCAAAGCTTGAAACAGGACATAGCTCTTGAAGCGGTCATGATCGACCTTCCTTCCATAGACAATAAGTATGACACGGTTAAGAGCACCAGCACATACGCTACCACCTCTTCTCAAGACAGCGATATGGACTATGAAGGTATATCTACCAAGTATTTCAGTAGATGGGGGCCGGTGAGAGGTTCTAATACGTATAGTGACTCAACTGACGTCCCTGTAAGTCAATTGTCTACGTTGAACTTGAAGACTTTGAAGCATGAGGAACCTCCAGATTCGGCTGTGTGATTGCAAATTTTAATGGTTTGGTTTTTTGAGGTAGGAATGGCAACCAAGTTTCGGGTAAACTTTTTATGGGGTTTCAATCAGGTATTATATATCGAGTGGTATAATTATTGTTTGTTCTAGTGTTTTGTTTTTGTTATCATAAAAAACTAACCTAACCTAACTTAACTAATCTACACAATAAATTCTGTAATTTTAGCCTAAAAAGATGTTAGACCTAACAATACATTATGACAAACAATTCTATGTATTTCAAAAAGATACCGTTTCAATTAAGTTGAAAAAGGGTATTGTTAACAAGACATAACATTTGTGGTTGATCAAATATTAATCTCTCACTGTAGATAACAGGTGTATTTAATGTGAAACCAGTTGTTAGTCAATAATGGCTTAATTAGGCTTGATGTTGCCACTTGCTCAACAAAAACATATTTCTATGATAATTTACACTAGCGACACTGATAATATCATAGCCAAAGTTACATCGAGATTCAAATAATATTTTTGCCAAACAAATACAGAACCACATTTTTTAATTTAATTACAATTATATTCGTATATACAATGTTAACTTACTACAATACTAACTAATGCGCGGCTAGATACACGTACAGATGTCTAATCTAAATGCAATTCATCGATACGTGAATCGATAACAATTACGAAACGTGCCTGCCGGCACAAAATGTATCGCCTAACTGAATCCAAAGCTATTTGATAATCGACAACAGTATTATATTTAACGGTGCTTTGAAGTAACACAATTGGAAGTGCACTCGTTTTAATCAGGACGAGAAAAGTTATTATTTTAAAGTAATCATTTTGATGATATATTGTATTTTACTAGTTTTGTAAATGTTTACCTGCGTCGTATGCGTGCGATGTCTGAAAAACATTGGCTTCGTGTATTTAAACTTTTGAACGCCACAGTCGGCTCTAGCCGACAACTGAGCGTCTTGCCACTGAAGCCCCTGTCGGCCACAGCCGACACAAATACTGCCCTCCTAATTAAAAAGGACGCATGCGCAATTTTATAGTCGAAGTAAATTTAACCTTCCATCTTAAGAAATAAAGTCACTAATACATACACGGTTCTATGAGACATACGACCTTTTTTCTAAGGAGGGTAGAATAGGGAATACGCATGAATTTTTTAAACCACATTTCTCAACAAAATACGATAATACCGTAAAAGAGATCACCAAAAGTGAAATTAAAATTAAAATCGGTCTTGAAATATGGACGATACAAGCATTTTAAACTGCTAATTAGACAGTGATTAGACAGAGATCCGATATGCACTGTTACGTCATATAACAGGTCGGCTATTATAAACTCCATGTTTAATAATGTTTTACTAGAAAGACATAGGGACATATCTTTAAATCTTGGTTATTTTTATAGCTAATCAAAACATGATTTTTCTCAACTGTTTGTTACATGCATCAGCTTTTATTGAAACTGAAAAATAAATGAATATTCCCTATTGAAGATTAAAGAGACTTTGTTTCGTATTAAACTGAGTTGTAATTTGCATAGGAACATGTTTGGCGTGCAAGTGACACATTTTTTTATTTTGTAAGGCGTTCAAAGGGTTGAAATAATGTAGTATTGACCAATAGGCTACCGGAATGACAGGTCGAATCAACATTTGTTTGTTTATGAAGTGTCAAAACCACGGAATAGAAAAAACAGTGCAAGTGGCATGAGCTTCGCTTAGTATCAGACCTGTTGTCGCCAATACTCAAACTATTATAAATTATAAGTTATAACAACAACACGCCACCATGGAAAATGTTTCTGGTGCGGCTATCGTTTTTACATTCCAAAATAGCACAATAAGGCTTGCTTCTGGATTTATTCATATTTTAGAAGTATCGAAATATCGAAATAAGCGATCGCGGCAAAAGTATGGTAGGTTATGCGGAACTCCGCATAACTATGCCACACGTTACACGCCCACTTGACACTTCTACTGTTTTTTTTCTGTTCTGTGGTCAAAACGCATTAGTTTTATCCACAGAATAAACATTAAAGGCATAGAAACCGTGCAATAAGATGAACGTTGCACCAGCTACTTGTCTCTACTTTATAGATTACGTATTGATGAGAGGAAAAGAAACAAAACCTAGGTGCCTTTTCTTCTTTAATCTGTCATGGTCAGAAGGTGAAGAAACGTCAAATCAACGACTGGACTTCTTTGGCCTTACTTTCTTCCACACTGGTGCTTATAGGTCCAAATCACGCCTTGTGACGATGTACCAAATAACGAAAGAACAGCTATAGACGCATCTCTTTCCAACTCACTATGAAAACCATAAGTAAAAAGAAGTCAACCATAATGTATTTTCTGCTTATTTAGTACGGTTTGCCTTTAGTCTTTATTCTGTGGTTTTATCCCACCAAAGCGGGTGCGCCTAATGTGGTCGACGCCATATGATTAAGGCGGGGGTCATATAATTATCGACAAAGCTTACTTAAAAACAACATGAATATACAAAAAAACACCTGCCTAATGAATAATACTTTTTTTAATTGAATTTGTAGTGAGCCATTCGCATTTTTAATTTAAATAAATAAGTCACAAATTGCCATCTAGTATTAAAAATTGACTTCCTAAAATTTGCCAAATAATAACTCGCGCTATTTCGTTTCCCTAATGTGTTTAATGAAATGCAACTAACAATAAGTATTTAAAATTGATTATTAGATGTATAAGAAACGCTGAAAATTTCTAGTATTTTTTACATTCCACGTGGAAATTAACGCTAAAATATAGTTAGTGGACCCTGCCGAAAAGGGACACAGCTTTACGTTAGAATAGGTAGCAATTATGTCGTGCAAAAAGCGAGAGCTATAGGCGTACAACTAATATGGCGCGCGGATTAAGCAATAATAGACTATAGGTCAACGGTGTAAGCGCTTCGACGCGCGCCTTATTAATTGTGTCGTGCTGTACCACTTAAATAAGAGCCGGGGGATACATGAGAGGTGCGGGAAGAGGGCAACGGTGAATATATCGACGGTTCTGTGACTCAACCTCGTATATTGAATTTTGTCCAGTATAAACTGACACGCACTAAGTGTGCACTCGCGTACTTAGTTAGTGTCAGTTTAGGGTATCATTCGCGATCCATAAAATCGTTTGTCCTAATCGTCATTTGTCCTAATTTATTGTTTGTCCTAAACTGGTTTTCAGCTGAGTCAGACAACTTTTTAAGCTTTCCAAAAATACCTGCGGTTATGTTAGGTTAGAGTTGTGTTATAACAACATTAAAAAGTTTTAAACATCAGGTGGAAATGGCTTTTAGGACAAACGATGAATTTGGACAAATGACGATTAGGTCAAACGATATTATGAATTCCGATTTAGACCTGTTAGTTTATACTGGACAATATTGTATATACGAGGTTGTCATAGAAACGTCGATATGAGCTTTATCCTACCTAACCCCCGCACCCCATGCCTACCCGAGCTCTCAATTAAGTTGTACCCCTATCTCCGCATTGTGCTTGCCAAATTTTTAGTCTAGGATCCGTAGTTAGTTGTTTAATATAGTAGAAATTCAGTTTGGGTAAGATCGGCACACTATACTTCGTTTCGTTAGTTACTTAAATAAATGTAAACAAAGAAACCACGTGATATAGTTCGTCAGCAAAAATAAAAATGTGGATAACACATCTGTCACTTTCTGACTAGTAAAGTGCGAGAGTGACAGATGCTTTATTCACCGATGAAGGCGAGCATAATACGGGCTCAGGAGTATTGTGTCGGCGACGTGATTGTCACTCGGATCTCCCTTTCTATCTAGTCTGTAACGATAGAGATGCACTGAGCGTAGGTACTGAATACTGAGACGTCAAAGCTTGACAAAAGCTCTTTGATTGGTTGTTTAACAGAGTCACGTGGTTTGGTTTGTTTACGTTTTAAGTACCTTCACAAATGTAGTATATATTTATTTCCAAGTATTACATTGAGAGTCGGACTGTTAGTTTGTTTGGTAGTCTGGGACCGAATAAAGGGAGATGGGTATATTGTTAGTGACCCTGCCTATGAAGCTAACGAGCTCGGGTTCGATACCCGTTAAGGGCAATTATTAGTATGATGATCGATAAGCTATTTTGTTCTTTGGTCTTGATGTTTTTTATCTATTAAGTATGTATTTCTCTATTATAAGTATGTTTATCGTTGTCGAGTACCCATAGTACAAGCCTAGAGCTTAGTTTGGGATTAGCTCAATTTGTGTGAGATCTCCCTTGATATTTATTTAGTTTATTTATTCTTGGTGCCAGCTCTTACCTCAACTGATCTTAATAAATTATATTAACCCTTTTGACCACCGCTATCTATATTTATCTAATCTCTTCATGTTAAACTATTTATGACTGACTGACTAACGGACTGACCGATACACAACGCACAGACTGCACTGCTGAAAGGAAATTGAAATTTCTAGAGAAAATTCCTTGGGTAGCGTGATGGCATCAATATTGGACACTTAAGGATGATTTCCACCAAACGGCCCGCAACGGATCGGAACGGAAATAATTTTATGGTCTTTAAACGATATTAAATCATGTTCTATATTACCAAGCCGCGCACAGCAACTTGACCGTGTGCGTCTTCCGCGACACGCGATCGTAGCCGAAAGTATGCTGCGACCCGCGATCGGCTCCGTCATAAATAGAGAATAATCATTTTAATAGACGCGATCGGCTGTCGCCGCTTCCGTCCGTATCCTTTCCGATCCGATGCGATGCGAGCCGTTTGGTGGAAAGTATCCGTTAGCTGACAGGCACCAGTAATTAACACTTAACTCTTAATTCAAATTTCATACGGTCCTAAATTGATTGTTGCAAAACAAATGAATAACCCTTATCTTCTGTAAAATAAGAATCAAGTGTCCATCATTGGTCCTTGTCCATTACTGGTCTCGTCACCCTGCTAAAGAATTTGAAAGGTACGAATTTGGGGGAGTAGCTCGTATGAAGCCGCCGGCATTCTCTAGTTATACTAAAATGCACCTTCCTTTTGCGTTCTGTGTTATTATAAAAGACTATACAGGATTACAGGAAAATTGATAAATTCCCTTGAAAACTTCGAGCAACACGGCCTTCCTAGCGAAAGGAAGTCGCCTTAGCTATGAATATTACAGTCAAATAGTTCTGTCATTTCTTGCGGGGGAAAATTTGCACACAAATGCAGCTCTGCACACCTACATACAAAAACAAAACTGTAATGATGACACTGATACATAGAAAATGGAATAAACCGACAAAACTTGCACACCTCGAGCAATTTTTGTGTACGAACAAGTCATAATTCACACATTGACACGGTAGAGCTTTCATCTCTTTCATCGGCGAGAAGTCGGATTTGTTGCTCAACAGATCCGAAAACAGAGAAATTCGGCATTTTAAGTGTAGGTAACGTTCACTCGCGCGACTGGACTCTGTCTAGGTGACAATCCGAGTGGCAACTAGTTTTATTAGATGCGCATGCCCGCTTGGGCTTGGTGCGAATGCCTACTCCCTTCCGTGTTGCTCGAAGCTTGGAGGGGTAAACGCCCTACTCGCAAGTGATTAGTTTCTGAAATAATTAAATCTCTAATCTAACGCAGCTTCAGTTCCATCCTTCTTGCCACGCAGGCGTATGTATTTCAGAACCAATACAACTTGAGGGCCTTCAACAAACGAGCCTACTCTTTTCTCAAAGGCCGGCAGCACCTGCGATTCCTCTGGTGCTGCTGGTGTTTATGGGTAGCGATGATCATTTACCATCAGGTGGCTCGCAAAAAAAACTTTACAGAAAACTACTTAATTCAATTCAGTTTCATAATATGACGAAATCTATCGCATAGTAGCCTAGCCCTACCTTTATCCCTTCAAGGGGATGTATCGAATTTCTTGTAACCCTGTATATTTTAAATTCTTGTGATTAGCTGAACAAAACCGTGTTGATATTTTTTCTTGGTTGGTCAAAAGGTTAAATTATATTAAGGTAATAATTCGATGTGCCTCATTCCAAAGCCTTGTTCTATTATTAGGAGTTTATTAACACGTTAAATATATTTATTAAATTATTAGAAACTTAATTAGTTTATAGGTAGGTTTTTAAAAAAATAGTTGGCATATGGGAGTACTAATCGACACCATATTTAAAAATTAAATTTAAATTTTGTCTTTAAATTAAATTCTTTTTTAATTAAGTTTTTATAGATTTCTAATTTAAAATAGGTTATTTGTAGACGCGGTCCATATTAAATTAAAAACATTAATCAATTGACTAACTATACTTTAAACAACATCACAAATTAAGCGTGAAAATTATGAAAAATAAAAAGATGTCTAATAAATTATTGCTTATTTACTAATAAGACTATAGTTTATATTTTACAGTACTAATCGGCTTTCTTCATGTTTAAACAATAATGACTAAAGGGCACCACAGTCCACACTCTTATAAAAAATTCGCAATAGCTAAAGTCTGCTGTAAATATGGCCTTCTGTGTCATTGTGACATTTGGATCAATCAACTTTTTGTTGTACCTCGTTGCCATTAAACTTAACTATAATTTCAAAGGATTTAAGTCCACTAAAATCAACATTGGCAATTACAAACCAATTCTTTTATGGGTTTTCTCAGTGTACTAGAAGTATATATTATAAGTTTTATTTTTCTAAGAAATTGTCTGTCGTCGCCTGGCTTTCGGGATAGAATAACAACAAAAAGTTGATCCACCCATTTGACAGAAAGGGACAATGCATACTATAACTAAAATAGGTTTATTGTACATTTCTGAATAATAATTTACCTATACTCCATACCATCTGACTTGTCTTCTTTAGTAAACACTTTAATAAACTGAAAATGCTCCCTTTTCACCTAAAATTACAATTTTGTCATAAAAAACCATCCATGATGTAAAATCAGGAAAATAGTGTGCAAAACGTGGTCTCGAGTTGCTTTATTCACCAGAAAACGGCCGTTTTAGCCGATGCATTTTGAGGTTATTATAGTGTTTACTAAATAAAACAAGTCAGTTGCTATGGACATAGTCCAGTATAGTTTAGTGGCTAACACCACAAAATCTGTGAAGAAATGTATGAAACCATAAAAGAAACTGCTAGTCTATTAATACGATGAATTGAAAATATCGGTCTGTGGTACCTTTTCAACGATATCAATTGGATATCAATAGATTTATCCGTACCGCTGGTTTAATGCCAACGACTGATATTTCCATTATGGTTGCCAGCGAAAAATAGACTTGTGTGTCTATGAGGCACGGTTGACATTCGCTCTGGTTTTAAGATGTCATTGGCAAAAGTCACGTCTCTTATATAATATAAAATATAAAGAAGAGAAGAGAGGACCATAGCGACCGATGTATTTTTTATTATTAAACAAATTGTACTTTATTATGTACCTTACCAAGCTAGTATATACTATGGCTTTTTTCAATAACGAATTGTGAACGAGTTCCAATAATATAAAGAGGTGGATAATAATAAAATCTGTTTGATACTATGTTCTATAGAAATCACAATATTAATCATTTAGTTTGTAAACTTGTTTTTAGAAACTCTTTGTAAAGTATTTTATGTGAAAGTAGTTTCATGATATTTTTAAATGTAACGTGTTAATATTAGATGTAGGATTTGGTATAATATGCTAAATTGCCTAGTTTTCCAGTGTTTCTAGTATTTTTTTTAGTTTGAAATCATGTAATTTATGTAAATAAACGCGTTTCTTAATTAATTTCTGTTTATTACGCTTTGGACGGTGAAGGAGATTGGCGGAATAACCTGCTTTTTCAAAATTTAACACTAAGGGTGAATCCTGGAGTCCACGCTAGGTTTATATGCTTTATACTAGGGTGGGTATAATACCATTTAAAAAAAAACCCCTTGCAAAAAAAATGGGCACTTACTTATTTCGAGTAGTTTTATATAAAAAAATAAGATCATATGCAACGAAATAAAATTAATGGCACACTTTATACACACTCAAATCTGACGATTTTCTCGCTGACTGTACATTTTATCGAAAATCTGTGAATGTCGATTTTCATTATTTAAAAGGTTAGTAAAGGTCTCCTAAGAGCATTTTCGCGTAGCAACAAGGGATCTAGTAGCTGCCCTTACTGCCCCATCTCAACTTTCCACCCTGTATATCGTTGTTATCCTAAAGGGGCTTCTAAACGGGCCATATTTTCACTGCAATATGTGGCCGGCAACTATTGGTGTCTTTCTCTAACACACGAGTAAGAGTGGGACACCAATAGTTGCCGGCCACATATTGCAGTGAAAATATGGCCCGTTTAGAAGCCCCTTCAGTACCCAAACAATTCAATAAGTGGTCGCTTTTACAGATTATTTTGTTAAAAATAATTTTATAGATTATTTTGTTTAAAATAATAAATATACACTACCAGTTCCTTTAATAGTTCTTATTCTTAATTTTAGTGAATGTCGAGTTATTCATAGACACTTCTATGTTTATTAGAGAAATTTTATTAGAGAATTAAATCCAAGGATGTCACACGCGAGGACAAGTGTTAGGTAAAAGAGTATTTTCTCCAGCGGACTAAACAAAGCAAAGGGGGTTAACTCCTCCCGTTTCTCTATAGTCCCCTTTAATAGTTGTCGGCAACTTTCGTTTGTCTATGAAACACTTGAGACAAACACAGTAAAGTCAATTGCGAGTGCAACTGTGATAGCTATACCCCCTACAGCCATCTGAACATTATTAAGAAGCTGGGAGTACTTTACTTGAAAAAAAAGCTTTAGTCAAAAACAAGATCTTAATTAATCAATCAACAAACAACAACAAAAATAAACGAAAACGCTTCGCGCTTCAAAATTAAATACTTCGGGAATCTTATAAATATGTAAGACATCTATTAGTTAGTTACTTTACTATAGTTTCCCAACTGTTTCATTTGTACGAATAGTTATTCATAAGGTAGAACTTTTCAAAACATTTAAAGAGATATTCCTATATAACCTATTTTAGGTTAGGTTAAGTGTGTTCTATAACAATTCTGGAAAGTTAAACGGTTTCAGATAAAAATGCTTTTCTAACTTATGCAAATTCCGCCAAATGAATCAACTGGGAACAAAATCAACCTTGCAGTGGTAGGTTAGGTTAGGTTATTTTAGGTAACCGACTTATGGCCGATCCCTTTACTCAAACCGCGGATAGATAAAAAATTTGACACATTTTGTATGGGCAAATGTCAAATTTTAACCCGAAGTAAGCCTTATCTATCCGCGGTTTGAATATAGGGTTCGGCCTTTAAACAGTACGTAGAAACATTTTAGTCTATGCTTTTACCGAAGCGATGCCGAGCTTGAATCGTTGAGGAAATCCTAATTATTAACGAGGTACCAATAACAATCCGGAACCACCTGAAGGACGGCATGGTATGTTCTTTTTCATTTACTAATATCGAATTTATTCTAAATTTGCATGTTTTTTTTTTATTCACTTGGCCTGTGGTATGCATTTGTAAATATTTTTCTCGTAACTTGTAAAAATACCGCACGATTATGCTTTTAATTATAAACTTAGATATTTCGCAAAGATTTTTTTTACTTTGCAAAATATTTAAATTTTAAATATCCTACACAGGCTTTAGAAGATGAGTTTGCCACGCAATTGGAGGAGCAGGAGCGGCAAGCGGCAAACGCGAGGTTGCCGCCCGCGGCAAACAACATGCCGCAGCATAGTTCGGCGTTGCACTCTTCACGATCCAGCTTAGCATCCAGCCACTACGACTGACGAATAAAATCCCGCCATAAACGGCTGTCAAAAGGCAAGGGTTGCTAGAAAAATAATACTTTGCCGCCAATTTTAGGAACACTGGTTGGCTGTAAGCAAAGGTTTTTACAGCCATGAGCTTAAATATTGGGGTTAAAATGGACAGAAAGCAATTGGCAAGCGAGTTTTAGCTTGTCGGAAGTACTTATTAGAACTCTCATAGCGTATCAAGGTGATTATTAGGCGTTATACTGACCTTATATTGTAGGAAATTTCGGAATGAAAAACTTTGACGCCAAACAGAAACTGGCATCGAGCCGGCAAAACTCTGACAGACTGCGTTTGATATAAAAACGCGCCGAGTGCTTTCTGGCGAGTGTCTCAAATAATTATCAGAGAAATTCAGACAATGTGCGGCCGGCTTTAACCGCCATCTTTTTCGTCTTCAAATAATCCAGTCAAATACCCGCGGTAGTTTAGGCTTGGCGGGAAGTTATTAATTTTGACAATATTATGGGAGACAACATTGAAACGCCTTAATTTTGCTAATTATGAGTGGTTCTAGTACTACATTAAATAAAACTGGATTTTAACAAAGGCTGTTATTAAAAATGAAACCATGAAGGCCGTTTGGTGTTTTTACTTTTTTTAATAACGGACTTCTTTAAAACTGAAAGTAGGTACCTATTTATTTCAAGTCGGTTGGCGAAATTTACCGCTATAAATAGCAAAGGTATTGTCACATACAGCCAGATATAAAGTTTGTTTTTAAGTGTTTGCTAAAATATAAATTAAAAAAGACAATTGAATCTAGGGAGTGCTTAAAATGTGTGTTATCTTTAGAATGAACTGTCAAAATTGGCGCCAAATGTTTAAAATAAATGCTGCACGGTGCATTTTTATTAGTGCCAAATGTATTGGATTTTTTAAATGAAAATTTTGACCAGTAATATGCTACTTAATGTGTATGTAAAAAAGAGCTAGTGTGATGTGAGCAGGATGGATGCTTTTAACACTGTTTGTGTGCAGAGTGTGTAGTTAGAATTAAATGAATTTTTAAAAATTGAAAGTCATGGCGGTAGGGGGAAATTAGAAATGTAGTTAATTTTTTGAATAAAGCAAATGGAATTGAACGAATTGTTAACGAAAGGTGCTTGTTTATGTGAAGCAAATTGCTTTTGTGCTGTAAAGAGCGTTCGTAATTTATTTGCCTGATAGTTTTTTATTTATACTTAATTAGGGTGAATAATTTGTGCTAGCCGTCTTGGTGTAAAAATTGGTGTTTAATGGCCCGTTTATATTATTCTATTTGGCCGTGTTTTACTGCAGCCGTATTCGGTCCCAGTGTAAAAAGTTTTTTCATAGTAAATTACAGATTCGGTCATAGACTTAATATAAACGTTTCATTTCACAAAATATTAGTAATGAATACGATAAATAAATAAATTATTGCCAACTCTTTCTAACTTACTAAATGAAAAAGTATCTACCAGTTACGAATGTTAAACACAAAAAACAAAAAATAACAGACAGAATGTTAAATAAATAACAGACGCTCTATTGCTGTGCTTGCAAGACTGGTCAATTAAACGAAATTAAAGTCGTATTAATATGTTATTACTAATTAATTAGATAGATAATTTTGGGGCTATCAGACGAAACAATTACGTTACTTAAGTAAATCATTAGCTCACGGCTATGAAGCTTAATCCATACTATGGAGATGGCAGCGCAAACTTTGTATTGAAAGAAATTACCTTGAATTACATCACGTATGTTTTGCATCTTCCTTTGGAATTAAAGAGAAGCAAGTTTTTGTTTTTCTTTCGTCCTAGAGAAAGAGATGCATAAGGTCATTTTTTCTAATATCAATTTGCTCAGTACGCTACGCAATCGTAGAATTTCAGCTTTATACGTTTTTATGTACTGCGGTCGTGGAGTACGGAGAATTTCGTACGATGACCCCACACCCAAATATATTGTCGTCGCGCTCGCACATCGTTAAATAGGCACATGTAGTGACGGGGTCATTGTCCGTAGTTCCTCGTGATCTATGATCATAGTTTACAATAATAACGATTGATGAATTACATGTCATGTATAACTAGTTAAAAACATAGTCGTCTTGTGTTCTGGTAGCCTTTAGAAGCGGCCTAAATTAAAAAAGAGTGAGCTGTATAAAGCAATTCCATAGTCTAAGATTTGAAACAAAACTTTTTGGTATTAGATCGCTTAGAATTGTGACTAACTTCGGGTCAAATAGGTGCGTAGTGAATTAAAAAAAACGCAGTGTAATAAACATATCATAAGAGTTACAAAAAAACGTAATAACACCGCAACTTGGAATTTAAAGTCTGCGGTTTAAATAGTCTAAATTATTTTAACGTTTCATATTAAGTGATCGGATAAGCCTAATTTGCCTTAACATGCGTCATTAATAACGCATTCACTGCCGACAACGCATATTAGCGTTTTTGACCGTCACCCAGTGCCTTAAACGCGTATGTGCCTTGCTACAATATGCATGCTTTATATTAAATAAATTATGCGGGATTAAGACCTGGGCTAGGGAAAGGAAACGGATGCGTTAATCTTTTGATGTAGTCATTAACCCTTTGAACGCCAAGAACCACTAAAGTGGTCGTGTACTGTCGTGCCTACCACGCCATCGACCCATATAGTGGTCACAGATACAGTGCGAAATATACCCGAGTATTTGTGACGTAAGGTTGACATTAGCTGTGGTTTTCAGCTGTCTTGGCGTGTGAGGACGACGTTTGTATCAAGTCAAAGGCGTTCAAAGGGTAAAAACGTTAAACATAAGGTAAACATTATGCGCTCAGGTTTACTTTGTCCATATTCCCATCGCGTCCACATTCTCATCTTGGCCACATTCCCATCTCGTCCACGTTCCCATCTCGTCCACATACCCATTTCGTCCACATTCCCATTTCGTTCACATTCCCAACTCGTCCACATTCACATCTCGTCCACATTCCCATTTCGTTCACATTCCCAACAACTAGTGAACAACCGAGTGATAGAATTGATATCGAACAACCCTACAGTCCTAAGTTAGGTTGCAGACGAGTTAGGAATGAGGACGAGTTGGGAATGTAGATGAGATAGGAAGTGGACAATTTGGGATTGGTATGTGGACGAGTTGGGAATGTGATTGAGATGAGAATGTGGGCGAAATGGGAATATGGACAAGGTGAACCTGAACGACATTATGATTGCAATAAATTATTGAGTATTGAAACAAGTTTTGGCAAGCTCTGCAGATTCCGATCATCGGTAATAACAGACACATACATCAGTAAGTGTAAAATATGAAGGATACTAACTTACTAACGTTTTAAGTTTAAATGTATTTGTTGAATCCAATCAGTCAGAGCAAATTAGGATAAGTTAAATTACGCCTTACTAGCATTTAGAAGGGTTTAATATGGCGCGCTGGTGTAATAAGATTCAAATAACACAAGCAAAAAACTTTGGAGAAAAATGGGTACGCTGCTGTTTCAAAATTGGCAACATAATTAAATTTTAAGCTATACCTACCTGGGGCACGTTTAATAAAGCTACAAGTAACAATTTTACAGGTCTAAACTGGCAACACTGCTCAAATGGCTGGTCGTGATTGGTCGAGGTTGTGTCAAATGGAAACTTGTAACCTGTAAATTGTAATTTGTAGCTTTATAAAACGTGCCCCAGTTATCTTTGTAAGATGTTCGAAGTTGTTAATTCAGATATCATAACAACCACACAAAACTGGACTTTAATTATTTTCGCCTGTTTGGTAGAAAACAGTATTTTTTTTAGTGGCAACCTGCATTAGGGTAAAAAATTGATCATGTAGCCATTGCACTCTGAACAACGCCCTCGTTTTTCAAAACTGATTAAACTGATATGCGGCACCAAGCTGTCGATAGGATTTAAAAAAGTTTGCTAGGCTATTTCCAGTTGTTTCAAACTGTTAACTAAATTGTAATTTCCACCAATTTTTCTTTGATAGGTAGTAATTTGTAATGGGTATCAATTAACCGGTCAGCAAAATATTCTCATTTTGGTGAACAGAAATATGTATTTGGTCAGCCAAAATAGCTAGTTGGTAAGCAACTTATGGTTAGCAAACATTTATAAATCTGTCAGCAATTAATGACATATTGGGCTGCTCTAAATTATTTTGGTCAGCAAATTAAATATTTGAGCTGGTAAGCAATCAGAAGGTAAGCAAAATAATTCATTTTGTCCAGCAGAAAAAAGGAAGCAATAAAATCAAATTGGTCATCAACAAAATGGGCGCAAATATTACAAAGTTCATTCAAATATACTCTCTTTTTTTGTAAATTATTCAATTTATATAGAATTATTCCTCTAGGGCACACTTTCCTCGCAGATACACCCTTGAAAAAAGTTCGGCTTTATTCCTTATAGATCCCCCCCCTTTTTAAATACCAATGCAGTGTTTCCTAATAGATACACTTTTGGGTACAGTTGTGTACACAAAGGTGTATTTAACAAATTTACTGCCGTGCCGGCAACACACACATCCCAAACCCACCATCAAATTTACAAATTTAACAGAGTCGACGGAGCTCCGCTCACGCGGATCTCCTATTTCTGGGTTGTTCTGGCCCTCCGGGCCTGATATAAAAACGAACCTAACCTAACCTACCTCATATTTATGATACAAATTTTGGTTAATCTAGGGTGTGATTGTGATAAAAAATTGTGTGACAAAACTTAACTTGTAAACACTGCTGACTTTTCAAACTAAACGCAATCCACTTCTATATTATAGATGACCATTATTTGAATATGCATACCTATTAATTAAACTGCTTACAGACATGTTTTTTCTGCTGACCAATTGTAAAATCTTGCTGCCCAAATAATTATTTTGCAGCTCGACTGTTTATTAGGCAGACAAATGACAAAAAAAGCTGATCGAAATTGTTTAAAATGTTACCCGTTTATAAATTGTTTGCTGAACAAAGAGTTGTAGCCCGATTTTTATTTATTGCCACCCAAATCTTTTTATGCTGCCCAAATGAATTAATTGCTGATTTTTTTTTGCTGATCAATTATAATAACGGCTGACCATTTAATTACTTCCCATTTGTAATTACTCTGGTTATGTGTAGGGACGACTGGAATTGCCTACAATGCTTTTTTTTTCACAACAGATTTGTAAAAGCATACATAGTCTGTGCTTTCGACTGGATAAAATTTTGACAGCTACCTGTCAGAGACTAGTGTGGTAGCCTGTCGTTAGGTTTATTGTCAGAATGAATTGTATATAAATGTACAGTACAGTTTAGTCAGTTAAGGACGACTGACATGTAGATATAGTTATTATTAGCTGTACAGTATTTGTGTATTTTTTAAGGACTTGTGCCTACTTAATTTATGGTTATTCATTTTTTTCTCTTTTCGTCTGCCATAAACTCTTAATCTGAACTGGAAACCAAAGACAACAGTAATTTCCTTTTAAAAGCGCTAGTCTTTTTTGGATATGAAAACTACCGTTTCTACCGTCGTGCGTTTCTTTGGAAATTTGATTGGTGGTTGCTGGCCGAATGCTTTTGCATTTAACTTAATAATTAAATTATGAGCGAGAATTACTTAAGGATTTTTTTTTGCTTTAAATTTGGAATTTTGGCGGTGATTTTAGTTTCTTGAAATAAAATTTGTTTTTTGAAAATCACGAAAACGGTATGTTGAAATCAACTGAATTTTTGACGTATTAAGAGCATTATTAAGAAAACATTTCTACATACTTTGTTAACTTAATTTGTAAATATTATAACATAATATAAGTGCATTTGGAAGAAATATTTTTTTATTGGAGATTACCGCAGTATTGTGTAAACGTTATTTTTTAGTAATTACTCGAGGTAGCCATTTTTAATGTTAATTTTATTTTTTTGTCCATATAAAATAAAAGTAAATTATTGTTACTCCTTTGCAAAATATAAAGAACCTACTTTGTACTGTGTTGTTTCATTTTTATTTAATTCAATTAAAAGTCTGCCTGTGAAACGTAAGATAAATTTCATTCCACGTTCAGAAATTTAATTGGATTGTTGTGGCGCTTCTAAAGAGGGTTCGTAGTAGTTAAGTATTGTTTTTTAAGTTTTATTTCAGTAAAGTAGTCGTTTATTTATGTTACTGGTGTACAGTCGCATAAATAACTATCTACAACCTAAAAACTACAAAGATGAAAAGATAAAAGATGTTTATTCAGTAAGTAGGCCGCACGGGCGGTTTCCCACGTCAAAAATCTACCAGCGCTTAGCAAAAGACCACTGCTGAGAAGAAACGCCGCAAGAAACTCAACAGTGAGTCGTCTTATCATATGATATTATACAATTAAAAACTTAATCTATATGCGAGACCAATATTTGAGAAACCTGTATATTTAGTTGCCCTGTATCTCTTAATGTTAACATTAAAGTATCGGTCACCGATACTTTAATGTGTACATTAAAATGCAACTACTTACATTATTAACCGATACTTTAATGACATGCAATACTTTGATATTAACATTAAAAGCAACCAAAGGTACAGGTTTTTTTTAAATATAGGCCGCATTTTTTGTCCGGCTAACCGGTTTAACAACTAAACATGAACAAATGTTACCGCGTAAACAAATGTTACAATCCATAGTTTCATACATTGGCAGGTTGGGTAAAATTAGCATAGACAGTTCTTCGTAATAGTACGTATAGATATTTAAAAAAAAAACTACAGAACAAGTATATTGATTGAGTCGACACTGAAACATCGACTATTCCTCATCACTATTCAGTTTCTTGCATACCTGGCAACACATCTACTGTAGATTCCCTAGCTACGTTCAGAATTCTAGTATAGTAAGTATTCCTGCATCGTGCAATTTCTCATCAATCAAACTAAAAAAAGGCTGCGAGCAGTAGATTTTTAATCGATATCGCAGCCTTTTTTTAGTTCGATATTATTTCAAGTATCTACATTGTGAATCCACCTTAATATCTATAATCTGACTTTATACTTTTATACTTTTTGATTATTCTATGGACTTCAACTAAACAAAAAACGATTTTACTAAATTAATTGTCAACTGTCAAGAATTTTCACAGTCACCATCCATAGAAAATAAATACAAAATGTTCTCTTTATAAAATAATTTTCGATTGCCATGTACCTTTTTACAATAGTCGCAAAATGAGCAGTAACGGAGCGTCCAATTGTGGGCTTATAAGTGGGCCCCAAGCCCTCAACGAGGTTCCCGGCCCAGGCGAGGATGCGCAACAGGAATCCAAGTGGGATAAATACAATAAATGTGGGTTCATAAACGTACAGCACATAGGTAAGTTGTTTAGGTTGGTAGATGTATTTTATACGGTACTCCACGGTAAAACGGGGTAAATAGGAACTAAGGGGTAAATAGGGACACAACCTCACAAACGAGTGCCCAAATGAAAAATTCCCTACTGGACAAGAGGGACTGAACAGGATGACACCGGAGGCTGTTACCTGGCTTAAAAATACCAATTTATAAAATATATATATTTATATGCAGGAATGACCGAAGAAGAAGAACCTAAAATGAATCATATGTTACTAATTATAAGACTGAAATAACGTAAATAGAACGTAACGTTATTTTCATTTAATACTTGTTCTTATTTGTAACAAGTTATGCTTCATTTTAGGTTATGTTCCCTCCAGCGGCATTCGGCAGTCCTATTTACCCCGTTTTACGGTACTTAATCACTACGTGGTATTTTATGTTGACTGATGTGGGCGAACATTTTTAATGGCGTCGATTTCACTGCTGATCCAAGCACAGAGTACTTCAATGCTAGCATTGCACTCTTAGGTTTGCCATCCATCTCAAACATGGGATTTTTTGGAAACGTATGTTTGTCACGCCCAACGTCGGCGAGTGATACATGCTTATACTGTAGGTTAGACCATATAGGGTGGGGAGGAGCGTCCCTCAATCTCCTGAAATATAGTTAAATAAATAAATATCATAGGATAGTCTTACACAAATAAATACATTTTTATTTTCTCTATTATCTCTTCACATAAAACCGAAACATGGTGTTCGGCAGAAGGTTCGACCAACTTCAGGGACTAACTCTGTAGGTCATACTCATCCACTTTTATTATAGGACCAACATCCAAATCGCGAAAAAAAACAGCTGTTCCGTACATTTCGGCTGTTTAGCTCTCAAAGTTTGTATGGAACAGATGTTTTTTTTTGCGATTTGGATGTTGGTCCTATAATAAAAGTGGATGAGTATGACCTACAGAGTTAGTCCCTGAAGTTTGTCAAACCTTCTGCCGGACACCTGTTTAAATGAGTAGTTATTCTCACTGGAGGACACACTCTGCTGGATATGACTCGCAAAACACATCTGCTTATAGTAAAAAAATACTGATTGCCGATATTCAGAGAAAAACAATATTATAATATTTTTAGTTGTTTTAATTTTTAGGTATTTAATAAGTTTGTTTATTTCGAAAAATACTTGTGTCACGATTAGCTGGTCAGACTCTAAAGCTGCGTCCACATTACGGGGTAAACCTCGTCTCCCGTCTCCCCGGCCGCTGCGCGAGCCAATGTTCAAGGGTTTGCCGCGCGTAATGTGGACGCAGCTTAACGGGAATCTAATTCGGAACCACTAGCTTCGTAAGGTCACTTATGAGGCTTCGTAGGCTAACTGCGTCGCATATTACAGATATTTACGGCAAATACCATGCCTGCTATTCAGAGATGAAACGGAGCAGATTTAACACTCCACTCGCCATATCAGTTTGCTCGAGAGTTCCCAGTGACATCATGAATACCGTAGTAGCCGCGTCCCGTTCCAGCACGGACGACAAGCTGAGCAGAATGTCCACGACCACCAAGACCTCCAGCTTGTACCCCGGACATGATATTCTGTCGAAACGTAGAGGCGGGAATGCGAAAAATAAACCCAGGAATTTTTCTTGTGCTTTGGTGGCGAGGTAGATAAATTTGTTTTAATAAAAGTAGAGAAATTATGTTTTTTTTATACCTTTTTAACCCTTTTTTCCCTAGGCACTACTGCGTGGCACTACCGTACCAATTTTTTCGAACCAAAAGCAATTTAACAGTGTCGACGGAGCTGCGGAGCTCCTATTTCTGGGTGTTCCTGGCCCTTCGGGCAAGATCTAACATAACCTAAACCTACCTCCTATTTATGATACTAATATTGACCAGTAATGCCATTTAGTTGTGCCACGGGGAATACACATTTTGAACGCCCTAGTCCAGGGGTCGGCAACCTGCGGCTCGCGAGCCACATGCGGCTCTTTGGATGTGAGGCTGCGGCTCTTTAGTTCGATAATTTATTTATGCAAGAACTATTTTTTCACACGGATCTATATCTTTTGTCTTTTCCTAAAGGGGCTTCTAAACGGTCCATATTTTCACTGCAATATGTGGCCGGCAACTATTGGTGTCCCTCTCTTACTCGTATGTTAGAGAAAGACACCAATAGTTGCCGGCCACATATTGCAGTGAAAACATGGCCCGTTTAGAAGCGCCTTAACCCTTTATAAGGCAGAGGCGATTTAGCGACCACATATACTTATTTATAATTACAACCTTACGTACTACAGAATATGATACATATTCTGTTGTTTTAGCACGAAAAATGACTCTCTTTTAAACTATTCCCTAAGAAGTGTCAATCATGAAACTGTATTTGAATTTTACGTAGCATAACTGTATAAACTGTGGCCTTATAAAGGGTTAAGCAAGAAAATAGTTGATAGCTAATCGCTTCCTCGGCGGCAGTGGGACAAGTGGCTAAACCGTTCTGTGAGAGCGTCGCGCGCCATCATAAACGAGATAATTGTGAATTATAAATTTATTAAAGATCTCAATACATTAGTGTATCTTAGAGTAAGGTATTGCTTCTGAGCGTTTGGTTCAAGCCGCCACGCCGTCCTGACCGTCTTCATCTGTAACAAATACATGCTATCACTATGGGCTCGTCTATAAATTAGGTTCGTAAAAAAATAAACTTTTTTGTTGTATACCCTATTGTCAATGGCTCGTTTTATAAAACCACACTCGTGTTTTAAGGACTCTCATCATAATACATATATACATATATCAGTTACATAATAGTAGTTTATGTATCTGATACATAATGAGTTCTTAAAACACGAATATGGTTTTATGAAACGAGCCAGAGTTTCATAATAAGATCACACTCGTGTTTTAAGGCCTAATTATGTACAGTTGCATACATTACTTTATCTATACATATAAGCTGACGACTTGACGACAAAAATGGCGGCAAAACAAACTTGTTCTGTATTAGTCAAAGTCAAAGTTCCTTATTATTTAATTTAGGCATAATTATAATGCACCTAGTTTTGAACGCATAATAGAGGACTTATGTGTGTAGATAAACTAGTATTGTATTTGTGTGTTGGCCTTACCCTTGTCGTCGGTGTCCATGGGCTCGGGCGCGTCGCTGTAGGCGGGCGCGAGCGGCGACACGACGACGCCGTCCCACACGGTGATCTCGCCCGAGATGTCCTTCCCGCCCTCGAAGGCCTGCAGGCCCAGCACGTAGCGGTGGCCGCCGCGCGCCACCACGCGGAGCAGCCTGGAGTAAAACACATTTATTAGTTTACGTTTCAACGAAGCATTCGTCTCTAACAGTATCAGATCTTCGAATGGTATCAATCTCAATCAACAATTGAAATTGATATTTAAAGGCACCACGAACAGTTTACGTGCAGACCGTAGCACTGTACCCTGTACATTGTACTCCCGCCTGCCCGTAGCACTGTACCCTGTACATTGTACTCCCGCCTGCCGTAGCTCTGTAGTCTGACTATGCACGGTACTCACGTCTGCGCGGTGGCGGCGGCGTTGTCCTGCGCCTGCAGGTCGAGCGCGGTGTGCGCGCGCGCGTGCGCCGCCTCGCACGGGTCGGAGAGCCCGGCGCAGCCCGGCAGGAACAGCCCGCCGGCCAGCAGGGACAGCGCGCGCCTGGGGGGGGGACATGTTGAATGACTTTCGTAACATACGCTTGTAAAATTCCTAAATAATTAAAAGAAAAAGCAATTTAGTTAAATATGGAACTGGTTTGGTACCCAAAAATTGAACTATTTTTAGTGACAAGCGGACAAGGAACTAATTTTTGGAGTTATCCCTCTTTACTCTTGAAAATAATGGCCACCAACGACGTACGAGCAGATCTCCGATTACAAGGAATGGTTCCTTTTTGAAGTACCTAAACATGGCATTTTTTTTGACGACACAAATCAAATGAGTCCGAATCAAAGTAGCTAGTAAAACGAAATGATTAACATAATTGACACATTGAAACAGAGGGCCCTGCCAAGATGCACTACGCTAACTAGCGTAGCGACTGCACTATCTCTTAAAGCCGATTGGCCCCGATTTTTGAAGCCCAATTCATCAGCTTTCTATTAAAAAAGAAACACTTCCAAATCGGTTCATCTGTTTAGGATCTATGGTGCTACAAACACGTTAAACTTGTAACACTCCCCTTTTATTATAAGGGGGTTATAAATAACGGTAACAGTACCTGAAGGCGGCGGAGATGGGCAACGCCTGGCGCTGCGGGTTGTTCATGATGCAGTGGTGCGCCAGCAGGTCGATCATCCACGGGGTCAGGGGCTCCAGCCCGCTGTGCCGCGCGCACATGTCGCGCAGCAGCCGGATCAGCACCTGCCGTCATCATCATCACCATCATCATCATCATCATCATCATCATCGTCATCAAATCATCATCATCATCGCCGTCGTCATCATCGTCATCATCATCATCATCGTCGTCGTCATCAACAACATCATCATCATCACCGTCATCATCATCACCACCATCGTCATCATCATCATCATCATCACCATCATCATCATCACCATCATCATCATCATCATCATCATCATCATCATCATCATCATCATCATCATCATAAATGGGCGTTGACAAAATAATGTCGAACGATATCCGTAATATGGATATGACCACAATTGATTTTAAAAGAAGAAAACATCGTTGCAATACCGCCGCTTCAGTCAATTTCATAGGCTAGAGCCTCAGGTTGTCAGTCGCTTCCCCCCCCTGTGATGTCTGTTTCCCCGTGACCCGCGTGTGAACTTGTTATGTACCTTGATGGAGGAGTGGTGGGCGTTCTCCTCGAACCAGCGCGAGTGCCGAATGGCGGCCAGGTGGCTGCTGATGACCTTGTACTCCAGGTGCACCTGGTCAAAACATACTTGTTAGCAACATCATGTCAGTGTGTATAAAGGCCCAGCCACACATACACCGCAGTGGAAAGCGTGCACGTCACATCTACGCGCACGCATCCGGTGTGGCTGGGCCTTAAGTCGGAACTTCCGATTGATATTACACCTCCGGTTCCTACTCCGGTTGCGGTACTTTTTAATCGGAGGTCGAAGCGGCGGTGCCGGGTGTACAAACAACTAACAAGTTTATACTTGTCGCGCGGCCAAAACCCCGCATCCCGCGTGCCTACACATCAAGCAGGATCCAGACGAAGATTTCATCAGCCAACCGATAGGGACACAACTATCTGTTAGAAGAGAGATGAAAACCCTATCTCTTTTTGACCGAATAGCTGCGTCCTTGTCAGTTGGCTGACGAAATTTGTCGTCTGGATAGTGCATACAATTAATTTTTACTTGCGTCTTTGACTCCGACTTTGGTTCCGGTTCTCATAAATCAAATTTATAAACGGCAACAAATATAATGAGCACCAAAATCAGTAAACGATCACCAAATTAGGTTAGGTTAGGTTAATTTTTGGTGATCATTTACTATTTTCGGCAGTAAAAAGTGTTTTTTTGGCGTTATATTTTACTATATCTGGTGATCAGTTAAACATAAGCCTTTAAAAACTCCGACTCGTACTTCGGTTATGATAAAACCACCTCCGTAACAACCCTAGCCTAGAGCTTGGGACTAGTTCAATGTGCGTAAGATGGTCCCTTGCTATTTAATTGAACCACCCCAGCATCAGTTCACCCAGCTCCCGTCTTACCTCGGGCTCCAGCTTGCGCAGGTTGTGGTGCAGCGTGGTGACGAGCACGCGCACGGCGCAGCCCGGCAGCTGCACGGTGAAGCCGCGCGAGTGCGCCGCGCACGTGCACGTCCCGCTGCCTTCCGCTACCATCAGCTTATTCAGCTCTTCCGTCACCTGCGGAGATGTGTTGGGATTATTTGTGACCGCTGTTAGGTTGAAAAACTGTCTAAGTGTGAGTCGGACGGTAACGTAACATGCGCCGAAAAACACGTTTCTTGTATAGGAAATAATTCTTAACTTACATACATACATACATTAAATCACGCCTGTTTCCCAGAGGGGTAGGCAGAGACCACTTCTTTCCACCTGCTACGATCTTGACAAATCTCTTTCGCTTCTTCCACATTCATACATCGAGTCATGCACGCACGTCGGTTTCGGGTACTTAAAATTCGGCCCTTTTCCAGTATTTCTCCGATTTGATTCGAAAAAGTACGCCTAGGGCGGCCCCTTCCGACCCTTCCACTCACTTTCGCTCTGTATATCTCTTTCGTCAATCTTCTTTCATCCATCCTTTCCAAATGACCGAACCATCGAAGCATGCCCTTTTCAATCTTAGTCACTACATCTTCTTTTAGACCACATTTCTCTCTGACTTTTTCATTCCTTACTCTATCAGTCAGTTTCACACCACACATACTACGCAAAGAGCGCATTTCAACTGCATTTATACGACTTTCATGCTTATCTTGCCACACCCAACCTTCACTACCATACATCAGAGTAGGGGCCAGCACTCCATTGTGAACAGCCAGTCTGGCTTTTTGTGAAATACCCCTTCTGCCCACAAATGAGTACAGTGCCCCATTTATTTGATTCCCCGCATTCACCCTCCTTTCGACATCCTTCTCACACTTACCATCTCTTGTAAACATACTTCCCAGGTACACAAATTCACTTACTTGCTCTACTAATTCACCATTTATATTTATCACGCACTCAGTCATTTCCTCGTCCTTCTCTATCACCATGACCTTGGTCTTGGCAACATTTACTTTCATCCCCTTTTGCTTAAATCCCTCATTCATCATTGTCACCATCTCCTGCAACTCAAGTACCGATGGAGCAAGTATAACTTGATCATCGGCATATAAGAGGCATTTGATTAGCAACTCTTGCATACGCAAACCCTTATCACAATCTTTCAAATCTCGCATACAACTGTCCATGAATAGATTGAACAGCCATGGTGAGGCAACACAGCCCTGTCTAACACCTCTGGAGATATTAAACCAGGCCGAGTATGCCCCATTGATCCTGACACAGGCTCTGGATTCTTAACTTTATTTTACTTTTATTTGTTGTTATAGCGGTTACAGATAGACTGCCAGAGGGACAGAAGAGAATTAGTAATAGGGGTCCCTTGGCACCGTTTGAGTACAGAACCCTAAGTATAGTAGCCAGGGTGAACTTTCAAATTAATGGACTTCTCTTAAGTCTCCACTCGCTACAACTAGCTATGACAAATAGGAAAATTTGCTTAGTATGCCTAGCATATGTACTTGTGGATCTTTTTAGGGATCCGTACCCAAAGGATAAAAACGGGACCCTATTATTAAGACTCCACTGTCCATCTGTCTGTCTGTCACCAGGTTGTCTCATGAACCGTGATAGCTAGACAGTTGAAATTTTCACAGATGATGTATTTCTGTTGCTGCTATAATAACAAATACTAAAAACAGAAGAAAATAAATATTTAAGGGGGCCCCATGCAACCAATGTGATTTTTTTGCCGTTTTTTGCTAATGTTGTATAAATAATGGCACTGGTGGTGAGTCCGACTCGCACTTGGCCGGTTTTTTATTACACTCAGTATATAATTTACCCAAGTCCTGTATATTTTACTAGAGATCATCTAACCTTAAAGTGAAATCCCTTAAATATCTTTTCATCATTTGATTAATGGAGGGACATCCAGTTTTAAATTAAGCAACCTCTACTAGTATGAGGGCTAGCCTGCAAAGTAACTTTAATAATCCTACCTTATTGGACAGCCCCTCGACTGCTTCTTTGGTAGGCAGGGTCTTCATGATGACCACAATATCTGCAATGTTCTTGCCAGCCATCATGGTGCCCTTCTTGTAAGAACCCACTTGACGGACTTCTTCTAATTGCTGAAATAACAAATTTTTTTTGTAGCTAATATGAAGGATGAATATTAACAGCGTTTAGGAAAACCAGACATAGGTCTAGGTGTTTTTAATTGCTATAGGGGTAGAATCAGTCAGGCTACAGATTGTATCCAGACTTCATGAAATTTTGTAAGAGTATTCAAGGCAAAAACATTTTTTAACTTCAAACTTGAGCAAGATCTATCAGAGGGTTATGGAGTTAAGGGAAGAAATCGTAGGATCTCTTTTAAAGCAGATTATTAGTAACTTACACAAGCAGCGAAGTCTCCTGGAGCTACCACCAGGTTGTCGAGGACTGTCTGCAGCTTTGTGACGAGACTCAGGACTGCGGACTGCTCCGCAGGGGTTGGGCAAAGCTCCGTATGTCTCTTAAGAAGAGCCTGTAATGTTCAATGTTGGTATTATAATTAAAAAAATGACAAATTCATTTAAAGCCAGTTACATGTAGGTAATAACCTCTCATATGCCTCTGGATGCAACGATAACAAATTTTTGAGCACTTTTTTTTTATATACAGTTTCATGTATTAGAACATGGTAGGTATTTTTTTCACCAGCATTTTTCACTCCTGATTTTAACTGTGCTTTCTTAATCTATATCATTATCTAAGATGTCTCGACATGTGCAACTTACAGAGGTCAAAATACATCCCTTAGAATATTCTTTTCTTGCATCAAAATTGATAATTGTTAACTTTTACTACATTTGTATTTGTGCTAATTAGACTAGTACTTTTTAGTACATTACATACAATCTTCTTGCGTTATAATTGTGGTTAGGGTCACCAGTTCTAATCTCTCGGTTAGTTTTGGATCTTAAAACAACGAGATAATTAAACTAATACACGAAAAGACCACAGTACCTGAGTGAGTGCCGCATCATCAGGGGCGGGCTTACATCTTGGGAAGGCGGGCTCGGCCATTATCAGGTCAAAAGGCGGCCGTAGCATTAAAACTCGTGGTCTGTTGAAGGGCGGGCGCCCCATGCCACCGCGCCCAGGCATACCGCGGCCCCCTCTGCCTGTACCGCGCACCATTATTCCCAAGAACACGAAAAACAAACGAACAGGTACTACCACGTAAAGCCTAGTGGGTAAGTCACACTATAATACTGATAGTAAAAGGTTTTAGATAAATGTAGGACTTGAAACGTATTGACTACTAATCACAATCAGCTTTTAGCAAAAAGCCTCGTCAATAATAACAATTGAACATAGTCAAAATGCAAAATTACAAGAAGGGACGCGGTTTTCCATTGATTTGCACAGGTTAGGTTTAGTGTTGCTGAGTAATTTATGAAATTTCCCACTTTTTTTTCAACAATTCACCGTAAATTTTATAATAAACAAACCAAAGACGATAATATTTTTTAAAATATAAAAAAAGTAACAGTTTAGCAAAAAAAATTGCCTATTGTTGCATTTAAACATCGGAAATCAGCTTACATTACAGTTGCCCGCAAATCATTTGTTTTATTGTTGTGGCAATATATCAGAAATTAAGTGTTGCCTGAGGCAAAATATGTTACTACAAAGTTGCCAGAGCACAATGTAAGGGTATCTCGTTTTTAACGTAAAATTGGAACGCAGCATTTTTTGACAGCTAAAAATTTCGATTGCAAAAATGACGTGGAGTAATAGGTTATGAGTTTGTTGTCGATAAAATTAACAATTTAATAGGTAATTAGGAAGTAATAGTAATTATTAAAGCAATTGTGACTAAATTTTTCCCACCATGATTGAGATAACAGACGTCCAAAGTAAGTATTCATGGCTCTCTATAACTCTAAAAAGTTTATCTTTAACTGCTCGAGTTTTAAATGAAATCACATAATTCTCTGATTAATTTGTTAATTACCGTGATAAGTTATGTATTATGAGCATTAAGTATTTATTTCATAATAAATCGATGCGGCTAAATCAAGAAAAAATGGATTTAATATATGTATTAGATACATCTAATCTTATATGAAAAAGGCTGATGATTATGCATTTTTTGTCTTTTGTATATATCTACGTCTGTACTGTAGCAAAATGTATATTTGATACATAATACATTTATAAGAAACTGTCTTGGAAGCTGTACTTTAATAGAAACTAATATTTTCATCACATCTTATAGCAAAATATTTGTAAATTTCAGAAATTGGCGTTGGCCTGGCTGGGTTTGGCATGACATTCCTCTTCCTAGGAGTACTGCTGCTCTTCGATAAGGGATTACTGGCCATTGGCAATGTAAGTGCATTACGTTTAATCTCCAATTCAAATAACTTATTGGATTTGTGATTGAAATGAATATTTTAACAACATAAACTAGCGTGAGTCATTATAAAAGCATAATAGATACCGCTATTGCTCATATTTTGTACGCCAACAGTGTTTCTGTTTATTTAAATAATAATCTGAAAGGGCACAGCAAATTATGCTAGATGTATAAGATAAACTGTAAGTATACATCGTATAAAAAATATCTTGGCACCAATAGGAACATGAGTAGTTTATAATTGGATCACATAAATTGTTGCATACATTGTTTTGTTTTTTATAAAAACTTGGCTTCGCCATTTTAGATTAATTACCGGCAGAAAATTTGTGGTCTGCCTCAATAACAACTTTAGGTAAATTGGCTTTTGATTATCTGATCACTTTTGCTAACCTATCTTTCGTTCCAGATCCTGTTCATCAGCGGGCTGGCCTGCGTGATCGGGCTGCAGCGTACCTTCTTCTTCTTCTTCCAGCGGCACAAGATCAAAGCATCTGTAGCGTTCGTTGGAGGCATCAGCATCGTGCTGTTAGGGTGGCCCATGGTGGGCATGATCGCTGAGATCTACGGGTTCCTGCTGCTGTTCAGGTAAAGCCGTTATTTCAGATGATAGAGTTAATGTAATAAAGTAGGTACCGCTTTTATGTTATGTGTAGTGATCAACAAGCTGGACCAAAGATTGCTCAGTCAAACAGTGTAAACAGTTTTGTGGAACAATGCATAATATGTAAACTTTGTGTTTGATATAATAAACAAAAAAAAATTGATTGACATTATCGAATGACAATAATGAGGTTGCGACAATGGCACAGATTAAGCTGTTTTAGATCATTTTCATGTATTGTTTCATAGTAGCGAAGAGAGTAGTGATCTTGCCGTCGAAGCTAAGGGTAGATATTTTGTGTGATGAGCGCTAGTATTTGTTCCTGAGTCATGGATGTTTTCTATGTATTTAAGTATATATTTCTCTATATAAGTATGTTTATTGTTTTCTAGTACCCATATTTTTCATATTATTTATTTATCTTTTTTTTTGCTAACTTGTTTTCCAAATCAGTAAAAGTAAATTGACATTGACTTAAAAAGTTTGACATGGTCTCCTAAAGTAATTTGACGCCAAGGGTTCCAGTAGATACCCTTATGGGTCATACGCACTCGAAAAAACAAAAGTTGTCTTTCCTGTGGTCAATAGTTAAAGGCTTGTGTGCATATAAGTTATGTTTTTATCTGATAGGACTAAAGTAGACCTGACGCCGTTTATGCGGATATGGGTTAAGCCAGAAAATTAGGCCTGCAAAACATCAACTTTGTGTATGTCCACAGGAAAGACGCTAACCTAAATCTGCGTACGACCCTTATTCCCTGCTTTCTACTGCGAACGAAGCGGACTCCGTACGGACTCCGTTTGGCTTACAACCGTGGCTTCAAATGTTTCAAACTCGAGCTAACCTCTTTAAAGTCACCGTTGTAAGCCAAACGGAGTCCGTACGGAGCCCGCTCCGCTTGCAGTCGAAAGTGGGCATTACAGACCTGACTCACCTGTAAATATGTAATACAATGTAGTCAAGGAAATTGATTTTGGACTATGTCAAGGTGACACTGTAAATAAAATCATAAGAAGTCTCTTATGTTTTGATTGATTACGTCAATTTGACATAGTCCAAAATGGTCTAGGAATCAATTTCCTTTACTGTACATAGTTTCTTCCTGACACTTTGTCCGCGCAGTATATTAAAACTATCAAGAAATTCAAGCATGCAATGATCTTTATTTCAGGGGTTTTCTGCCAGCGGCCATCAACTTCCTCCGGATGGTCCCAGTGCTGGGCTCATTGCTCAATTTGCCCATCATTAGTGGGGTAAGTTGAAAGCTAATAGTTTCTGTTAAATATTTATTTGTTACAAGGGACAAGTACATGTACTCCGTCGCATGCACGGGATAGAAAAAACAGTGGAAGTGGCATGAGCTTCGCTTAGTATCAGACCTGTTGTCGCCAATACTCAAACTATCATAAAAACAACACGCCACCATGGAAAATGTTTTTAGTGCGGCTATCGTTTTTACATTCCAAAAAAGCACAATAAGGCATGCTTCTGGATTTAATTTCCTATTTTAGAAATATCGAAATAAGCAATCGCAACAAAAGTATAGTAGGTTATGAGGAACTCCGCATAACTATGCCACACGTTACACGCCCACTTGACACTTCTACTGTTTTTTCTGTTCTGTGGTCGCATGCAACGAAGCGACCGCAATAGTGTAATATTACGATGATGATGATGAATATATATTCGAAAATTTTAATACACTAATTAGCGGTAACATTATTCTCATCAATATTTCATCATCTTATGACAATTACAGTCAGGCATACTTGTTATTGTCATTGGCAGTCTGAATCAGGGACCGGAACCGCTTACCCTTTAAAGGGTTTTCGTTAGGGTATATAATTGACTGGTTTTTACAAACCCTAACGATGCGATAAGCATATCTTCGCCTTACCCCAATGAAAAGCTATCCCATACGATACAATTAATTCGACTAAGCGCTTACCAATTCCATAAAACCCTCGTTAGGCTTTCCCTATGAAGTGTTTATTGAACCGCTTCAAGCTATTTTAATCCCTACGCGCAGTCCATACAAAATATTTTCGCATAGGCTTGAAACCAACCAATCACACGAATCTGCGAAACAGAGTCAACGGAGAGGGACGATGGATGGGGTAACACTAACGTTATGCTAAGTGCTTAAATCGAAACCCTTACGAAACTGGTAACCTCAATGGTTGTAGTTAACTAGTTCAAAGCAGTTTCCATATCATTAGGGTAAGCCTATCGATAGGGTAAGCCTATCGATAGGGAGAGCATATGATGTAGTAGTACTCGATCGATAGACTTAATCAAATAAAGAGGTTTTCCGGTCCCAGAGGGCTTATTGTCTAACGTACTCGCAATCGCAACCGGCTTCAAAGTGGAGTAGTTGTTTTCATTTTGTATGCAGACAAGCCTTCGAATTTCAAAATAAAAACGATCGTGATTGCGAGTGCGTTAGACAATAAGCCCTCTGGTCTGAATAGGAACAGAATTTAGCTCAATTTGTGTGACATTCTCCCCTTATGATTTACAATTTATTTTCAGATCGTGAACCGGATAGCTGGCGACAACGGCCGGAACATGGTATGATAGTGCGCTCCAAAGACTCTAGTGTAAGCTCTAGTGTGGTTCTATAAGTGTGGTGTCCCCAGCTGACTGGGTTAGACTAGAGATCCCGATACCCGTGTCATATGCACGGGTACCCGTGTTCTTGGCCCCGGTATTACGTGTACGGTGATGGACCTAGTGCAATATGGACAAGGAGCAATGAGCTGTATCAAAGAAGGTGGCTAATTGCATTGTAGTAGTCGAATTTTATACTCCATTGGTAACCAAATTAGATTTAAAATGCTTACACCCGTATTCACAAACGTCACTATGACGTCTCACAGTGCTCACGAATGCACAGGGTGGTTCAAATCGCCTCATAAACAAAGGGTCGGTGAAAAAGGACCAATCACAAAGCTGTATTGAACGCAGTGCGTTTACTCAGTGAAGGATCCTTTAAGTATTGTTTGTGAATACGGGTGTACAGCAGCCTTGGCCAAAGGTGTTGAGCACCGCACGTCTTCCTTTGTAACTTATAAATAAAGCATTATTTTTCAATTTAAAAAATACACAGAGACGTAAATATAAAAGAGTGTTTGAACATGTGCAAATCATTTGTACTTTTGTAGATATCGTTTCGAAGTAGCTATTTGCGTGTGAAAAGTGAAGCTAGAAAAAAACGGGTTTTACAATAAAATTATTAATTGTAATTTTTTTTCACGGAATTTCCCTTTGCGTCAGTAAATATTACTTATCATTTTGATAGATATACGACTTTCTATAATAAAAGATATAAATGCACCCTTTTAAAGATTGACTTTTATATGAAAAACGCATGGGGGCTCAACACCTTTGGCCAAGGCTGTACCATACAGTTGGTATCGCGGCAGTGATGGACACTTGAATCTTATTTTACAGTAGACTAGCGACCCGCCCTCGCTTTGCTTTGGTTTTGTGAGTTTTCTGTAACACCCGTATATAATCCAGAATTTTGAAAACCTTCCTCTTGAATCGCTGTATCTATTGATGAAAACCGCATTAAAATCCGTTGCGTAGTTTGGAAGATCTAAGCGTACATACAGAGGGACAGACGGCGGGAAGCGACTTTGTTCTACACTGTGTAAAGATAAGGGTTATTCATTTGTTTTGCATCTCTGAATTAAAAGTTTGTCCATTAATGGGCCATTTTTAAAAAAAATGTACGTAGTTAAGGGCTTTTATTAAAACAAAACTTAATTGATTCCTTTGTGTAACGAAAGTTACCCATATAGTTTGTATGACTAACTTTCGTTACACAAAGGATGCGATCGTGATTTTGTTTTCAATAAGCCTTTAATTATGTACAATATTTTTGGAAACGACCCTATTGGTGCCTGTCAGCCAAAAGTGTCCAACGACTGATGCCATCACCCTACACGGATCCGTGTATTAAGTCTGGACACGGGTACCCGTACCACCTGGTTCAACGTCAACGACGGATATTTCTGTCGTGGTTGCCAGCGCAAAATAGATTTAAGTGTCTATGAGGCATGGGTTAAATTTGCTCTGGTTTTAAGCTGTTATTGGACTCTGACGTCTTATGTATTTGACATAGCGTTGAAAACGTACCCGCGGTTATTACCCGTCTGAGACGGTTTAAGGCACGAACTGTTGTTAATAAGGGCCACTTTTGTAAACCCACGATGTAACTACCTACATTATTGTCTAGCTCTTATAAACGGCTCGCCTGAGTTATAAAGATCCGTGTCCGGATATAAACACTGGTACCCGGGTACTAAGTACACGTATACCCGTGGACCAAGTACACGTATACCCGGGTACTAAGTACACGTGTACCCGGGTACACGTCTGGAACTGGTTATAAACACTTGTCCTACACGGACAATTGGAATTGAACCCGGTCCCGACCTCAAGCCCTAGCTGTGTCTGACTGGGCAGTACCCTCACGGGTACCAGCGTTAGGATTGCCACCGCTGTTGAATCTAATCAAGTGACCGCTCCAACCGTGACTGCGTTGTTAAGAGTGATTTTTTAATTTCTAAATAAATTTTTGATTATGAGATTTTATAAATAAAACGTTAATGACAAAGCAAGGAAACTATATTATTTAGAACCATTAAGAATGTTGTAATAGCGGCAATTGAATAGAAATACACACTTTGTGAACATTTCAACTGTACCTATCACGGTTCATGAGATATAGCTCGACAGACAGACGGACGGATAAAGATGGCCGTTTTATTTTGATTATGGTGTATCGCTTATTGGTTTTGTATTTGAATTAAATACGGGTTATGGTTCGCTAGAAATGCTAGCTATGCTTCTATGCTTGTATTCATGTATGTTATCGCAAAGGGGAGCCATTTAAGAGTTGCCAGTAAGAACGAATTTTAATTTTTATAATTAGTTGCACCAACAAAAAAAACAAATTTTTCTCTTGCACGGTCAATATCAGATGTACATTTTAAGACGTTACCGCAGCTATCAATATACAAAGTTAGGAAAGAAAGAAATAATGAAATGTAGCTCCACACAAGACACGCACAAAAATTAAAGAAAACCCGTTTGCCTTCTCTGTGCCATAAAAAAAAACAATTAAAGGTGCGACCTCACCGGTAATATTTTATTAGATTTTGAACTTAAAAACAAGTTGAATAGAATCTAAAATGTTTAAATTTTTCCAATCCAAAGGTATAAAACAGTTCTAAATTTAAATTTGACGTTTGAAGCGCCATTTTGCGACAGACGATGGGTGCACGTGTGCGACCCCGTCCGAAATACGAAGGGTTAATTTAATACGACACGTTACTGCGACTAGGTACCGAAATGTACAGCTACTTCTGAGTTTGACTGTACTTGTTTTTATACTATAATACTGGCAATTCTTAAAAAGGTTAAAGTATATGTACATTACTTTTTGTATGTTCGTGATATTTACACATTTGTAATATGGTGAAAATGTTTAGTATTATTTTACGGGTAACGGGCAAGTCCGAAATTTTGATTCCTGTTTTATTTGTACGAATTTTATAAGTTATAATGCATTTTTTGCTAAAGCCATTTCATTCTAATACATTTTAAAGAACTATGTTTACAGAACCTATTACTTGAGGTTTTTTTATATCAATCCAGGAAGGCTTTGGAAAAAAGTGCATATCGCAAAAAAAATGCTCGTTGGGGACTCTCGGTTTGACGCAATTAAGTCCTGTTTCTAAGCTTATTATTACCTTTTGACCTGAATTGATATCTCATGCAAATTTAAGTCTTATAAAGAAATATTAAGGTCACTTTTCTTAGTTACGTCACGTGTTGGTAGCGGTCAAAAAGTTAAAAGGTGAAAATGTGTTTAACCTTTTTTCTATTCTCTCATTAGATATTAAATTGTAAATATATTTGTAATAAATATCATGCGTCGGCCATACCTCGGTATTATGAATGTATTAGGAATAAATCTACTCCATCTTTTAAATATAAATGTATAATATAAAACGGCTTTTATTTGCATGTGATCCCCATTCAGAGCCTCTATTCTGCCCGTACGGAGAGAAGGCACAAGTGAAATTAATTCTATGAAGCATATTAAACTCTCAAGGGTTATAATAAGGACGGAAGTGCAATACAATTCATAAGAGAGATGTGCCTTTTTTCCGCAGAATTCTTGGTCTTTTAACCTTTTGATCGCCATTAACGGATATATCCGAACCACAGGTTCAAAGCCAACGTACACAATCATCATGATTGACAGCGCGAAATAGACCTGAGTATCTATAACGTAAGGTTGAAAGTAGCTTAAGCTGTTATTGTCAGGAGTGACGATTTTTGTGTTCGAGTGTTGAAAAGGTTAACTATATTGTTATTATCTTGTTAACGATACGGTTAAGAAAGATTAAGGAATCTTAATAGAGGCCCTAAATTTAACCTTATGGCCGCCATAGCTGACTGCAATTCTGCATGCTTCAAACGCCAGGAAGCTATCTTATAAATTGTTCAATCCGCTAAATTTATTTAAAAAAATGATCGAATTGTACGGTAAAAATCGAATAATTAAGCTACACAATTGTAAAAATAACGCTGATAACATATTTATTTATTAATTACACTTGGTAAATTGTAACTTTTATTAGATAGGGTCCAGATCGTCATATGCAAAATATACAAAATGAAAAATAACTCGAATGTACTGCCGATTTGTTAGCGGTTCTACATTCGAGCTATTTTTCATTTTTACTACCATATTACCACGAACTACTCAATTCGAAACTTCGAGTACCGAGTCTCTGTTACTCGTCAGTCGAGACTAAATCGAGAGAAAGAGATGGATCTAACGTAACTTCGAACTTTGATTTTCAAAGGCCTTGGGTTTTGAGTAAACATTCAATGTTGCCAATTTTACTCAGAACAGCGCCCCCTTTTATTCCAAACTTCAAATAGTGCGTTGCATCGCACTGTCAGATTTAGTTGTGCAATTTGACGCTGGCGGCGCTGTCATAGCGGGTTGTCTCCTACTTGTTACGAGTTGTAGCTAGATGTCGCTAGTAGTTCAACAGCTCATTAGTTCTGCAATTGCGTACTAACCACGGAATAGAAAAAACAGTGGAAGTGGCATGATGAGCTTCGCTTAGTATCAGACTTGTCGCCAATACTCAAACTATCATAAAAACAACACGCCACCATGGAAAATGTTTTTGGTGCGGCTATCGTTTATACATTTCAAAAATAGCACAATAAGGCATGCTTTTGGATTTATTACCTATTTGAGAAATATCGAAATATCGAAATAAGCGATCGCGGCAAAAGTAATGGTAGGTTGCGCGGAACTCCGCATAACCATGCCACACGTTACACGCCCACTTGACACTTCTACTGTTTTTTTTCGGTTCTGTGGTACTAACGTATGAAATAAGCTACTTTACATCTTACAGCTTGACAAAAACGCTTAGAAATAATGAGGGCGCAATAACCACATCTTGTTCCAATACCATTTTTTCCCCATGCAACACTTTTTTTTTTTTAACTCCTTGTTTTGTAATCCCCAGGACGAGCCGTAGTGAGCCAGAAGTGTTATCCACGTTTGAATTTAATGCGCATTCCATTATTCGACAATAATTCATGTAAAGTAAAGACTAAATAAATTATTAAGCAATTAAATTTGATTTTATTTATGGTGAGATTGTGAATGTTTTTTTTATAGCATGGAGCACGTTTTATAAAGTTACAAGTAACAATTTTACAGGTGTAAGCTGGCAACACTGCTCAAATGGCTGGTCGTCATTGGTCGAGGTTGTGTCAAATGGAAACTTGTAACCTGTAACTTTTAATTTGCTGCTTTGTCGACGAAAACTACCTCCTTCCCCACGGCACTACTAAGCCACACTACTGACCATGATTTACCCTTCTAATTCAAATTTAACGGAGTCGACGCTGCTTTTTCTGGGTGGTTTGGCCCTTCGCGCCTGCTGAACAACCAACATACCCTAAAACTACATCATATTTTTGATACTAGTTTTTGTCAGTACTTAGTGCGTAAATTAATAAGTAGTACTCGTGCTAAAACTTTAATAATGCGCCGACGGTACTACTTAGGGTGCGGCTCCACTGAGGCGGAGACGAGCGGAGCGGAGCGGAGCTGTGCCAATATTAACCAATAGAAGAGCGCGCCTTGCGCACGTTAGTTTAGATTCTATTGGTTGATATTGGCACAGCTCCGCTCAACTCCGCTCATCTCCGCCTCAGTGGAGCCGCACCCTTAAGGTCACTGGTTAAAAATAAGGAATATGCATGGATTTGTATAATCGCATTTATTAACAAACTATGAAAATACCGTAAAAGATATCACTAAAAGTGAAATTAATATTAAAATCGGCCAACAAATACGGATGATACAAGCATTTTAAACTCCTAATTAACAGCAATGAGTTCCGATGCACTGAGACGTCATGTAACAGGTCGGCCATATAAACTCCATGTTAAATTCGGTTTTGCTAGAAAGAGACAGGAACAAATCTTTATTGGCTTATATCTTGGCTATTACAAAAGCTTTTAAAAAAAAAACTTTCTCGTTGTTTGTTACATGAATCAGCATTCTATTGAAGCTGTGAAAAAGGTAGATTATATTCATCGGCGAATTGAGAAGTGACTTGTCAAAAAGGCCACATAAGTAGATACATTACATTTCGTAACATTTAGTCTTATTTTATACATTAAAGAAAATAATATGGATATGTTAGATGATTTTCCCGAAAGTATTTAGTTATTCTTTGAAGGCAATTTTCTTTTCGCGTTTTTTCCCGAACGTGATATTACCAGTCGCCTTTTCCAGCCAGATTATTTTCACAGTCGTGTTTTTTCTCTTGCGAGTTTGTTCCTGTTGCTTCTTTTCCTAGCATCTTATTTTCCCTGTCGTGTTTTTCCCATTCCGAAAAAAATTTAACAGTCGAGTACTCCTGCATTTTTTTCCCCTCCGGGCCTGCTGCAGAACTAACATAACCTAAACCTACCTACATTAATACGATGTTATTACTTTTGGGAAAAAGTCAGAGTGTGATAGAAGTCTCTCGGGAAAAAATGCGACCAAGAAAAAAGTCGAACAAGAACCAAAGCGACGGTAATAAAATCGACCGGGAAAAATTAAATTGGGCAAAATTAAGAATGGGAAAAAAATCGAAAAGAAATATCGCTTCACAGAAATAATGATTTCGTGAAAATTATCTAACAAGGCGAAACGTGATTAATACAAGGAGTGAAAGCCATTAATTATGCAAAAGAAAAGACAAAGTGTAAAAACTAAGCTTGTTTACCTACATAGCATCCTTTTTTTTCGAAATTAGTTATTTCAATGAAAAGTGGTAATTTGCCTTATAAACAATTAAGCAAAAATAAACACATTAAAATTACATTTTTAATATATATAATTAATTAATACTTGCATTACAAACTACAAAGGTTTCGTCTATCAAAAAAGTAAAACAAAAGAACTTCAAAGAAAGCTCCATTACAAATTAAGTTCTAACGACATTGCATTTTAACTCAAAATCCATCCGCAAAACCAAACATCAGACATTACCAATGCCGCTATCTAACGAATCTTTCAAAAAAAAAAACACATTCCGAATTCAAATTTTCAAATGACAAACAGCCTTTGAATAGCTCCCGAGCTGTCACTTCAGAAACATCGATAAATTTAGTAGAGGGCAGCACTTTCTTCAGTAGCTGCCCGCTCCCGGGGGCAAACGGTTGTCTGAAGCCGCCCTATATCGATTGAGTCCAAACACACCTCGAATTCGCATCTGAAAACAACCAAGCGACCCGCCGTGGCGCTTTTTCACGCTACCATGAATAAAAAACATAAAATAATGCCCTAACAAATACACGTTTTAAACATTTGTAATTAGAATATCTGTGAAAGGACGCTTAAAGACCAGAGAGTGTAATTACTCACTTAAAATGAGTGAAAGTGTTTTGTAAAATACTTGCGATTTTCGCGTTCGCTCCCATGTGGGCTATGTGGATCTCATAGTGATTATTAAATGTTTACTGAAATTACGAAGTTTCCTCATAATCTTCATTTTTGTAAGTATCGTTTGAGGTTATATACATATAGGTTATGTCTTGAATGTTTTTTTAATTTAAAAAATGCTTGGTTTTCGCTTTGATGTCTTAATTCGTTTTTTTTTTGCTTTTTTATTATCATTTGAGGTTTTATACATATAGGTTATGTCTTAAATGTTTTTTAATAAAATAAATGCTTTGGTTTCGCTTTTTTTTTTGCTTTTATTGCATCTGCATGGTTGGTACGTGCCTATTTATTCCAATCTTTATTTGCTATTGTTACTTTTTGACAAAATAAATGATTGTAGAATGCACGCTCGTTTTTAATGTTTGTGTAATAAATGTTTTAGCGATGTTGTGGTTTTATTTTGATTGTTATTTAATTAAAAGTGTAAGGCCCTGCAACAAGTATTATTTTCAGATAAAAGTAAAAATGTTCCTATTATAGTATATTCAAGTGGTTAGGCGTTGCTTTATAAACGTAACAAAAGCATAAGTAGGTTTATTATATTTGTAAGTACAGTAAAGGATTTCAATTGTTATGCCACTATGGAACCCTGTCATTATGACAGCGTCAAACCACATGAATGAAATTTCGCCAAAATTAGATTAACGTTATGCGACAGGGTTCCATAGTGGCATAACAATTAAAGTCCTTGACTGTATAGGTACGATGCTTGATCTAATTATTCAATTGTTGGGATATTTATAACTAATTCTGGTAGCACACCTATTTAACACAGTTAAAATTAATTGATCGCAATCATACATGATAATCTTATGTCAGTAAAGGCTTGACGCAATTTTGTGTCATAATAAAAAAAATGAAATAGGTATTGACTGATGTTTAGTTATCATATTTATCAACAGCAACTACCTTAAATTGTTTGTTTAGCCCATTAGTTGACTGGTAGAGTGGCTTTAAGGTATTAAGTCCGCAACAAATATAAATAAATAAACGGTGAAAAATAAAGAAACGAAATTAACTTAGGTATGCAGCCAACATTCAAAGTATTATCAAAACATATACCTAGGTAGGTAATGCTTTGTTTTATAACATTACTTTTAAAATCCGCTATAATACTCAATACTCAATACTCAATACTTTATTGCTATTCATAATGTAATAGGTTGGAATACAGTAATTTTATGTGCATTATGAACCCTGTCGGGCGCAGCAACGAGAGAGGAGGACTTATATGTATAGGTATTTATAATTAGATATGTCATGCTATTACAAACTATTACAAGTATCATAACACATTATTATTTATTTATAATTATTTAATTTTAATTTGTTTTTTTAGTAAATAATTTTGTTCGAATTTTAAGTTACATTACTTAATTAAATTATTGTTACGTTAATTCGGTTTTTTTTAAGTAATATATATTTTCGTATTTAAAAAATTCCATTAAAATATTCATTTAGGGTATAATAGGCTTTGGTGATCAATAATTGTTTTAAGTTTTTAATAAAAGAGCGTTCATTTGTTTCGTTTTTTAGAATGTCGGGTAGGCGATTATATATTTTTATTGACATTGTGAGAGGGCCAGAAGAAAGAATTTTGAGACGGGCGGGAGGTAATATTAGCCTATTCTTATGACGGATGGGTCGAGTTCTATTTAAGTCTTCGCGTTTATTAAATAGCTCTTTATGCTCGCGTACAAGCCTACATGCCTGCAGAATGTAGATACTTGGGAGTGTAAGTAATTTAAGTTTTTGGAAGTTAGGTCGGCAACTGTCCGTTTGCCTAATATTGACCAAGATACGGATTAGCTTCTTTTGAAGGGTGAAAACTGTCGGTGCATCGGTACTGTTTCCCCAAAGAATAGTACCGTAATTTAGCCATGAGTAAGCATACGCGTAGTAGGTGGCCAGGGCCGTCTGAAGATCAGTTGATTTTTTGATTTCGCGAAGCGCATAAACGAAGTTAGAAATTTTAGAATTTACTTTTTTGACATGTGTTTTCCAATTAATGTGTTTATCTATATCTAAACCTAGTAAAGTAAAATTATCAACTATCTCTATTGCAATGTCGTTATAGGTAAAATTTATGGCCAATGGTGCTTTCTGGTGGGGGTAAAATGTCATGATTTTAGTTTTTAAGAAGTTAATTGTTAAATTATGATCACTCATCCAATGGGTTACTTTATTTAGAATAAGGGAGAGATTTTCGTTTAAATTTACATTGTTATGGCATGCAGTTAGTAGTGAGACGTCATCAGCGAATAGAACACATGGCTCGTTAATGATTTTAGGAAGGTCGTTGATATAAATTAAAAAGAGGAGACATCCTATCACGCTCCCTTGAGGGATTGAGGCCTTAACGGCGTTAATATTCGATCGAATGATTTCTATCTCACTACGAGCGGAGTTGAAGAATTCGATTTCCACGAGTTGTTTCCTATTTTGGAGGTACGATTCGAGCCATTTATGGGCCAATCCTCGGACCCCTATTCCATATAATTTTTGTAAAAGTATCTTATATTGCATCTTGTCATAGGCTTTGGTCATGTCAAGTAATAAACCAATGGCATACCTTTTCGAGTTTATGATACTAAGGATCTCCTGTACGTATTTAAAAACGGCTAAGGTAGTAGATTTGTTTTGCCTAAACCCGTTTTGGCATTCATCAAAAATTTTAAATTTTTCGCAAAAATCGTATATACGATTACTCATAACTTTTTCAAATATTTTAGAGGTGGTTGGTAAAAGGGCGATTGGACGGTAGTTGTTTGGGTCTGTTTTTGATTTTTTCTTATGTATCGGCTTTATCACGGCAATCTTCAATAGGTCAGGGAATACACCTTCCTCGAGGGATTGATTTATTAAATAACAGAGCGGTAAGGTAAGTTGGTCTGCACATTGTTTTATTAAACATGGCGGTAGCTCATCAACTCCATAACTATTTTTATTTTTTAAGTTTTTTATTATTTTGTTAATTTCATATGGTTGCGCTGGGTTGATAAACAATGTATTTTCGGTAGGATGCATAACAGGACGGCCTTGAGCTTGAACGGGTCCGTCGCCTATATCTCCAAAAAAGTTATTGAATGTGTCGGCTATAAGTTTTGGCTCTGAGGTAAGTGTTTGATTAATAAGCAATTGCATATTACATTTTTGTTTTTTTGATATTTTATTTGTTCTTTCGTTTATAATACTCCACATAGTCTTAACCTTATTATTAGATTTTTTCATTTTATGTTTATATTGTAACTTTCGTGATAGCTTTACTGATCGTTTAAGTATTTTTTCATAGTTTTTATAATATCGAGTAAGGATTTCATTATTTGACTTTAGAGTAAGTGTCTTTAGCAGACGTTTATTTTTACAGGAAGTTTTTATGCCCACTGTTAACCAGTGATTTTTTAAATTTTCTTTAAGTTTAATTTTTTGTTTCGGAATACAAAGGTTCAAGGTGTTTATTAAAGTTTCGTTAAAGGCTGTATAGTTTTTATTCATGTTGTTCTCAGGACTTATAATATCTTGCCAAGTTATTTCGGATAGTTGCGACTTAAACCGTTGTATATTGGTATGATTGAATTGTCTTCTCCAAGTATACCAGTTTTTATGTTTTTTCCCATGAAAGGGTAGATTCAAACTAATAGTTGTGGCAAAGTGGTCAGAAAACCCCAATTCCTCCACACTAGTTTGCAGGTTTATATCTTTAAAATTTGTAAATACTAGGTCCAAACATGTTGATACACACTGCGTTACGCGTGTTGGTTTTTTTATGTGTTGAATAAAGTTAAATTCTGACATAAAGTTTAATAATGTACTCGTTTTTAAGTCTTTTTTTAGTATATTGACATTGAAATCTCCTCCAAAAATTATTTTATGTTTTGAATACTTGTTATTTACATAGTTTAATATTAATTTTAGTCTGCTATAAAATAAATCTTCCTCCCTTCTGTTCCAATACAAAGTTATTAAAATTACATTTAAATTGATGAATTCGGTGGCACACACTTCCAACACGTACTCAACTGACATTTCTGTGATGTCATCCCTTGAGGTAGATTCGATATGGTTTTGCAGGAGTATACACACGCCACCGCCTCCACGGGTTTCTCGACAATAGGACGCTGCAATATAGTAGCCGTTAATCTTCAACATGCTTAATTTATCTTGGGAAAGCCACGTTTCTGTCATGCATATAGCATGGTTAGACTTATCTTGACTTAAGTATTCTTCCAGTAGATGTTGTTTGTTATTCACACTCTGAAAATTTTGATATAATATTTTTAGCATTTCGGGGTTTTTAGTACATACGTTATCATCAATTTTTATGTCAGGAACGAAAATTACTATTTGCGTATCCATGCGTATCCCTGTTTCTGTGGTTATTTTCATTATATTCACTATTCTCGTAGTTGTTCACACTAGGCTCCGACGGAAGGTGAGTAATTATCGCAGAAGTGTCATGTTCCGTGTACTGTTTTCCATTTATAATAAGTCGGTTATCTCGCAATACTGCATGTTTTCCATCTTTTCTAGCCCTGTGCAGAGTCTGCATTAGTTTTTTCCGATTTCTGAGGGATTGTTCGCTTAGAAATTCCGAGATGGACAAGCCGGTTCCGCGAAAGTACTGCTTATTTTGGAGTAAATATTTTGTAACTGATTTGCTTAGTAGTTCTACTTCTACAGGTCGTTTTTGTCCGTTTCTCCCGATACGGGTAAGGTCTTCAATGTACCCGACAAGATCAAAGTTTAAGATGTCGCGAAAAACGTTGATGACTCGGTTGTAAAGATCTTCTTCAGTTTCCCAGACGTCTTCAGATAAACCATGTAGTACAATTTTTCTAGGGTTGCCCGTTTGAACTGTTTCTTGTTGGTTGTTTGTAGTTAGTGTTTGTTTTGAAGACGATGAGAAGTATTTTTCCATTTCTTGTAATTCATTCTGGAGCTTTGTATTTTCTTTCCGTAGTGTTTCTATTGTTTCGTCCATTTTATCTATGTTATTTTTTAGGAGATTTTGTTCACGTTGTAGTATTTTATTATTGTCTAGCATTTCAACTTTGATCTTTTGATAAATGAATTCCTGTACTTCAATTAACAGTGATGTCTTGAGGCCTTTAATAAGGGATTGTTTATTTTCCTCTAACTTTCTTTTAAGCAAGTTTTCTATTTGTTGCAATGTAATTCCGTTTATTGAACAGGCTAGTGGTTGTAGTGACGGATTAGATCGAGCGAGGCTTTCCGTGACTAGAGTAATAATACGTACTTAATTTGTGAAACAAACAATCAGTTACCTTTTACGTAAAACGATACAGCCTATTTTAATTTGGATGGACGTACAGTACCTACCGTATTTCGCATTAGGTAGTGGCACCAATGTTCGACACTTTAAGCTGACATGCACCAATGATCGACACTTGACTCTTAATTCAAAGATGATACGGTCATAAATTGAGTGTTACAAAACAAATGAATAACCCTTATCTTCTGTAAAATAAGAATCAGTGTCGATCATTGGTCCCTTGTCGGTTATTGGTTACTTTATGGCAAATAAAATATTTTTTGCGGACTTCGTTTACTCTTTCTATAGGGAATATTCACAGAACAGAAAAAACAGTAGAAGTGTCAAGTGGGCGTGTAACGTGTGGCACGGTTATGCGGAGTTCTGCATAACGGATCACACTTTTGCCGCGATTGCTAATTTCGATATTTCGATATTTCTAAAATAGGAAATAAATCCAGAAGCATGCCTTATTGTGCTCTTTTGAAATGTAAAACGATAGCCGCACCAAAAACATTTTCCATGGTGGCGTGTTGTTTTTATGATAGTTTGAGTATTGGCGACAACAGGTCTGATACAAAGCGAAGCTCATGCCACTTCCACTGTTTTTCGTATTCCGTGGGAATATTCATGTTTTTTTTCACAGCTTCAATAATTAAAAGCTGATTCATGTAACAAACAGGTAAGAAAAAACATTTTTTGAACTGCTATAAAAATAACCAATATATGTAGGTATAAGCCAACAAAGATTTGTTCCTATCTCTTTCTAGCAAAACAGAATTTTACGTGAAGTTTATTTGGCCGACCTGTTACAATGACGTCACAGTGCACTTCGATAGTTCGATAGTACATTTTAGGAAAAAAAATCAAAATTCGAAATTCAAAATATTTGAGTAACATGAGTGAATCTACCAGCGCTTCGGACAAGACCATCATTGCGGAGAAGAAGCGCCGCAAGAAACTCCAGCAGGAGGTCATTATTTCAATCATAATAACAAAATAATACTTAAAAGTAAGTTACATTAAGTAATAATATGGTAATAAAGTAATAAACAATAAATTCTTAAGACTAGCAAAAATAAAATTATTACAAATGTAAGGTCAATAAACCTTAAACTAATAATAAAGACTATGAGAACAACACGACGAGGTCTCTACGTCAAAAGCCATAACTAGGTAGAATGATTAATTGAACAATAAGTCCTTGCAAACGTGAACAGACCGGACCCCACAAACAGCACCCGTTCACGAGTATGACGCGTATCTCAGCCATCGCCTCTCTCAACCATGTGTTCGGGAAAGTGGCGACCCGATCAACGACGCCGCCGTAAGCAAAGACCTTTGAGCGAGCATGTCATGCTCATGCTGCCGGACAACCAACATAAAAGTAATATTGTGTGAAACAGCTGTCCGGCGAGAAACATCACAGTGTGTTCTCATTTAAAAGCGTCTTGTACACACAAGAACTAGTAAAGGTAAAAAATAATAATACAGACAGTGAACATAAAATTGAGTGCTTGAATACGCAGTTTGCTTAACACGTTCACGGACACAGCACCATCTTTGAAATTGCATGATATGGCACTAAAAAATCTCATACAACATTTTCTACGGCCATGGACGAACTGCCACATTTAACGTATGTCAAACATTGTGCCACTTTATGACGGAAACTACATGTATGTAATTTCGTACAATAAAAATCTTACCTACTGTGGCAGCTTGTCCACGGCCGTTACGTCCACAGCCGTGATGTGCCACAACACGCGTCGCTCCCCTTTTAGGGTAGAGCATGAGGTAGAGGTTGCCCTAGAGCGTTTTTGCTGTGACACTAGCGGCTTGTGTTAAAACCGAAAACGGCACAGAGTCCGTGCTTCCTATAAATGCTATGGGAAATAGCCGGCCGTGGACGGAGTTCCGTTTTTGGTGCAATTAAAAATAACGGCCACAGCCGTAGTGCCATATCACGAGGGTCTTAGTTTACGTCTCTCGACGTACTGTCCGTGAACGTGTTATTAGGCTATGTTACAAATATTGTATTGTAACTTAAAGACATCTTGGTCACTAATGAAGTCATTAACAGTGTGTGTACAGGAACTCTTAATATACCCATTGAATTAAATGTAAAACTTGCAGATCCCGCGATGCCCACCGAGATGACATGACAGGAGCCCCCCACAGGTATTTATCGCATTACTTATTAGAATAAGACAACTACTTACGTGGATGATGTTACCTACCCTACCTGGCTCAAATTTGCATCACCCTACACATGATTAAAAACTGAAAAAAGTTTAGGTAATATGATTTTAAATTAAGGATAATTTATATCAATGTTGTATTTTTTAATAATAAGTTAATAAAATATGACAGAACAATATGGTTTGACCCAAATAATATTTTTGCTTATCGCAATAATTGGTTATAGGGTGATGGCGCCAGTAATGGACAACACACCAATAATGGACACTTGATTCTTATTTTACAGAAGATAAGAGTAATTCATTTGTTTTGCAACAATCAATTTAGGACCGTATGAAATTTGAATTAAGAGTGAAGTGTCCATTCCTGGTGCTTGTCAGCTAAAAGTGTCCATCATTGGTGCCGTCACCCTACTCAAGATAATTAATTTCGCACAAACGACTAAATTTCTCTTAGAGTAACGAACGTAGTCAGTGTCAGTTAATGAAGTTTGGATTTAAACCGACGCTTAAATCGCGTAGCTGTCAAAAAATTCTTAGGATGGTCGTTAATAGCTGCATTTACCTTAAGCTTGTACTACGGGAAATAAATACTTATTAATATACATAGAAAACATCCAAAACTCTGAAACAAATACTCGCGCTCATCACACAAATATTTATTTAATTGACGTTACCGGGAATTGAATTGATTCAGATTGAGATTGATTGATTGAATTGAACCCGGGACCGCCAACTACGTAGTCAGCGTCGCTATCAACTAGGCTAAGACCCGCCATACACGGACTGCTTTAAGCAGTCAGGAACCGAGTGCACTTCGTTGCTATTGGTCGAATTGCAGTTTCAATGCTCTAGAAAGTGCAAACCGACCAATAGCAACGAAGTGCAGTCGGTTCCTTAAAGCAGTCCGTGTATGGCGGGCCTAAGGCGTCACACTACATAAAGTTTCCTCAACCTCCCCAAAGCTTAAATAACAATTTCTATTTCGCATTCTCCTTAGATAATCAGATCACCGAGAAAGATATATTACTAGAAGGAATTTGACCCACTTAAGTGTATCAAACGTGCGCCTCGTCCCGCTGATACCCATATAAAAGTGTCCCCCCCGGGGCACATTATTTCAGGGATGAAATCTCACTTTTTAATGGGCAGTGTCACATCCCTGCTCAATTACAGCGTTGGGGTTACTGCCAGAATTTATTTTAATGGAGAACTGTTGTTTGGTGTTTCGTTTTTACCCCCGAGAAAATAATTGGAGGGTATAAGTTTAACTTGTCTTTTAATGTTGAAAATAAATATAAATATCAGGGGACAATTTCACACCAATTGACCCAGTCCCAAACTAAGCTCTAGGCTTGTACTATGGGTACTAGACAACGATATAAATACTTATATAGAGAAATATATACTTAAATACATAGAAAACATCCAAGACTCAGAAACAAATACTCGTGCTCATCACAAAAATATTTGTCCATACCGGGAATCGAACCCAGGACCGCTAGCTTCGTAGGCAGGGTCACTACCTAAGCGGCCTTTACACGCAAAGTTCGGACCGCGGGAAACGCCACGCGCCGTTCCAATCTTTGTTCCGAACCGTACATTTTTAGGGTTCCGTACCAAAATGGTACAAAAGGAACCCTTATGGTGAGACTTCGTTGTCTGTCTGTCTGTATGTCACAGCAGGTTTTCTCAGCAACTACAAATGCTATCAACTTGAAATTTGGCATAGTTGTACAACTTGTTTGCCCGCATCTATTTGTAGTAAAAAAAATATGTAATTAATTTTATTAATAATTGAAAAGGTGTCTAGAATGGGGGGTTCAAAAATGAAAGTGGTTCGATTATAGCAAATGGGGTGTCATATGAAAGGTCTTAATCTGCACATTTCAAAACTATTTTTTTGAAAATTTTCTGTGATGTACTTTTTGATTTATAGCCAAAAATGTACAAAAAATGACCGTTCCCCCCCCCTTATCTCCGAAGTTTATTAATCAAAAATTCTGAAAAAAATCCTGACGTATAGATAATTACTTATATTTTCTGGGAAAAATAAAATAAAGTGTTCATTATTTACGGTTTTTGAGAAATAACAAAAAAACTAAGAAAATCTGTATTAAAATTTAGGCTAGTCAAAATCGACCTTATTACCTGAAAAATAAAGCTTATAACAAAATGAGTATTTTCTTTTGCGGTTACCAAGCATATTATCTTCAATACGGAACCCTCGGTGCGCGAGTCCGACTCACACTTGACCGGTTTTTTTTACTATTTTACTATTACAGTTGCATTTACACGTACGGTTCGGAACGAAGATTGGAACGGCGCGTGGCGTTTCCCGCGGTCCGAACTTTACGTTTGCAGGTCGCTATTGAGGAGACCTAATGATATAGAATTAACGCTATACCTGGGTGCCTCCGACCTTGGAGCTTTAAATGCAACGATCGATTCTACTCGCTAAACTGTACTGCAACATTAAAAAATAACTTAAGTTTACATAAATCATTGATGTTAATGTCTAATTGTAAAATCGGTGTATTCATTTTACTTTTATTTACATCATGGCCATATAATCACTATATGGGTGAATTGCAAAAATATTGTACATAGTTAAGGGCTCAATTAAAAAAGGGTTGTTAACCCCTTAACTTTTTCCTTTGTGTAAAAAAAAAAAACAATTAAAGAAAACTAAATCGGTACATCACACAGATACATAAGTCCCTTATTGCGTCGTAGGTTAAAAACAAAACGCTGAACATTATTATTTGGCCTGAACATTAATTGTAAACAATATAACCTAAAAATAGACAACAGTTAACCATTGTTCAGTACATCACGAGGATTATAGCGTCTTGTAAGAATCGTTGAGAGCCAAGTGAGTCAACATGGAGTCAGGTTTATATATACAACTGCATGACAATGGCACCGAATGTTTTACTAGCTAGTTAGAACGAAGCGAGTTTGAATTTATTATCATTGCCTTAGGAAGCGTAGATAAATATTATTTAAAGCTGCTGGGGAGTTGTTGCTCTTGTACAATATTTATATGGCTACTGCTGCAGAGTTGCTTGTATAAACAAACTTTTATTTATTGTCATAATCTATATATATAAAAGGCTAAACTGACTGACTGATGTATCAACGCACAGCCGAAACTACTGTATCTAGAAACTTGAAATTTGGTACAGGGGTTCGTTTCATGATGTAAGTGAGCACTAAGAAAGGATTTTCCGAAAATCGACCCCCAACGGGAAAAAATGGGGGGAGTAGCGGGTAACTAATTCTACGCGTACGAAGTCGCGGGCGTCCTCTAGTGTATATATAAAAGGCAAACCTGACTGACTTATATATCAACGCACAGCCGAAACTACTGTACCTAGAAACTTGAAATTTGGTACAGGGGTTCGTTTCATGATGTAAGTGAGCACTAAGAAAGGATTTTTCCGAAAATCGACCCCCAACGGGAAGAAATGGGGGGAGTAGCGGGAAACTAATTCTACGAGTACGAAGTCGCGGGCGTCCTCTAGTAATAAATAATTATACTATCATTATTATCACTCTTTATAAGTATTTATTCAAACCAGGTGAGCTAAACTTCCATATTACCAAAGCTTTTCCACGAAACGCTGACAATTCGCCACTCTTTGAACAGGTGTGCGCGAAAGCTGAAAAACTATGGATTCCGAGCTAAGTCCGGGATTCGGGGAAAGCTCCGGGATTCCACGGGCTTGCCGTCCCGGATGCAAATATTTGTGGACAAATAAAACAAACGGGTGTGATTTTCACCGGGAAATGTGGGTTGTCTCTTTCGTAGAAGGTGAGAGAGAGGTGGGAAAACATGCGGCAATTGTTAATTTTTAGAGTTCCGTATCTAAAGGATAAAAACGGGACCCTATTACTAAGACTCCACTGTCTGTCTGTCTATCACAGTTACGGCCTACTCATGAAACCTGATAGCTAGACAGTTGAAATGTTCACAGATGATGTATTTCTGTTGCCGCTGTAACAACAAATACTAAAAACAGAATTAAATAACTACTTAAGTGGGGCTCCGATACAACAAACGTGAAGTTACGTTTTTTGCTCGATATATATTACTATATTCTGTCAACTAAACTTGTCGTTGTCGCCGTCCTTTAAGCCGCATTCACACTGAGAGCGGACGCTGCGCGATGCGGCGCGTCCCCACACTAAAAAGCAAGTTTTAACCTAGTATGACCCACCAACGATAATAGTACGGAACCCTTTCTGCGCGAGCCCGACTCGCACTTGACCAGTTTTTCATTAGCAGCTGTATGTTTCAGACGATGGGCACGGTGGCGTATAATTAATAAATATGTCAAAGGTTGACACTTCAATTAAGGCACGCAAATAACCGAACAAATTCATAGCTGGTTAATTTTAGAGTCAAGATCAAATGAACGGGTTAATTTTTGAAAGAGAGTTCCGCTTGTAATTTGTAACTTGTAGTATAGCTTCGTGAAACGGGCCACTGGTAAGTAGTCCTATCGAACTAGGTTTAGGGCCTGTTTCACAATCGACAAGTAAATTTATTTGTCATTTAAAGTTGGCTTTCTCCTTGTCTATTTTCAAGTGTAAGACAGAGGAAAGGCTAAATTTATCTGTCAAATATGCTTTACTTGTCGATTATGAAACAGGCGGTTAGTGTCGTGGGCTCTTAGACTATAACGTTGACAATACGATAACATATCAAGAGCAATATGGTTTTACCGAGTAGAATAGAGCCCAGCCCACTAGGCTCTTTCTTATTTCTTAAGAAAGTCTTTTTAATTCGACGGACGAATTATTAACAAACGAAAGTTGTTCCGTCATCAGAGTGTAAATTGCATTTTGCCGTTCGATTCTAGTTAACCCTTTCTGCAACATTAAAAACGCCTCGTAAGGTCAATTACTGCGTAATTGGGAGCTTCAACGTGTTTATCGTCATTTATCGAATTCTCGGCCTCTTGCTCTATTTTGGTAACAAACAGACCTGAATTCTCGCGTTGATAGAGATCAACTCGGTCATCCTATATCTCCAACACTAAAGTAAAATTACACTCAGGGGCAAAAATAACGGAGGGGCTATTGTCTAACACACTCGCAATCGCAACCGGCTTCAAAGTGGAGCAATTGTTTTCATTTTGTATGCAGACAAGCCTTCGATTTTCAAAATGAAAACGATCGTGATTGCGAGTGCGTTCGACAATAAGCCCTCGGGTCAGAGTGCGTTTTTCACACAAACGAGGCTATTTCGAAGCCTTGGTTATTTGCCAGGGGTTGTTTTGAGTGAGGTTTAATGGTGGATACTCCGAGGTTCAATAGAGGAGGTCAAAAGTTCTTAAGATACCTAACTGATCGCACAATCAGTTAACACCACACGCCAGACGCCATATTGTAAAAAAGAAAAAAGAAAAAGTAGACGAACTATGACAAGTGGGGTATCATTGAATAGGTATCTAAAAAAACCGGCCAAGTGCGAGTCGGACTCGCGCACGAAGGGTTCCGTACCATTATCTATACAACATTAGCAAAAAACGGCAAAAAAAACACGTGTGTTGTATGGAAGCCCCCTTAAATATTAATTTTATTCTGTTTTTAGTATTTGTTGTTATAGCGGCAACAGAAATACATCATTCTGTGAAAACTTCAACTGTCACGGTCACGGTTCATGAGATACAGTCTGGTGACAGACAGACGGATAGACGGACAGACGGACAGCGGAGTCTTAGTAATGGTAATAGGGTCCGTTTGGGTACGGAACCCTAAAAATCATCTTTAGGTTTCTTTCATAATTTTTCATTTTGAATGTTCATTTAGGATTTATAAAAATTTAAAGTTGGTTAGCAACAGTCGGGTTTTTTAAAGCTCGCTTTTTGAGTAGCCAAGTTATGTGTTAGACTCTACTGTCGCACTCAGAGACGTCAATTAAATTTAATGCTTGTTTAGAGACGTCATGTCTTATTATATTGCTATAGCAAAGATAGCGACAGCAGCTTAAATCAAGCATTAAATTTAATTGACGTCTCTGAGAAATAATTATTCCTCTTAAGCCCGCTTGCAGGTAAATTTAACCCTAGGTTAACCCCAGGTTAAATTATCAACGAATGTCAGATTCGTGTGAGAACTGTCAATTTTAACGAATTAACCTGCTAACCTAGGGTTAACCTGGGGTTAACGTTTACGTGCAAGCGGGTCTAACTGTTACAGGAACAATTATTTCACAGTCTCACCGTTTTGATAATTGGCCTGTCTCCAGTCTGTTACCAGGCAATCAATGAGTGCACTCGGGCCGGAGCTATTTCCGAAACGGGAGAACTCATCAGGGTAGTGATTCTCTCAAAAGCAAAGGTGAGTGAATGCAGGAGTGAAGTCCAAGCGGCGAGTTTAAGTAGTCCCGTCAGAGCGAGCAAAACACATTTTAGCGCGTGCATTCTCAATTAGGCAGCCTTATACGTTCGAGAAGCCATGCTGCCAAATCGAATACACGCGCTGAAATGTGTTTTGTTCGCTTTGACGGGACTACTTAAACTCGCCGCTTGGACTTCACTACTGCATTCGCTCACCTTTGCTTTTGAGAGAATCACTACCCAGAGCAAATATCGGGTGTAGTTCGGGAAGGGGGTAGATCCATCGACGAACTATAGATAGTTAGATCTACTATAGTAGATCGGATGTTGAAACATTTCTGGGAAATTACGGGATGTTTTTACGATTAGTAAATTCTTACTCATACGGATATTAAAAAACCGGCCAAGTGCGAGTCGGACTCGCGCACGAAGGGTTCCGTATTATCTATACAACATTAGCAAAAAACGGAAAAAAACACGTTTGTTGTATGGGAGCCCCACTTAAATATTTATTTTATTCTGTTTTTAGTATTTGTTGTTATAGCGGCAACAGAAACACATCTTCTGTGAAAATTTCAACTGTCTAGCTATCACGGTTCATGAGATACAGCCTGGTGACAGACAGACAGACGGACAGCGGAGTCTTAGTAATAGGGTCCCGTTTTCACCCCTTGGGTACGGAACCCTAAAAACCGGGTATGAGCATGTCGGACCATGCTCAGTGTATTTAGCGTTACGTGATTTCCTTTTAAATTCGTTACTGTGCTTTAATTTACGATATTTGGGGGGGACACGTAACTCTAGCGAAAATGACACGTTTCGAGTTCAATATTTCCTTATGCTAAGTTTTTTGTTGTTATTGTATTTTTCTATAAGAAATTGAGTTATGGAAGTTGTTAAAATTGTTGCTTATGTTTCACTTAACTATATCTTTGTGGACATCTTTTATTGGCTTACTGTTTTGTATCATGTTTAATTTTTTTTTTTTTTTTTTACTTTATTCGGAAAACCAACAGCTTTTGATAACAATTTTAGGATTTACTGTCATCAGGTACAAATGGAAAATCGTCCACTTGAAATTATACGTCAGTTCAGAAAAATGACCATTTGAAATACAACAAAAAGGAAAATTGTCCATCCTGAATAACGTCCAAAATGGAATCATGTCCCATGGTAAAATTGTCCAATATGATATTGGTCGAAAAAAATATGTCTATTTGTATTTACGTACACTCAGAAATATGACCAATTGTAAATACGTCCTACCTGAAATTTGTACAATTTATATTATATTATATGGTCTTAATTCATATTAGACTACATTCACTTGTGCGTATTTCATTTTGGTCATAATTTATAATGGACAAAATTCCATTGGGACTTAATTAATTTACAACGAAAATAAATTTGGTTGTAAATACTTTTCAGCACAATTACATTTTGACTAAATTCACTTTGGACACTATTACTTTTGACCCATTTTCAGAATGGTTATTTCACGTGGACGATTTTCCATTTGTACCTAATGACAGTAAATCAATTTTAGGTTGATTACAATGTTTAACTGCATAAGTAGCTAATTAAAGGTTGTCACAGATAAATTCAAAATTAAACAGAAAATAGCACAAAGAAACAAAAAAAAGGAAACAGCAAAGAAATCAGTCGCACTTTTCGTAAGGATTAAGTAGACAAATGAATGTACGTCCGGATGGGGAGCAAAGAAACTGGATGCCAAACGGTTTTTGACTGCAGAGAATTTAATTGGTACATATCCATCATTATTAGTTTGACATAGTTAGACCTCACAGCCCGACAAAAATACGAGTTATTACGATATTTCGTTTTCGCTTGGGGCGGCGCTAAACGTTTATTAAATGTATTGCTGTTGATGCCCCAAATAAAATAAATAAATAAACTATGCTGAATTAAAACTACATTAAAGCGAATTACTTACAGCTTTATAGTACCACGAGCCTCTGAGTTATACCGTGGTAGGGAATGCAAATAACCGGTTATAACCGGTTTTAACCGGTTATTTTCATACAAATCGGCTAATAACCGGTTAAATTGCATTCCCTATACCGTGGACAGCCGAATATAGCGAAACTACAAGGGTTCCTTATAATTTTTAATGACAACAAATATAATGAGCACCAAAATTAGTAAACGATCACCAAATTAGGTTAGGTTAGGTTAGGTTAGGTTAGGTTAGTTTTTGGTTATCATTTACTATTTCCGGCAGTAAAAAGTGTTTTTTTCGCGTTATATTTTACTATATCTGGTGATCCGTTAAACATACGCCATTTTTAATTCTATTGTAATTATATAAGTAAGTACTAAGTTTGCAAATGGGTTGCCAAACCATGAGGACCAAGAATCCTCAATGTTAATTATTTTACCCCTTCTTCCTCTATCTATCTAGATCTCCTTAGTCTCCCTCTCCTCTTGCTGGTATCATGAAAGTTTAGACCAAACGTCATTTAGCTTGCGAGAGACAAGGCCAGCCTAATCCCATTTCAGATTGCTTTGATGTTTACGGCGGCAATCGTTGTTCTAAAGCGTGAAATCAATCTGGAAGCGGTCTTGGAATTTACTGGTATGTAGTAGGTATTTAGATGATAAACTTCATTCGTTTGGCGAACTACACGTTTTAGAACCAACTTCGAGAAATAATACGGTAGTTGACTCTACATCAAATCAGGAACTTTTATTGAAACGTCAAAAACAATTGCTATTATGAAGTTTGTATGGAAAACTGCCTTGTGACGTCACTATTTTTACTGATCAAACAGCTTCCTTTTTTTAGGTTTTTTATTTAATTAAAAATAGACTAAATTGCAAAAATAAGTGAAAACTTAGTTTTTTCTGTGTATTTTAAAATGCTTGGTTTAGTGATAGAGTTAAATATTTTATTTCAGTTAGTCAAATACCGTATTGAGGATGAACGCTAAGTTTGCCGATAGGGGCAAATAGTTTTCGGATGGACGTTTTCCGGGAAGAGCTGCTGTAGGCCGCCACCTCAGTCTGGACCGACGACTTGGTAAGGGTTGAAGAAATCCTCTGGATGATAGAGGGACGGACCATAGACTTTATAAGTATTACTTCGTTCGTATGGACTTACCTCTCAGACACCTCAATGCTGTCAAAACCATAGCTGTGACTCCATGACGTACTGTGACGTCTTAGTCTCACGCCGACTCCGGCACAAGGTAGTCAATTATTTAAAATTCTAATTGCCGAATTATGCAGTTTTGAAATCGATGAGAATGTACTATTTAGGAGAGCGCATTTTTTCAACTTTTTTGTTCATAATCATTTTGTTTTCATAAAATTGTTATTCATACTTTTCATCACTGGAACGGTATACTTTTCAGAATATTCAACGTGTAGAGAAGGCTAGGTTAGGTTAGGTTTGATTTATAAAAATCCTGAAAAAGTAACAGTTACTGAAATAAATACGTTATGAATTCCGATGATTATGACTTAAAACACTTAATGAGTAAAAATTACCTACATCACTTCACGGAGGCTAGAGGATCACCGTATGTACAATGTCGAATTATGTTTTTTTTTATATGTATACATATGTAACTCCTAATCTTGACACTGGCAGAATTGTCCCAATGGACAGAAGCCATTTAATAAAGAATTGAATTGAATTGAGTAAAAATCATTATGAGAGTCAATATGGACCCACTATTTAGTGCGACGTAGTTTGTCAGAAATCTGAGAGATGGCGCTGTTGATGCTTGGCCAAACATTGTGACATTTTTGTGTGCACGAGCACAACCCAATCTCGTTGTTTAAATCAATGGGACGACGGACCGATCATGGTGGCAAGCATTTTTGTCTGTTAGATGGTCCTCGAAAATCCTAAAAATTCCGTTATTTTTTTTCTAATATTCATTTGTTCGCAATGTTATTTATCTGAAAGATTATGTTATGCTGGAGATATTTGAGATTAAATTCATCATTTAATAATAATTGTGAATTTGTGATACGTGGGTTAGGTTAGGTTCGATTTAATTATGTATTAGGGTCTTCTGCCGTAGTCGTTTGTGTGGAGGGGTCGCTGGGTTTTTAGTGGATATTCCTTCCGCTTTTGGTTGGCGAGTCCTACATAACATGCGTAAATGCATGTCCCCAGCGTGGAAAAAAGGTTCGATATCAAAAAATAAGGTCTTCGATCAAAACCTTGCATTCGAAATTTGAAAATTTTGGATTTTGATCTATTCAAAATTATGATTCTTCGTAATGATGTCGTGAATAATTTTTTCCCATCGTTTTTTGTGGGATAAATTCATATTTATCTTGCTTTCTCAGTTGGCTTATTGAAGGTACTGAACCTAATTGAGAAAGCAAGATAAATACGAACTTATCCAACAAAAAACCATTGGAAAGGTTTTATTCCCTTCCTCTGTATCTACAGCCATGGTCCTATTGTTATCACGAAGATGATCTAAATTCTCTCCGACTGTACAAGATGAAGACAGCGCGGTTCCAATTAGAACCGCACGCGCATGAACAATGTCGGCGATGACGTCGGAGCTATATTCGATGCGTCGGAGTTGATTTAAACGTTACATTCGATTATTTTTGGCGAGTTCGCGATTGTGTTTGTGGGTTACATTTTCGATTACAGATGCATCTGAAGCGTGTTTTGGTGTTGGTATTTTGGCATTAGAAAAATCGGAAAAAGCATAGTTTTTTGCACACAGGCGACCTGATAAGTGGGATCTGGGAACCGTCGCAATGAGACTAGACTCTAGTTTTTTTTAACCTAAACCTGTACTGAGCTGTGCTAAAATCTTATACAGCCACTCTTTGGTAAAACTAAACTGAGCCTTATTTTTATAAGTTTTGTTATCAAGTTTCCTCATAATCGCCATGAAAAGTAGAGTTTAACTCGGGTGAAAGTCGACATTTATTTCACCCTCTAAATTTTGGCGCGCTCGCTATGGTCGAGCGCCAAAATATCTCGTGTAAAATAGATGCCTTTCGTCCCTCGGTTAGTAATCTACTGTACTCGTATAATAGTTTAGTAATTATTTTATGTCCTCATGATTAATAGCGGTAGTTTAGCATACTTAATAGGTTTGCATTGCTGCAAGCCCAAGGGGGCCGACCACGCGGGAAATTACTTAAGTAGTCTCCGTTAGACACACTGACCATGAGCATTGAGCGGAATCTAATTTGCCTAAACTTGCATACCTATTACGTAGGGGCAGTTGCCGTACCTATAAATAAAACGTAAGATAAAACTATCCGTCACTTAAATGTATTACTATACTTTTCTGAAGTCATATGAAAGAAAAGGACAGAGCTAAAATTTACCTTCCGGATAGCTTTATCTGGGGATTGTAAAATCAGCCCTTAAACTTGTTATTTTAATTAAATTGACGGATGTCCACAGGTAAAGCCGTCCATAGGTATCTACAGCAACTGCCCCTACATAAGTTCGGTGACCGTATTAAATTTTTAATAATAAGACCCGAGGGGTTTATTCTACACGGTAAAAACATATTGTTTTTGACGCTTTTTGACACGTTTTGATCGCTCTTATCTTGACAGTAATGGCGGCCGAGTTAAAAACAATCCATTAAGTACGTCAACTTCAATGTTGAATAGAGGCGGTGGATAAAGCATCTGTCACTCTCAAATGTAGGTAGGTACCCATTGGTAAGAAAGTGACAGAGCCACGTTTATCCACATCGATAAACACACAATGATAGGCCCGCAGGCAGGGACCCGTATTATGGTCGGTTTTATATTGGTGGATATATAGCATCTGTCACTCTCGCACTTACTTACTGGTCAGAAAGAGTCTGATGTTTTATCTACATCGAAAACCATGACCATAATAGACTCGGAGCATTAATATCAAAGTTACAATCACATGAATATCTACGTTCATACGTGTCTATATTCACCTAATATATACTAAAATAAACTTTACTGTCATTTTAACAAGTGCATTTTCCCATCGTGCCAAGGATTATCGATCTACTAGCATGTGTCATTTTCCGTGGGAGCCTACAGTTGCGTGTTTCATGAAAAATGCATCAAATAGCTGGTTACATACCAGAATGCATCATGCAGATTTATTATTAATCGTGATGCAGACATTGAAGTTTTAATGGCACAGCAGCGAATGAAACGAAATAAATTGTAAATTTTATTGGAAGGTGAACTACTTAAATAAACCGTTCAATTGCTTTAATATAAGCATTATAAATTTAATACCAAAGTCGAAAGTTTTCGACCAGTGGCCTGTTTTATAAAGCTACAAATTACAATTTACAGGTTACAAGTTTCCATTTGACACAACCTCGACCAATGACGACCAGCTATTTGAGCAGTGTTGCCAGTTTAGTCCTGTAAAATTGTAACTTGTAGCTTTATAAAACATGCCCCAGTGCGTCTTACTGGTAATCACTTGGCTATGCTTGGAGTCTCACTGAAGGATCACTTTAAGATTTAACTTGGCAGTTTTCCATACAGAATGACATACAAATCACAAACATTCTGCAAAGCTTAGAATGATAAATAACACATTGAAACTGGAGTTTCTATTTTCCTGGGGAAATGCAATCCGGCGCTAGCAACATTATTTGTGCGCTTGTGAAGTCAGATATGTTCTTTGAATAATAAATCACTACATACAAATCACTACAAAATCGCTTTCATCTGTCTGTCCCTATGTATGCTTAGATCTTTAAAACTGCCCAACGGATTTTGATGCGGTTTTTTTTGATAGATAAAGTGATTCAAGAGGAAGGTTTTTAATGCTGGTTTATTGTACGGGGGTTACAGAAAACTCAAAGAAACCGAAGCAAAGCGGGGGTGAGTCGCTAGTAAATAAATAAAAGTGACTACATTTCCGTTCGCTCTAGATATTGTCTCGTTCGTGTTTCTTTCGTCCTCGGCATACCGGCGACCTTCAGAAAACAAATGCCGCGAAATTTTAATGAGGTTGTATAGACGGTGCGTGCGGCACGCGTGGAAAGGGTCACATTTTCTCACGGCACAATATGTGACATGAGAGAAAGAAAGCAACGTTTTTCTACGACGTGGTTAGACTCGATGGTAGTGAGTTTGTTCAAGCTAGCGGTCCCTTAAACGTAGACTTGGGACACTGAGGGTCTAAGGTACAGGATATTTCGTTCGAATACTCAAGATGAGCCTGTGGCGTCACCACCAACGGTGTAGAGGTTGAATCGCTGGGGTTTTAGAGGGTACTTATGCTCCTACCGCTTTTGGTTGGTGGATGAGTCCTACATAATTACCTTGGGACCTCCGGACCCCGCTAGTATGCGCAAAAGCATTTTCCCAGCTTTAAAAAAAGGGTATTTTAGAAATTACGCTGTCAACACTGAGCTCTAGGCTCTAGCTCTAGTCTATGGTCCACCTGTCATCAGAATTAGTTGGGGCTATTTGGGGTGTAATTTCTAATGGTAAAGCCGGATCAACATCCTTGGTGTTTGCCGCAAAAACTGCGGGACGCAACTATATGTTAGAGTGAGATGGAAATACATCGTGCTCTCTCTAACGTACATTTGCGTCCTGCAGTGTTTGTGGCAAATACCCAAGCATGTGGATACGGCACCCTGTCTCAAGTATCCACGTTTGACGGTAATGGAAAATATTTGAGAGATGAGCCCGAGTCTTCGATGTTTCCAAAGTATTTAAGTATGTATTATCTCTGTATACCTACTTACGTATGTTTATCGTTTCCTAGTTACCATAGTACAAGCCTATGGCTTAGTTATGGACTGGTAAATTTGTGTGAGATGTGAGTAGGTCAAGCCAAGATACAAACCCTACTAACGATTCTATTTTCTATGAGTTGATATATGACGTCGACGCGATCTATGTCATCAGCGACATCAGCTTACGTAAAACACAACTGATATGGCTTACCGATGTACCCCTGCGCAGAAGATGAATTTTCAAAGCGCAGGAACCAATCAGCATGATCCACGCGTTGCGCGTCTGTATTCTGTGCTATTATTGGTTACTAGTGACGCCATGTTGACGCGCGCCCGCGTGTCATTTAGTCAGCCGTGAGTGAGATGGAAAAAATAGATGCAATTTAATTTGCACCTTATAACCATTACGTACAAGTCTGATCGTCGGTTTTAATCGTGCTTTCGGAAATCATCGGAATCGTTGTTTATGTCTGCGCGAACGAAGATTCACGACACGCCATATAGGTAAATTGTGTTCTACTGTACGTCAAACCTACCCTCGTAAGGCCGACCATACTACAAACGGAGATTTTTGTGGGACTTTGAATCTATCTTCAAGGCAATATAGTTCAATCACGTTTGTTCGATAATGCCATTTTCAGTTTATGAAGATAGAAAAAAACCTTATTCCCATTGCAACACAGTTAAAATTAAATTGCCGTGATTATATGTATACTATTGCACACTGGGCCTAACGAGGCTATGTATTTTGTCGATTTTCGAAACTCGCTCACTTACCGTTATACATTTGGGTGAATATTCGGGCGTTTCAACCGCCGTCATTGTTGTCTTCAATATATTGACGAAAATAATGATAACTACCAGCAACTTTTGATGTCAAAATCAGCAGACCCGGGGGCAGTATCTATTTCATTTAAAATAACAAGAAATTTATATAGTTTATCTTGAATAATATGCGAAGACAATAATGACGTGACGGCGGTTAAAACGCCGAATAATCACCCATTTTGACTAAGCTGGGATACTTATTTATTTAACCCTAACCTCCCCAGCGGGCCTAATATGGATGCATTTATCGCGTGACAAAATGTGGATAAAGCATCCGTCACTCTCGTACTTACGTACGTATACGTACTTATATACGTGTCAGACAGTGACTGATGTTTTATCCACATTTTATCACGCGATAAACGCATCCATACTAGGCCCCCAGTAAACCTTAGTAGCTAAAGCCTTTCCACCATTGCTTTACAATTTACATACGTTGACAAAACCAAGCTACAAAAGCTAGTGCACCTAGCCTTTGCGTAGTTTCTCATTCAGTATTAATTCGGGGCGTTCTGGAGCTGATTATTTCATGAGCATGGGTATCGTGGGGCATATTGCACATGAATTGCTTTGTTTGTTTAAAGGGTATGTTAAGGCACGTTGGATACTTGGCTGTGTTTTTAACGTGTTAGGTTTTTGGACATATTACTTGATATTTTTCAACCCCCCATGAAAAACGTGTGTATTTGTGTATGTGTGTCTATCTGAGGCACCATAGCTTTCAAATGGATGATGAATGGATGACTCGCCCGCGGTTTTTTTTTTTAATTATTTCCAAGAAAAAAATAAGTAAAAATTTTTCAACTATAATTCGCCAAGCATAACTTTTATTGGCGAACCTTGTTTTAACCGACTATTTATTCCTCTTCTTATTTTGATTAAAATATTATAACCTATGTCAATCCCACACCCAAGACGAATCTAACGACACCTCATATGGTTAAATAAATATTTTAAAAATCAAAAACGCGCATTCAAAAACGCAAAAAATTACTTTATTTTCCAACTGAAGTCGGCTTTTGGTTAGAAATATTGTGAGTCGCTTTGATTAAAATATTGTAACCTACGTCACTCCTACGACCAAGCAAAATCCAACCACACCTCATATGTTTCATTCATTCATTCATTCATTCATTCATTCATTCATTCATTCATTCATTCATATGTCAAAATCCATCAAGCCGATAGTCTGCAGAGCGTGCCAAAGAATTAGAAATATATAGGTTTACATACACTCGCAAATAACCTCCTTGTTTCGCTCGTGCTCCACGCGATTAAGTCCCGTTTAAAATGTATAATACTATCGCAGGTGTATTATCAAGCCTCATGTCATAAGCTAGAGTCAACAGATAGCGCCCCCTGGCAGCTAGCCAGCCGGTTCCCGGCCACCCACCGGTAAATCAAGCACTGGTTATTATGCTAAATGTGGTGCTGCACTGAGGGAATTATAGAGCACTAGCTTTTGCCCGCGACTCCGTCCGCGTAGAAGTCGTTTATCGCTGCTCCCTCGGGATCTGTCTAATTTTCCGGGATAAAAAGTAGCCTATGTCCTTCCCCGGGACTCAAGCTATCTCCATACCAAATTTCATCTAAATCGGTGGTTCAGTGGTTTAAGCGTGAAGAGGTAACAGACAGACAGACAGACACACTTTCATTTCACATTTATAGTATTAGTATGGATTTATTGAATACTAGAGAACACGAATGTAAAATTGAATTGCTTAAAAGAATCACATAACTTCAATTAACTTCACAAAGTGCATGTTCCCGCCAATCATACATTTAACATTTAAACTCAAAATGAAAGCTTAAACGAAAACGAATTTTAATAATTGCGGCGTGGCAAGATGGCGCGGCGCCAAACCAGGCGAGCGAAATTTACACCCGGCGTTATTTTGTGTGAGTGTTGATCATCACATGCTTCAAACTTAATAATGCTAACCATTTTACGAATAACTATTAGAATATATCACGACGACTAAGGGGCTAAAGGCTGTGTAGTGCTGTTAGGCGATGGGTTTGCAACCTGTCACTAATACGCTGGATAACATCTTAGCCTGGTTGTGCAAAATGTGGTCACAGAATTATCAACAAGTTTTTGGAGTTGTTGGTGAGTCTGTGGCTCTGCCAACCCCACTCTGGGAATGAAGGCGTGAGTTTATGTTATGTTATGCTATTAGATATCAAGATTAAGATATAATTACAGTACAACCAGTTTCTTAATACAGTGTGTGAATGATATACGGGCGTTCCTTTTAAGTGTGGTTAGTATAGCCCCTGATGACCACATTTTGGCAGCTTTTGTTTAAATTAAATAAAAGAAAATTAACCATATAAGTTAAGTATTATTAAAGCTGAGATTACTTAACTTTTAATAAGAATTAACTCTTTCATGCACGGTGCACTTTAATAGTAGTTTACGTGACGGTTGCGTAATGCCAATTACGCAGAGTCTCGTACAATACTTTATTTACACACATATTATAAGTACTCTAAGATGGGTTCAGAAGCCGAAAGGCAAATGACCAGCATTACCTGTCCTGTGGTAGTAGGTGACAGCGATGACAGCTGTAACGTAATTTCATTACGTTATCGAATATCGTAAGGTAATAAAAAGGTGTAGGAACATCTTCCAAAATTAACAGCTGTCATTGCTGTCACCTACTACCACATAATGATGGTCATTGCCTACGGGTTTTGAACGCATAATAGAGGACTTATGATATGTGTGTAGATAAACTATTTTACGAATAACCATTGGATAACAAGAAAGATATAATTACAGTACAACCAGTTTCTTAATATAGATCGGCAGTCTATGTTTTTCTATTGGTCCCTCTGCACGTTAGCGGATCATGGGCCAACGGTAAGGGACGCATTTACACCTTAGAGTGAGCAACACATTCTTGCATCTCATTCTTACGTCTTGCTCGGTCCCTTACGTTGGCTCATAATCCAGCAACGTGTAGAGGTGCCATATGAGACATGTTTAACATTTAAAAAGTTATGTATATAACGTTATATAACATGATAACAATGTACTTATAACTTTTGTTATAATTTCTGATAAAATGTTATAAGTACTAACTTAATAAAAAAAAAATATAACGTTAGATAACATTTATAACAGCTAGTGCGGGAGAACCATTAAAAACATGATGCTGTGTTTATCTATGAACGAAGCAAGCGCACTCGGCATAAATAAAGCGGCAGAATTGTAACTAAAGAGAACCTGTTTATTTATTCCGTAAATAACAGACGCAGGACTTGTTTATTAAGTTTCATTTACCTACATTGTGTAGTTTAAAAGCTAAAACTTTGTTTTGCAGATGTTATTGTTAAGTAGAGTATGGTCTCCTATCTCTAACTTATAAAGCCACGGAAAAGTGATGCACCGTTTCCGAAAATGTTGCCAGCAATATTACTCGTAGTTCGTAGTGGCTAATTCTGATGAATAATAGGTCAAAGTTACAGTTACATTTGAAATGTTCCGTAAGTAGGTATACTGAGTTACATTACATTATACTAGGTGCACCTGACGTCCCCATTGCCGTCCCCGGGCAAGTCTAAATGGAGCGAAGCAACTGCATGGCCGCCAACATACTACAACAAACTACCTTACGTCAAACGTGACAGCTGTCAATCGTAAGCTCTGCTTCTCATCATGTCTGTAACTAAAGCTAAAGATGAAGCTTCAAAAAGGTTACAGGTTAAAGGTTAGCGCCGCTTAAAATCAAAGTTTCGGCACTTTTCCCATTTTAGCCATTGAAAGTCTATGGGAACAGATTTTCGGTGATTATTCCTCCGTGGTATGTCCGATTTTCAATTTAATTTTTTCTAAACCATCTATGGCTAGATGTAGTATTACGGGCTAAATTTGATCCTGATATCTCTCATAGTTTGGGAGGAGTATGCGGACAAACGAAAATCCGAATCGGGGAAGAATGGAGCTTCGCTCACTTCGTTCGCTTCACTCCAAAAATAAATAACCAATTGCAATATCGTTATTGATATTTCTAATTTTCCCGTGCGAAAGCTTTTTTTATGTGTGGATAAAATATATCAAGAGTTCACGTATTGTGCGTCTTTCTTTCGAGAAATTTTTGTGTTGGCTCCTACTTATATTGTCTATCGATCCTAACGCAATGTTTTTAATACCTATGGTTAAGAAAGGCTCTAATGGCCGAACCCTATATTCAAACCGCGGATAGATAGGCTTACTTCGGATTAAAATTTGACACATTTTGTATGGACAAATGTCAAATTTTAACCTGAGGTAAGCCTTATCTATCCGCGGTTTGAATATAGGGTTTGGCCGTTAAACAACAAAAGCAGTTAGAAGCAGGAATAACGCTTTCGAGATTTTTTGGCAGCTAGCCTTATAGCTAGACGAACATTCATTTCTGTATTAAGTAATTTAAAAATCGGCTTAAAACTATGCAAATTCATTTTATCTTGCATACTGCCAACTTAACGACTAGCGCGGGAAATGTAAACGGTAATAGAACGGAACTTCAGCTGTCATTTGTTTCGGCGCTTGGCGCCCACGCGACTTTTATTGTCTCTGGTTAGTTGGATTCAAATTTGGAAGCGTTTTTGGCGGGGATTGGTAATGACGCGTTAAGAGAATGTTTGGAAAGTGACTAATGTGCCGATTACGTGTTGTCATAATCAATTTTTGATACTTGATATTGAGTATAGGGTTATGAGGTGGGTTTTGTGTCAATAAATAATTCAAAAAATTCGTTGAACGATTAAAGTTTACTGGATATAGATAATAACAATTCTAAAGATGCTATTAAGTATATTACATTCAAAAACATGTGAAACGCATTCCGATGTTTCAACGTTGAAAGACTTTTAAAAATATTGGCGGAAATCATATAACAATCATGACACACAATGTGTAATTTAAACGTCATTTCAAAAATGCAATACTTACCAAAATATCCGATGAATAATTAACAAAATGACAACCCCTAACCGCACTTAAAAGCATTTCGAACAAATTGAAGCTAGAGTAATATTGAAAAGCCATTTCGGGCCTTAACCACATGCCACAGCGCGCTGTCATATAAATCCATACAATAGTATCACCTAAAGCATACATGTCATTTTATAGCCTTTTGACGTATTTAACGCGGTTATCTCCGTTTAATCTGATATGTAGCAGCGCTTACAGTGCAGAATACGTATATTTAAATATGTACTTATTCGTATTTCCGGAATGTTATCGGCTTAACGCGCAGTTTAAAAACAATTGGAATTATTGGAAATGTAATAAGCGTGTGAGTGTCTCATATTTGTACAATAATAACTAGGTACCACATAAGAGACGAGAGTGACGTGCAGCGGACACACTTCCTAGAAAAGGGAGGCCTAATGGCAACTTTCTTTAGAAACCCATCGTCGGCGAAGTTGGTTACATTAGACATCTAAGTTTTTGTTCTTGATTTCTGATTATTAAAAAAAATACCTTCATCGATCGACCCTTTTTTTATGCAACTCTGTCAAGGTCCGATAGGTACCTAGTACCGATACGTAATGCAGATTATAATAGCGGTCGAATTAGTCGAAAATAGTGTTCATAAAAGTAACCCAGTAAAGACATTTATTATTTTTCATTCCAGTAAATCGAAAGATCGTTTCGTGGGCAGAGTACAAACAGAGACGCAGCCTAAGGGTCGCGTAATTTAGCTCGCGTAATTTCTACTGCATACAAAACCACCCTCAAAAAGGGGCTAGGCTAAAAACCAGCGACGGGTACGCCTGGCACATGCTGAGACTGGCACCCATTGCCATATATGTAGACGTTAGAGATTTTTTTGTTTAGTTTCTAAGTTTGTTTTTAAGTTAATTTTGTATTTGTTATGTTCTTCTTGTCTTTTTCCTTAAACTACGATTACTTTTTTTTAAAGTGGCTATAAAAATATTTTTACTTACTTACTTACTTACTTAAAAGTTCAGTTAAAGTCTTTTACATTTTTTTACCGAGCAGACAACAAACAGAATAACAAGAAAACTAGCAAATAAAAACGTATAAAAACACCTAATAATCAAAAAGCTTTAGAGTTTTCAATCTGACAGCTGTTTTCCCGCGCTTGACTGATGTTTGGCGCCAAAATATGCGGAAACAGAACTCGAGTAGGCATAAACCATTTGATAGTTTTGTCTATGGTTTTAAAAATAAACATTGTTGAGTGCCAGCACATCTGTTTGTACAAATACTTCCTACGTATGATATTTTAATGTGAACGCGTATAAAGCTGCGGTATGGTGCATAAACAAGTTTTTAGTTCTTTTTTAACTTTTCTTTTGTAGTTCTTTGCGGTTAGCTTATAATTTACATCTACGAAATTCGGTTTCGATAATAGGATCTAAAATTTCTTGGATTGATTGGAATCACTGAGCCTCTATTTTCTCTTATTGTTGACGTCATAGTAACTTGCAATTTGTCAAGTTTAAAATAGTATTTTTTTTAAATCTGTCGCATGTCAAGTTTTTTATATGAAATGCCTATTATAACCTAATTTACTAGAACTCTAAGCTAGCATTTCCAGAAATCAGAATCATCCACTTTGCAATATGGCAACCTGTTGGTTTACCTTCCTCTTTTTAGTTTGTTTTCTATTTTGACTTTTTTATCAAGGCTTGTAACTATTTGTGTATGTGTTTAATTATTGAAATTTACTTCTGTCACTAAATTATATAAGTAGTTAAAACATACATTAGGATGTGTGTGCAGCGCTACGTGAGTCACCGAGGCATAATGCTGAGCCAGTGTCAGATTCACTGCCGCGATGACACACTCCGTGTTGTTCCTGTCACATTACTTATTGTTTTCTTTTATTAATGTCTATTTGTGTGTAGTGAAGAAAAGTCTTTTTTTTCCTTCTTTCATTTTTTTTAAACTTAAGTCAGTGCTAGGTTAACCTGGTAGTATGCTAGTATAAATTTATAGATATGGCCTGCTTCCTCAGACGTAGGCGATAATAAGGATGTCGTTAAACATACCCAACATAATAACCATACTTACAGTCAAAAGTATGATAACGATTGCTCCTTGCAAGATGGGTTTAGACAAATTGGAATAGAGATCCTAGCACGGGTAGCACAAGTTGTATTTTCTCGCATGTCGCTCAGTGCGTCTCTATCGTTACAGACAAGAAAGAAAGGGAGATCCTAGCGACAAACAAGTCGCGGACAACATGTGCTAGCCGCGCTGGTAGACACAGACATACAAAAGTGCTCGAGTATACTGCCGTATGATGTCGTAATTCAGGTCTCGCGCGAGAAACGATACTTACATGTCGTATGATTTTTGCCTACAGGCAAACATTTAGGCATCAATGTACGTAAAATAAAGAAGTGGCATAGTATGAATAGCGAGCGATATTTCTTAGAAGGTGCTTCGGGTTTGTACTTGTCTCTCACTCGCTCTCATACGCTCTTAAGGCCCGTACTGACTACGTTAGTAATTTAGTCGAGTAGCGAGTATTTTAGTTGTGATTTAGTCGAGAAGAATACCACTCGACTAAATTTTCGTTGTTCAGACACATTTAATTCCTAAAATACTCACTACTCGACTAAATTACTAACGTAGTGTGTACGGGCCATTATTCAGAGCGAGTGAGTGAGAAGTGCAAACCCGAGACACCTTCTGAGCGCTCACTCAGTTCATGATGACCTATTCGTTATAAATGTCACAAATGTTTAGTTTAGAAACACAAAGTCCTTTGTAATTGCTACATTGTAAGCCAATATGTTTTACCTGTAAGCTCACCAATTCAAAAAAAACAAGCACCCTTTCAAATAAAAGCAAAATGCAGGATCGAATCAGCAAGACTGACGCCTTTTCTCGTTCCAAAAGGCAGAAACAAAGAGTTGCCAGCCTAAAGAGCCAAATAAAAGGGTCTCGTAAAACGTTACATCAAGATAAACATGGCCGCTCGCGTCACAAACTTATTTAGTCACGCAAAAACACCAAAATACGCATAATCTATAGATGAATAAAGATTTGTTTAATGCGTGCGTGGCACGAAGAGGAAACTACAGTTTTGCGTTCGTGAATAAAAGTTTTTGATTTGATACGGAAATATCAAGCTAGCCGTGATGGCAGAGTTTGTTTGACAAAGCTTTGACAGGATAATCTGCCTTTTTTTAAGTGGCAACTATTGCATTGATTACTACGGTCCTTTTTTATTTAACCTTCAATAGTTGAACGGTCCTGTCAGAGCGTTACTAACAATAATTTGGTCGCAGGTTTCATCGACAAAGCAGATCGTCAAAGCAGTAGTTACCTAACTCTATCTAATGTCCCTATGAGCACGCGGGCATCTTTGGTTTGCCAGATAATACTTCGTCGACGAATTGCATAGTAAAATTGTGTTGCTAATATACAAACCTAGTTCTTTTATACATTTTTTCTTTTCATCCTTTCAAAGTTTTCAAATGAAGCTCAAGATGTCCCTTTCGAAAGTGTATTAAAAAACAGATAAACCAAACTTGCTTATATAATACATATACATATACCCCCTTACTAATAAACGTTGAGTAACGGTGGTATAGCTATACAACCATTTAAGTAAGGGGGATAATATTTTGTACAGAATAAAACATTCGTGTCTGTTCTACTGTTGTTACATTGGCGCCCAACGTGGTCCCAACCCGACTCAAAATTCCGATAGAATTGTGTTATGTATAATGTATCGATCCGCCGAGATTTCATCTGCATAGAACTTTTTTATTATATTACCATCGGAAACTATTAATTCCCGGGATAAAAGTATCCTTTATTTTAATCCAGGGGACCGATTTGAGACTTTCGAGCGCTCGAAAGTTTCACTCGGAAGTGAGCAAAATCTGTGAAACCGTATTTTTGAAATTAATTTATAGACGAGTGGTCCACACCATTTGTTTTCAATTCTACCGCTCGTATTTCAAAAAACGGTTTAACAGATTTTGCTCACTTTCGAGTGAAACTTTCGAGCGCTCGAAAGTCAAAAATCGGCCCCTGTAGGTACATGGATTTTCTATGTGCCATATTTCATTTCAATGTATTTAATAGTTTAAACGTGATCAAGAGATAAACTTTCAAACATCCACGTAAGCTTATTTATTTCTAATAGTAGCAAGAATAAATAGTGACTCTTAGTTATAAAGTTTGTATTTTAAAGCTAGCCTTGTCATATTGTTTATTATTTTGTAAATAATCCAAACAAAAAAAATGGATTCTTCATTTAACCCTTCCTCTTAAAACAATGAAAATATAAAGTAGGATTATTGGCATCAGGTGATAATCACTTCCTTACAAATATGAGACTTTGCCAACTATTTACAATGTAAACAACTCCACTTAATATTAATAAAACGACGAATAAGAATATCACCAACTCGCGTAAAATATAGCTTTTACCAAAACTAAATTAATTGAGGAACTACGGGGCTCCGAGGAAATTGGCTGAACGCCATTTTTTTCGCTTCCCGCCAAAAGTTATAAGAGTTATTGAAGTGTTACCATTGCAATAAAGTTGTAAAAATAAAAACGAATTGGCTGTGGTTGGATTTATTTTTGTGAGAGGTAATAAGTTATAAGTTTAAGATGCGTATAAAATATGTTTTGTTTGATTTATGTGTTATGTACGACATGATTTTAAATTCTATTTGAGTGCTTTTATGGATGCATGTCTCATTTTATAAAAGGAAGATTGTGATATTTGTAGCCGGTTGAGAATATTGTAGTTCCCACCTATCGCCACGTCAAACTCTTTTATTGATAACTAAGGTAAGGTAAATACCGAGTCATGAATAAAAAGTATATCAAGTCGAGAAAACCAGCGAGGCGTTTTAGTAATATTATACAGAATTTTATAGTTCAATTGAGAAATTCATAAACTGGAAATTCTTGAAAATTTCCTTTGTATTTTTTTACGACACGTATGTTTATCGGATTCTAAACTGTACTTGCGATGTGAGAAACATTGTTAATACAAGTTTATTGCAATAAGTATAACGAGCGCCGTAAAAAGTTTACGGCTTTTCGAATTTTACTGCGTGTGCCGAAAATAACCATTTTAAAATTATCATGTTGGTATTTCACACTCGCTACTTGAGTAGGTTATTTCCAAGATGTATTTTGCGGATGTTGGCGACTAGGAATTCATAATTTCTATCAAAATGTATGCGGGCTCTATAGGCCGGATTTAAACTTGTAAGTTATTTCTGTAGGTTCTGAGACGCAACTATGGGTAAGAAGGAGTGCAAATATCTGTATCTCTGTCTTGCGTATAACTTTGTTTCAAAACTTACAGTAATAACTTACAAGTGTAAATCCGGCCATAGATTAAATACTAGTCAGGGTCAAATTAAAATGTTACATACTTAATACCCATGATAAAGTTTCCAAGAAGTTTGCGAAATGACCCAATCGCTAAACACTAATAAGCAATTTTTATAAAAAAGACGAAGGAAAATATTGCAAACAGCACCATTATAAGCCCTAAACTAAACACCCAAACACCACACTTGAAAAAAATAGCCAAACGCGTCGCTGACATTGCGTGTTTTTTATCCAACTTTATATAACCCTGTAAACCGATAAATTTGGCCGAAGGGACGTCTTATCGTGGCCCAAATGGCTGATGCGGCTTTTCATTTACTTTGCTAAGTGCAGCAGTTTGTTTTGGAGAAATGGACTCTCTTTGTTAACCTAGTTTTCGTAGAGTAGACGTCCTCAAATAAATTGCTTGAGGAAAACTAAAACCCGTTTACACAAACGTCACTATGAGGTCTCACAGTGCTCACGAACGCACAGGATGGTTCAAATCGTCTCATAAACAAAAGGTCGGTCAAAAAGGACCAATCTCAAAGCTGTATTGAACGCAGTGCGTTTACTCAGTGAAGGATCCCTTAAGTATTGTTTGTGAATACGGGTGTTAGATCTTCAATGTTTAGTTTCTTTAGTTTTATAAGTCATCATGACCAAGGCTTGTATTATGGTCGCCGCGCCGTTATCGCGGTGGATAAAGCATCTGTCATCCTCGCTCTTATACACTGGTGAGAAAGTGACAGATTTTTTATCCACAGGCATAAACGACCAAAATAGAAAAGGCCCTACAAATTTAAGTTTGTCTTATAATGTTTGTAATGTTTGTTTGTTTGTATGTCGTAAGAGGCGACTAAGGGAATAAAGGCTTGTAGTATTGTTAGGCGATGGGCGTGCAACCTGTCACTAATGTACACTGGTAAACATCTTAGCTTGTTTGTGCAAAATGTGGTAACAGAAATATCAACAAGTTTTTAGAGTTGTTCGTAATTCTGTAGCTCTGCCTACCCCACTCTGGGAATGAAGGCGTGTGTGTATGTAGGTATGTGTATGCATAATGTTTTATGTAACTCTAGCGACCCGCCCTCGCTTCGCTTCGGTTTATGTGAGTTTTCTGTGACACCTTTACATAAGATTTATTTTTTTATAACTTTCGTGAAAAATGATCTAACTGATATTGAAAACCGCATCAAAATCCGTTTCGTGGTTTAGGAGGAGTTAGCTGATATACAGACAGACAGACATAAAGACCAAAGCCGTGTATCCATTTGAGCAGACTCAGGCGGAGCAGCCTCGACTTGAGGCAAACAGCCTCAGTTTGAGGCTGCTCGCTCTGAGGCAAAGGCTCGAGGCACGTTGCGGATCAGCTCGAAGCGATTCGCCTCAGCTTGATCCGCAATGTGCGCAGTTTACACGCCCGTCTCCATCAAATGCACGGCTCGGACTGAGGCTCCTTCGAGCACGGCAAAAAAAACGACAAAATATGTCTCGGCTCACGGCGACGAATTTGCCTCGTGTCGCGGGCGTCGCGGCGTGCCTCAGGTTGAGGCAGCGTCTCCACTTGCGCGGCCTCGGAGCGAGGCGCGAGGCAGCCGCTCGACCCAAGGCTCTAGTGGATACGCGGCTCAACAGACGCGGAAAGCGACTTTGTTTTATACTATGTAAAGAAAACCTAAAGAAGAAGAAGAGAAAATAATAATTGTGCAAGTTGAAGATTATCCCCTAAAAATTGAAATCTCGTCTTGAAGTTACTTAGAAGTTTCTGGAAAATGTTGAGAATGTTTTCGTTCCGTAACAATATTCTTACAAGTTACTGACAATTTCACATTCGGAAGTTTTACAATTTCAAAACTTTCTTGTCGGTACAACGGTAGTTTTATGTTAAGCAACGCATTTCAAAATGCAATAAACTGATCCGTTCTGCGATTTTAAAGCTGCACCAAGAAACGCTGTTATTAATGTTTTAGTGAGATAATAAATATTTCAAAATGGCGTTGAAATCAATTTTAGCTTCGCAGTTATTTGCCAGCTAAAGAGATATTTTCGAAACGTATTACAAGCTTTTATTTAACTTCACATTAGTACATTACTATAGAGGCCGGGAAGAAGTCTATTCTTGGAAGATTATGAGTTTAGCGCGGCCGAGATGGTCTAATTACTACTACTACTAATAAATAATATATATATAATTACTATTTATACTGTGTGCTCTCTTGATTCTCTATGCCTTAAAAAAAGTGCAATTTTGTAACTTATTTATTTATTTTAGATCCCTCAATAAATAAATCAGGAAACTTGTATTAAAAAATACATTTCACTGTTAACTTGTGGCTTACAACCACAGCTTCCAACCTTGACACTGGCAGAATGTCACAAGTAAGCAGTAGCCGTATAAATGAAAAATTGAACTTGAAACGTTCCAATTTCAAATTTCCGGAGCGAAGGATAAATGACTCCATTTTGATCATGAAGAATTGATGATTTTCACGGTCAAAAGCTATTATTTAATAACTAACTAACCAACAGAAGAGTAAAAAAGCGCACTAACAGGCAGTTAGCGGCAGTTGCAAACTCTGCCAACGGTTAACAATTACCCGTTGCACTTTATGCAGCGAAAAAGTTGGACGCCATTTTTAATAAAGTTTTTGAAGCGTTTATGTACCTACAGACATAACGGCTTCAAAAACTATGTAGATAGCTTTTCGCATACGTATCAGCATCACGATACAAAAGGTGATAATCCCAATTAACACCTATTTTTTCACTTCACAAGTTCACACGCTTTCTAAAATGACTTATAATAGCCATGTATAGAGGGCGGACTAAAGTGATGCATTTAACCCGTAGGGACTAAAGTGACACTTTACTTTCTTGGGACTAAAGTACTTTTTCTTTTTAATTTCCTTTTAATTAAAAGCGTTGGAAAACCACTAACAGCCTGATACTAGTTGCCAAATACATTTTTTTCTCGCAATCGAAGTGAAAGGTAGTGTTTAACTCGAGACTAAAAAGCCATGTTATTGCTCTCTCGATTTGCCCGGGTGGATAAATATCTCTTGTTATAATGGCGTACTTTAGTCCCTTATGGAACAATCTACTATTTATGAATCTTTATCAAGAACTATGTAGTTGAAATGTTACACTAACCGCAAAATGGAACTCTCCGGGTGCTGATAGGTAAACACATTCGCTAGAATGCTCGAGTAAATAATCAAGTCTATTATCTACTTAATACGGGAAAATAATTAAGACATGACTTATTCTTAGACTGTACTTTTTCTTGTTTTGTGTTTAGTACTCAGTACCTATTCATTTTCAGTATTTCATTTATTAATAATGCACCATTCTTCGTCATTATTTACGATGTAGGCTATCGTTTCTGGTTCCCTCGAGAGCTGTTCAATTTTTCGAGGTAAAAGTCTTTTCCCAGGATACAATCTATTTTCTTGCCCAATTTCATTAAGATCCATTCAGGCGTTATTTATAGTACTCGTAATAACACAATCGATAGCCATGCAACTGTGGCATAAAAATCATAACCTCGGCGTAGGTAGTTGGGAAAAGGGGATCCATTGAAACAACTCACATCGTAGTTCCGCTTCTATAAATAGATGGCGCTAGCAACGGCGACCGACCTCGCTCGCCGGAAAGGACCGGGATTGTCTATGGCGATATACATGCGTGTTCTGACCTCCTTATAGTACTGTCTCTGGCTATAACGATTTGTCAGTTTGATAGGAACTTTTAGATGTATTTTTACAGCATAAAACAATGTTTGTCGCTATTTACTATCCAAATTACCATTTTACTCGGATAGTGGCAATAATTTACAAAATAATAATGCTATACCACCGTAATTGGAAGTTCGACGGTCACATAGTTCAAAGTGTTCATAAAGTCATCAGGATATTTGGAAACTATAATATCTAAGTATGTGTAATGCGAAATTTGAAATTGGTAGTAAAATTTGGCCCCACGTTTGGGCGCCAATTAACCAATGGCCAAATAAATCATTTTAATTGAATTCATAAGTTAAGAACGTTTAAATAATCATACAAATTAATTAAACTTTAACTCCATGTAAGTTTTGCTCGAAATAAATTGTTGTTTTATTAATAAATAAGAACCAGCTACGCGCTCTAACCTTATTTCAGAAAACGTTTGTAACTTTTTACCCACATAAAATAGGTTACAGCAAAAACCCTGCCGAAACGTATGAAAAACGGTAGCCGGCTTTCGGCTAATGGTTGTTTGAAATATCGGTGCAACATCTGCAGACTATTTATTTTGAGCCCTGAAACATTCTCGTAGTTTTTTAAGATAAAACTAGCTTTTTCAAAGTAATCTTTTAAAGCCCAGTCGCACATAGATTTATTAAATTGTATGCTTTAAGTAGCAGTAGCCTTCTGTCACTAGTTATCCCGTAAAATTGAAATAGTCGATTCCTACGCGGACAGAGTCGCAGGCAACAGCTAGTCTTGTAGCCAGATTTGGTATCTGGCTTCTAAATGGGAGAAATAATCCCAATTCAAAGCTGGCTACAAAATTTCTACATTTGCGCTACAATTCTATTTAACTCCAACATAAATTTAAATCTAAAAACAACTGCAACCCGAAACGTAGAGAAAAAAAAGTAAAAAAGTAAAACCTTTTAACGTCGGCACCCGGGTCTAAACTGACATGTGTTGCCAGCTTTATTAAAAAAGGCGCTTTTACGGCGTCGTTCGGTATATTGCGGGTTACGGGGATATTGGGGATGCGAATTGAATGACCTATCGTATCTGTGCTAACGCCTTTTTTTAATTCAAGTTCTTTTTGCAAAGAGTATGTATTCGGAAGCTGAAGGAATATTTAAATAAAAATGGTTTTGATTTTGTTTTGATTGTTTAGGTGTGGTGTTTAATAGCTGACACTGGGACATGATGCTGATTTTCTTTTGCCACGTGTCTTGTTAAAAAAATGTGAAGCAAATAATTATATTAATAAACGCGATAGTTTCTCAACCCCTTAATAAAGTCCATTTTTTTTTACATATTTTTTAATATGTTGTAGACATTATGAAAAACTAGGTCTGTAAGTTTTCCTTTTGAAGAAAAAAATATTTGAAAGAAATAAAAAACACCGAATCGTACAACGCTACGTTTTCATAACTACTACAACATATTAAAAAATCTTGGAAATTGGACTTGATTTTGAGTGTGAGACTTATTATGAAACTGCGATTAGTTTGGGATTGGAATAGCTGTCAATTTGTATGCACTTTGACGTAGTATGGTAAAACTGTCACCTCTAATCCCTTTCTAATCTCGGCTAGATAATATCGCCGCCCGGAGCATAATTTTTATGGAAAAAGTTTTTGTCGAAAATTACATTTTTGGGACAAGTTTTTGTTGCTGACTGTACTTTTTTTTGCAAAATCTTTATCTGCTTATCAAGACCAAACTATTGAGTCCTGACACGGTGGGTCTACGGCAAGAATAGCGGAGATCCTGTCGCTCATAGATACTATAATATTGCATTGTCATCGGGTTTGTCATTGTCATATGTGGTCCAAATTTCAGCCCATTCCGTTGACGGGAAGTGGGTCAAATTTAACTTGCAAGATTTGACCCTAACATACATACATTGCAAGTTAAATAAAAGCTTGTAATTTTTTTACAGCTACGCGATTTATAGGCGTCTGTTCACAACCCTCTTCAGAACGCACATTTTTGACACATTTCAAACTTGTTATTCCTTTGTTTCAGATCAATCCTGCCCTTCAACCATCCACCAACACAACCTCAAAACTGTCAATTTAACGCCAAAACGTATAAAAAATAGCCATTAAAATACTTAATGCGTTACTAACGTGACACTAAGTCACTTTTAACTCGAAGTTAACTGTTTTAGATTGACTTTGAGAATTTGCCTTACAAGATTTAAAGTCAAGGGAATTGATAATGTTTATCGTTAGAGTTGATTAAATTTGTACTTATCTAAAGTAATTTATTGATGAGAAATAGAATATAGAAATAGCATAGAAGATGGCGACGCCTCCTGAATCGCCTGTTGAAGAGCATGCGTACGAGTTGGAACCGACGCGGACCCCGAAGCCAATTCCTGTGGCATTGGAGGAGCTGTGTCGGCAGACCAAGTTCTCCAAGCAAGAGATCCGGGTCATGTACCGGGGGTTCAAAACGGTGAGTGTTTATTCATACATTAAGTTGTTCATGAACATATGGACGTTCTATATTGTGATATTTTTGGAACTTGAAGTTTGAATATTTTAAAGTAAAATCATATTAAAGCGAAAAGCGGTGACGGCATTAGTCAGTGTTAGATACTTTTAGCTGGCAGGCACTAATAATTACTCTTAATTCATAAATTGCTTGTTGCAAAACAAATGAATAATCCCCCATCTTCTGCTAAATAAGAATCTAGTGTCCATCATTGGGTCTTTGTCCGTTTCTGGTTCCATCACCCTAGATAGTTTCAAAAGTAAAGTGTTCCCAGATATGATTTTTTTTAAGTAAAGCGAGAAATAGTGTTAGGTTTAATAACATAAAACTAAATAAATACCGTAAAACGGGGTGAGTAGGGACACACCCTAAAATACTTAAGTCATAACTTGTTACAAATAAGATCAAGTATTAAATGAAAAAAAAAAACGTTACGTCTGTTGGAAATAATTTGAATCATATAATTAGTAACATATGCTTCATTTTACGTTGTGTCCCTACTCACCCCTTAATATGACTCACCTCGTTTTACGATAGTCTATAAATGAAAAATATGCGATGAGATCATCCCTGAAGTTTTGAGCAGCATTACGTTGATGTAATTTCCTGCAGGGTTTCAATGGTAACGCATCGCCGGAAACGCGGCGTCAGCTGTCACTCGGCATTTTGTAATTTAAAGGTCTTTTATACATCCATGTTTGGCGCTTGCTGGCGCTTTGATCAATTATTTTTGAATCATGTTCGAAATTGCATTGTCGCAGAAATAGGTGTGAGCTAAAAATAGGTTGGTAACATTTAAAATTTGGGTTTGGGTAAAGGTGGATTCACAATTAAAAAAACATTTAATCGCTAATTAATCTATCTTAATTGTATAATTGCTTTGGCCTTGCGGAGTTCCCTATGCGGGTAGGGTTGTCCGGTTTTAGCCGGGCAGGTCCAGTTATTTTTCTGTCTTGTCCGGCCCTATATGTACAAATCCAGCCTGTCCGGCTTCTGTTAGGATTTTAGTCGACTCAGCCTCGTCATAAGATGCCTGACTCGCGATCTGGCAGGAGTCGCAGACGGTGCAGGGTTAATATAACATATTATAATGAAGACTAGAGCAAGTCTTAAATGAATACCTTGCTTTAAACTAACACCATTTTCACACATACTAAAAACTATAAATCGAGACTTAATCGCGTAATACGTCGTCGTAAGTCGAGGTAAATGTTTATTTTATGACTCGATTAAGTCCTGATTCAGTCTTAAATAAATAATAGTAATAAATACAAAAACAAAGCTTTTTTCTAGAGTGTGTCCGTCTTTCAGGGTAAAATGACCGGCTATTCTTTTTTTGGGCCTGGCAACCTTTTATCTGGGTGTAGTATTTGTACATATTAGAGGCTGTATACACTGCGACTTTTTGTAGCGATGCAGTCGCGCGTTCGGTATCGCTGCCACTTCCACAGATTAGAGAGCAAAAGTTCAAAATTCAAAATTCAAAATTATAATTTATATTTTTGTAACGAGCCTAAAGCACTTGTCATGCTCTCCGAGAGAAGGTACTTTCAACATCTCATGTCTTTACCGAGTTTCCAAACCCAAGGTTTCGTTGGCTAATTATAATTTGGTCACAGCTACGTCAGTTTTCGTGTCAGGGCAGTTGTTTTAATTAGCGCCATCACGGTCTTTTATTGTTTACTCGCGGAACTCTGTCATGTGAATGAAGGGTCAAGTCACGAGACCAAAATAATTAAACAAATATTAGAGGCGTCTGCAAGCGAGCATTCGCGTGAATATTCGAGTGGTGTGGACGTTGAGACGAGCGTTACACACTACTCGATGTTCGCGCCGAATGCTCATTACACGCGAATGCTCTCATTGGGGACTCGCGACAATCTTATACAAAAAGATGGTAGACCATCAGGGCCTCTATTCAACACGGTAAAAACAATATCGTTTTTGATCTGTTATCGTATTGTTACCGTTTTGATAGCTCTTATTTACTTGGCAGTAATGGCGTCTGACGTCATAACAATACCATAACTGAGGGGCTAGACAAGATGCATTACGCTAACCAGCGTTTCTATTCGTTTCGTTTTTAAACCAATCGCGTCCCTTGTAGATGACGTGATACGAAAAGTCACGTGATCTACCAGTGACGTGATTGGTTTCAAAACGAAACGAATAGAAACGATAGTTAGCGTAGTGCATCTTGTCTAGCCCCTCAGGTCAACTACGATATCGTTTTTACCGTCGGGAATAGAGGCGCAGCTCGATGGGTAGACGACATCCGTAAAACGGTTCGGAGAAGAATAGCGTGATAAGGAAGCGGCCTATATTGCCTTGCACGGCTAGCACAAGTTGTATTTTCTAACTTGTCGCTCAGGGGTGTGATTCTCTCAAGAAGCAAAGGTGAGCGAATGAACAGTGAAGTCCAAGCGGCGAGATTAAGTAGTCCCGTCAAAGTGAACAAAACACATTTTAGGGCGTGCATTTTCAATTTGGCAGCATGTCGCGTCGTCTCGATCGTATAAGGCTGCCTAATTGAGAATGCACTCGCTAATATGTGTTTTGTTCGCTCGGACGGGACTTCTTAAACTCGCCGCTTGGAATTCACTCCTGCGTTCGCTCACCTTTGCTTTTCAGAGAATAACACCCCAGTGCGTCTCTATTGTTACTTCACGGGTAGCACAAGTTATATTTTCTCGCTTGTCGCTCAATGCGTCTCTATCGATACTGACTAGATAGAAAGGGAGTCCGAGCGACAAACAAGTCGCGGGCTACTTGTGCTAGCCGTGCTGACTAGATAGAATAGGAGATCCTCGCGACAAACAAGTCGCGGGCTGCTTGTGTTATCCGCGCTGCTAAGATAAATGGTGTTATCAGAAAAAACTTCTGTAGCAAATGTAACCTTATTACTAACAGAAAAATATTGAATCTGCTTTGGTTATCCAATTTGAGATACCGCCTATTGGCTTATGAGGGCAGTATACCCTACGGTGGGTGGATACAGGCTCATACAGATCAACCTAATCCCAAACCAAGCTCTAGACTTGTAACGAATACTAGGCAACGATAAACATACATACTTATGCTCGTATAGAGAAAAAAACTTATTTATCCTGAAATAAACCATTGATTTCATACGCCATAATCTCTGATGGTTAAACAAATTTGTGACAGCGATTCTATCCGACGCAAAATGGCGGCCGAAAACAAAATGGCCGTGACAGGACAACGAGTGGGATAGTTCCTTATTTTGGTCGTATTACCCTCTTTGGTCTTAGTTGCTGTCGCGTGATATAATAACATTACTGCACTACGTAAACCTAGCCTTGCAAATTAGAAGAACAAGAGTTCATCCCGAAATGCTTTTAAGATTTAAAAAGAATATGGAGCGAGCGGCACGCGGCAAGAGTAATTTCAGTCATGAAATTCCGACTACGTTCTTAATTCTTATTCTATCTTGTACGGAAGTATTATCTCTCTCGGATACACTTCCGACTGAAGGATCTTTTAATGCAATTATAAAGAGTCGTTCTCGTTTCGCCGCGGTATGGATTGCACTTTGCTTGGTCGTGGCAACGAGAGGTTCCCGCCTAACTATACCTCCCGGGCATATAACATTCTACTGTGTAAAATCACATTGCCTTTGATATGCTATCGGTTTGTTTCTAACTCGGCCGCCATTACAATCAGGTAAATACGAGCTATCGTAACGTAGACAATACGATAAAATGTGAAAGGCATTATGGGTTTTCCCAGTAGACAGAGCAAGACATTAGTGGTCGAAATAACTAATGGAAAGAAATCTTTAAAAAAAAACCGACGGTATTTTTTGATATTGCCGTCAACATAATGTTATTTTTTAAATGTCATTATTCTTTTTATCCTTATTACTTCGATTAAAAGATTATAGCCTATGTCATTCCTACAACCAAGACGAATGTGACTGTTCTTATAAAAACATCGAGCGAAACCATAAAATATTGAATACATGGAGGTCAAGTATAAAAAAAAACTCTGAAGCAGATCTAAAGTCTAAGTCTATTATTCTGTTGGAAAAATCGTACAAAGAATTAAGTAGGTCGCTATCAAAAGCCCCAGTTAGTTCAAGTTTTTAAACGTCTTTCTGCTTTGAAGTAATAAGTGTAACTCAGCGCGTTCTCGTTTAAAAAGAATTTCCTAAAAGTTCCTAACGAACACAGAACACACGAAGATGTTTCAAACTCAACAGTCCTACAAAATTAACAAGCGAGTCTCATTTGCGAAAAGAAACCTCTTTTAAAATATCAAACAAGATAAAAACACGTTGCATAAGAGACGGACTTTCTTTCAGCAATGCTGCCAACTGTCAAGATGACAAGACTTCGCCTATTTTTGGCGCGAACGGTCGACGACACCCTCACCTAGTGACCTTTTGATAGAAGCAGCAATGCAGACATATATCCGACCCGTTTTAACCCGTCACTTCAACCCTATCACTGTCTCTCTTTAATTCATTTCATTAGCCTAGTAGCTATCTTGATGTGTTATTTCGAGATTGTTTCAGTGGTTCAAATGACTTGTTTTATTTTGGCGTAAACACGTTTACTGTTTCTGAAAATGATTGGCGCTTAAACGAAGCGGGAAGTTGTAATTTTGGAGGCGGAAATTACTTTTTTAATGATCGCTGCGGGTTCTTAACTTTTTGCCATTTGCTTTATTAAAATAATAAGCAGTTTTTATGAGTCAATTTCTCGCTTCAATTTACATATTTATATTCTATTGTTTCGATGGTTCTGCAAGTCGCAGGATATTATATTTTTGATCATTTTTGGAGTAGGTACGGTCACGAGATTTAATTTGGTACCCACCTTAGGTCCAAAGTTAATCTGAGATTCTACAGCAATGAGGTTGAGTTTTCTAAAAGTTACAAATGACTTGACATCTCTAATGACATTGACGACTTCAAGCATAATTTTTCTTAAAATGGGTCCCAAATTAACGCTCGTGACCGTACATGACAGCTTATTTATCTGTTGTGTGGGAATGACACATCTCAGTTTCAGGAAAATCTGTTGGATTGTTTAAGAGTTAATGATATTATCTCTGAAAGTTAGCCTTACGTCAGGCTATGCGCGCACGAGCAACTTAGTTGCCTAGCGACAGTACATCTCTCTTTTTCTCACTTCGAGCGTGCAAAAGAGAGATGTACTGTCGCCGGCGACAAAGTTGCTCGTGCGCGCATATCTAGCCTTAGGTGTCGCCATTGTATCGGGGGTATTCGACCTATATCTACTACCGCCTACGATACACGATCTACTACGATAGTATATACAGGGTGTTCGGCAGAAGGCTCGACAAACTTCAGAGACTTATGCCCAGTTCCTATATCCAAGAAACGAATCGTTTTCCTTACGTCTCATTAAAATTTGACACATTTTGTACGTAGCAAATGTCAAATTTTAACGAGACGTAAGGAAAACGATTCGTTTCTTGAATATAGGAACCGGGCATAACTCTGTAGGTCATACTCATCAACTTTTATTATAGGACCAACATCCAAATCACGATAAAAAAAACAGCTGTTTCATACATTTCGTCTGTTTAGCTCTCAAAGTTTGGATTTTTGCGATTTGGCGATTTGGATGTTGGTCCCATAATAAAAGTTGATGAGTATGCCCTACAGAAGTAATTCCTGAAGTTTGTCGAACCTTCTGCCGAACACCCTGTATAGGCTATCGTGTCGTCACTATAAGTAATATCGGTATGTGAGGATTGAAGCAATACCAAAGCTGATTCACACGGACAATGCCTTTGAATCACGCATGGCTTCCTGGCCTGAGCCAATTAGACAAATCGCATGACATGGTAATCGGATGTAAGCAGTCACAATTCGACGAGGAGGCGGGCGATGATTCGCGCTACTTGCCGGTGCGTTTGTCAGCGAATTAGTAACAAAATTCAGTTGCCCCGCGGTTCTGTAGTCACGTTAGGTCGAGTTAGGTTTCGCCTGAAGGGCCAAAGACAAAAGTCCTTGCTTTTGTTTACTGTCGTTAATTAATTACTTTTAGATAAAGAAAAAGGGGCAGAGGTGAAAATCCCTTCCGGAGACCTGGGAATGGACCAGGTACTGCTGGGCTCGCACCGGCCAAAAACACCAATGCCCCTATTATCAACTAGAATTTAGACTCCCGCGGATACTACCCCAGCCACTGCTGAAAGACCGGAGGAGAAAGTCTTTTTTTACACACGCACTCCTACCCAAATGTTTGTGCTGCGCTAAGGGCAACAAGTAGGCTGACCGAGCGTAGCGAGGTCGGCTGGGAATTGACTTTGTTTAGAGCGTCCCATCTCGAGGCTGGGCTGAGATCTCGTAGGTTGGTGATGGGTTGGTGGTCCGGTCTCGGAGGGCGTCCGCGACATTTAAGAAAAGCTTTTGCTGCCGGCTGTACTGTTTTTTGCAGTCATCATATTCTGTTTATCGATATCATACTAACAAGTACGAATGCGGTGGGTCCGAGTTAGGTGCAACGTAGATCCGGTTGTCAACTTGCTACTTCATCGGATCCGTGCTGTGATAGTGGTATTCTAGGAATTTACTATACGATACTACCACTATATGTACCTACTAGAGGACGCCCGCGACTTCGTACGCATAGAATTAGTTTCCCGCTAATCCCCCCTTTTCTTCCCGTTGGGGGTCGATTTTTGGAAAATCCTTTCTTAGTGCTCACTTACATCATGAAAGGAACCCCTGTACCAAATTTCAAGTTTCTAGGTACAGTAGTTTCGGCTGTGCGTTGATATATAAAGTCAGTCAGTTTTGCCTTTTATATATATAGATTCCAAATGGTATCCCTTTGAGACGCATAAAATTGTTTGTCCTAATACAGGGTGTTAGGTAGCGGGTTCGACAAACGAAAATGGGAAATACTTGGGTCCAATTGGAACACATTTGCCATAGTGACCCCTATGCTAAAGTTGATAGTTTTTTTTTAATAATTTTTTTCCCGTTTTTTTGAAAATATCCCAAAATTTTACCTTTAAACCTTCTTAATTACATACCTAAGCAACTTAAACCGCCCATTTTTTTTTTTAATGATGCTCTTATAATGTTTTTATTTTAAAACAAAACCAAAACCCACAGGTAATGCTTTAAAAAAAAAATATGGGCCCTTAAAGCTATGACAAAATGTGGAAAATAAAATGACATTTAAGTTTCGACAAGTATAAAAAAAAATACACATGTCATAGACGATTTCAAATAATTTAAAAAACTTCTCTGGTTAATACTCTTCACAACGATATGCCACATAAAATAAAAAAAAAAGGAAAAAAAAATTACGCAGTACATTGAAATTTCCTCACGAAGATTTATTAAAGAAATCACTGATAACACCGTTATGAACATTGGTGAATACGTTAGAGTTAATAATCGCTGGTAAATTACCATTAATAAAAAACATTTTAAGAGTAATAATAAAATTGAAATCAAAACACTTTTTTAAATTTTGTAATCATTCGATCAGGAATAGGTACATTCCGTACATTTTCGTCGCATTTGCCACATTGATTAGAAAAAAAACATGAAGCTACTTTTTGATCTGTGCCTTAAATAGCTTGTAGTTTTTTAAAAGAAAAATACACTTTTTCTTTAAAGGCGGCAAATTGTATTTTATTTTCAAAAAAAAAAAAGCGTTATTGCGAGCTCGACCATACGCTAAAATAATATCAGCGTACTCTTCATTGGTAAATGGTACGTTCACCCATTGTAATTAAAGTTTGAAAAACCAATACAAATCAACGAGATTTTCTACAAGTCTCTCTGTTTGAAAAAAAATTACAATTTGCCGCCTTTAAAGAAAAAGTTTATTTTTCTTTTAAAAAACTACAAGCTATTTAAGGCACAGATCAAAAAGTAGCTTCATGTTTTTTTTCTAATCAATGTGGCAAATGCGACGAAAATGTACGGAATGTACCTATTCCTGATCGAATGATTACAAAATTTAAAAAAGTGTTTTGATTTCAATTTTATTATTACTCTTAAAATGTTTTTTATTAATGGTAATTTACCAGCGATTATTAACTCTAACGTATTCACCAATGTTCATAACGGTGTTATCAGTGATTTCTTTAATAAATCTTCGTGAGGAAATTTCAATGTACTGCGTAATTTTTTTTTTCTGTTTTTTTTCTTTTATGTGGCATATCGTTGTGAAGAGTATTAACCAGAGAAGTTTTTTAAATTATTTGAAATCGTCTATGACATGTGTATTTTTTTTTATACTTGTCGAAACTTAAATGTCATTTTATTTTCCACATTTTGTCATAGCTTTAAGGGCCCATATTTTTTTTTTAAAGCATTACCTGTGGGTTTTGGTTTTGTTTTAAAATAAAACCATTATAAGAGCATCATTTAAAAAAAAATGGGCGGTTTAAGTTGCTTAGGTATGTAATTAAGAAGGTTTAAAGGTAAAATTTTGGGATATTTTCAAAAAAACGGAAAAAAAAATATTAAAAAAAAACTATCAACTTTAGCATAGGGGTCACTATGGCAAATGTGTTCCAATTGGACCCAAGTATTTCCCATTTTCGTTTGTCGAACCCGCTACCTAACACCCGGTATATTGATTGGTCTAAAATCTAAACTTAAAATACCTAGGTATACATATATCTTACTAATATTATACATGCAAAAGTTTGTGTGTGTTAGTTTTTTACTACTTCACGCTGCGGCTGGACGGATTTGGATAAAATTTAAAATGGAGATAGCTTATACCCTGGATTAACACATAGGCTACATTTCATCCTGGAAAATTTAAAAGTTCCCGATGGAATACCGACAGTCAAAATCTACGCGGACGAAGTCGCGGGCAATAGTAGTCTAGTATAATTATACGCCTTAGCTACTATTGCCTTTGGTTTATAACTTAAAAAAAGTGTTAAAACCATAATTACAGCAGTATTAGTATCAATAACCAACAACGACGGCGTTAACGCTCGCGTGCCGCACCGCTGCCGTCACGCGACCGCGCGGAACGGGCTAATAGCGCTATTTAGGCTTTTGTGACTCTCTAGTACCATTCGTTCTAGAACGGAGAAGCAACTAGCTTTTGAAATGCTTTGGTGAATTTTTATCCCTCAGAGGAAAAAGTAGGTTGTATCTGTGGTTATTGGTGTATTCTATGTTTATCTGTGGTATTTATTTGTATTTTTATTTTTTATCAATAATGGGTTTGCGTTTGACCTCAGTGTCACCTGTGGCCTGTTTTATAAAGCTACAAATTTCAATTTACAGGTTACAACAAGTTTCTATTTGACACAACCTCGAACAATGACGACCAGTGGCCCGTTTCACAAAGCAACAAGTTACAAATTACAAGTGGAACTCTCTTTCTAGCAAAAAGAGTTAGAAAGAGACTTCCGCTTGTAATTTGTAACTTGTAGCTTCGTGAAACGGGCCCCAGGGGCCTGTTTTATAAAGCTACAAATTACAATTTACAGGTTACAAGTTTCCATTTGACACAACCTCGACCAATGACGACGAGCCATTTGATTGTGTTGCCAGTTTAGACCTATAAAATTGTACCTTATAGCTTTATAAAACGTACCCCAGACATTTGAGCAGTGTTGCCAGGTTAGACCTGTAAAATTGTTGCTTGTAGCTTTATAAAACATGCCCCAGATGTTAAGTGACGACAAGGTCGAAGGTACACGCTTATCCAGAAAATGCCTATTCACTCTTGCTATGAAAACACCAAGTTTATATGATTGCGAGGGTATCGTAGGTCCTATTAAGAAGTAAAAATTCCGTGGAAATGTGAAAGTTTGTATGAACGTTTAAATCCGGTCCTGTCCGACCGTCAACAATGCACAGAAATACGTAAGATAAAGAATGGTGAACTAAAAATTACAAGTATAGTATGTAAATATAAACGCTGTGGGGTACCTCAGGGCAGTATCTTAGGCCCCTTGCTCTTTCTGTTGTACGTCAATAATTTACCTGACCACGCGGACAGAGTCGTTGAACGTTGTGTGAGTATACATCGACGGACCGAGGTAGGGGTCGTGTTTTAGAGTCCTAATTAGCTAGCTGGTCAACCTTGCTGGTTACAAACGATACCTAGTTTAAATGTTACACTTTTTACCTAAACGATTCACCTTTCATTTTTAACATCCTGCTTATACAAGGGTGTTGTAATTGAAATAAAAAGTTTTTAAAACCCGTCTGTATTTTTTTATAATGTCATCAATATATTAAAATCTTGAGAAATTTTGGTCGCCGCTTGAGTTAACTTGGTAGTGACCCTGCCTACGAAGCTAGTGATCCCAGGTTCGGTTTCCAGTAAGAGCAAATATTTGCGTGACGTGCTAGGCTAGAATCTAGAATCTTTTCTATGAAGTTATTTATGTATTTCTCTAGCCCCGGTCTTAGACATCTCAGTAAACAACTATATCTACCAGCGGCTTGTTTAAATTACTCATGAAGTCAAATATCAGCCTCGTAGAAGTAAGGATAGTACGGATAGGTAAGTAAGGATAGTATGGATAAGGAAGTAAGGATAGTATGGATAAGGAAGTAAGAATAGTAAGGATATATTGCTTGTCCCCAGGAATGCCCTGAGGGCGTGGTGCTGGAAGACTCCTTCAAAGATATCTACGCGAAGTTCTTTCCGCATGGCAGTAAGTATCAAACGTACCGGTCAACTAGTTGTAGCATTATTATCTTTACTTTTGGCGTTTATCGCGTGACAAAGTTTAAATAAGGCATCCGTCATCTTCTGACACGTAAATAAGAAGTGACAGATGCCATCGGATGCGTTATCCACACTTGACACGCGATATCGACGCAGCTATCAGCCATGCTAGGCCCGCAGGTCAAGTACGATTCGGATTTTACCGCCTAGAATAGAGGCGATAAAACGTCCGTCACTTTCTGACACTTAAGGTGGAAGTACTAATACTCGACGCAGTCCTAATACTCGTCGCCATACTTTGACTTGGGATAAATAAAATAAGATTAACCTTACTTTTGTCACCACCTCATTTTAGCGATGGGAAATGTTTGTGGCTTTGATATTTCACACGCTAATTTTTAAATAAAGAAAAGAACTGCCAGCAAAAGTACCTGACATTTACTCATACAATCCGATTGACTAGTTATTTTTTTCATTTTGATAAATTTATATATGGTCACCATATAAAACAAATTCCATCTAACAAAAGTAAAGGTCATATTTCCCAAATCACATGTAAATGTTATGTGTAGATGTATAATTGAACATAATATCACGACGCAAATAAATATTTTCTGTTAACATGTCGAGTACTAGTACTTCCACCTTATTGTATAAGCACGAGAGTGACGGATGCTTTATCCACATTTTGTCACGCGGTAAAGGCAACCATACTAGACCCGCAGATCGCCGTATAAATATGGCCGTGCGCGTTGGCCTAGTTGGTAGTAGGGAATGCAAATAACCGGTTATAACCGATTTTAACCGGTTATTTTCATACAAAAACGGTTAATAACCGGTTAAATTGCATACCCTAGTTGGTAGTGACCCTGCCTACGAAGCTAGCGGTCCCAGGTTCGATTCCCGGTATGGGCAAATATTTGCGTGATGAGCGCGAGTATTTGCTTCTTAGAAGAAATATATTTTTAAAAGGAAATCTTACAGACCTTGTTTTTCATAATATCTTCAACATGTTAAAAAATCGTAAAAATAGGTATGTCTAGATTTAAGGGGAGAGAAACGTTAACGCATTTTGTATGAATTTTTTTAGCTCCTGTGGCCCGTTTCATAAAAACTTCTAACTTGTAATACAAGTGGAAGTCACTTTTTAATACATACTGTTGGAAAGAGAGTTCCGCTTATAATATAAGCTATTATTTTTTATGCAATACGCCCCAGAGTCTTCTCTATGTAGGTATATTAGAGTGATGACGTCACTGTATTCTTTGCAGACTCCGCGCTGTACGCACACTACGTCTTCAAGGCGTTTGACGTAAACTGCAGTGGCGCCATCAGCTTCAGGGTGAGTTTTTTTGGAACTACAGCTCAATACGAGCGACAAGTTCGTGCGCGATCGTCCCGAGGGGGGAAAGACGTTGGGCGGCGCGGGGACTGCTGGAACGGGGCGTTTCTCCTTCCTCTTTAATAATAAACTTCGGAGATAAAGGGGTGGACGGTCATTTTTTGTACATTTTTGGCTACAAATCAAAAAATACATGACAGAAAATTATAAAAAAATTCCTTTAAAATTTCCCTTTAAAGGCCCTCCGTTTGTTATGATCAAATCACTTTTATTTTTCAACCCCCCATTTTAGACCCCTTTTCAAATATTTAGAAAATTAATTTCATATTGTTTTTACTAAAAACAGATGCGGCCAAGCTAGTTATACAACTATGCCAAATTTCAAGTTGATAGCTATAGTTTCAGAGAAAAACTGACATACAGACAGACATACTCCGAAGTCACACCATAAGCGGTCCTTTTTTACCATTTTGGCACGGAACCCCAAAAACAGTCGAATTGAGAACCTACTTCTTTTTCAAAGTCACAAACCTACTTGTATTTTTTGGACACGCGGAACACAACAATGTGAACACTGCTGCTTGGCGATAGGTTACAGGATAAGATGGTGGTAGCGATCCTAGGTCCTAGTTTTACCACCACTAAAATAATTACAACTAGGTAATACTTAATGTACGGTCGGCCTTATAACAAAACACAATTTCAGCGCGTGTATTCAATTTGGCAGCATGGCTTCTCGAACGTTAGGCTGCCTAATTGAGAATGCGCGCGCTAAAATTTGTTTTGTTTGCTCTGACATCTGAATCACTACCCTGCACACTTTAGTATTTTGTCACTTTAAATGTCATGTTTGAACTGCTGTACTAATCTGTTAAAGGCGTTAAAGAGACAAGATACAAAAGTGTGCAGCTTCTTATAACGCCGACTGTACGTACCACAGGCTTATAATAGCTTTGAACTCTTTTTCCAGCCAATTATAAAACCAAACTGTATTTTATCCCTAAATCTTTTCCTATCGTCATTGCAGATTTCGTTCGACTATACACAACGACTATCTAAACTCTAAACAAACAAAAACCTGCCCTAACTCCATCAAACAAGGTTGATCTTAGCTTAGTTCTATAGCCGTTTATACGTACGTGAATATAGGTTAACGTAGATGTTTTGATCGTTACGATAGAGGGTGTTCCGAATTTACGTAATGTTATAAAGGGTGCTTCAGATTCTAATATCAAGGTAGTCTGGAAGGTTATTTAGTACTTGATGTACGTAATAAGTTGGGTAAAGTATATAAGTTTAATAGCGAAAGTTCTAGGCTTTGCTCGTAAATCTAGAATTAGGTTAACGGTGGACGTGTTTCGGTTGATTATGATTTTTTTGACCTGCAACTAAACTTGATATTTAGGCTGATGTTAGTGAGTAAGCGGTTTTTTTTTCCTAAATAAATATACGATACATATCACCCGACTTCGTCAGGAGGGTTATGTTTTACGAGATAATATAAGTACCTATTTATTTGGCATATATGACGTGACGTTACATTCGTCCTGAGGGCCCTGCCGATAGAAGATTCGTCCTGAGGGCCCTGCCGATAGAAACGCTGTTTAGCGTAGTGCATCTTGCACTACGCTAAACAGCGTTTCTATTCGTTTCGTGTTTAAACAAATCGCGTCACTGGTAGATGACGTGATACGAAAAGTCACGTGGTCTACCAGTGACGCGATTGGTTTTAAAACGAAACGAATAAGAAACGCTGGTTAGCGTAATGCATCTTGTCAGTGACTTAGGCTTATATTTTTTTCAAAGTACCTAATGATAATGACAACATTATCTAAACTTAAACTTAAACCGCAGTCGGGTTGCAAACAGCTTGGTCAGGCATTCCGGATAGTCAGCAGTTGGGAATGTCTGACCATGCTCAGTGAACCCGTACACAAAAGCTATCTCAAAAAACTGGTCAAGTGCGAGTCGGACTCGCGCACCGAGGGTTCCGTATTGAAGATAATATGCTTGGTAACCGCAAAAGAAAATATTCATATTGTTATGAGCTTTATTTTCTAGGCAATAAGGTCCATTTTGATGAGCCTAAATTATAATACAGATTTTCTTAGTTTTTTTGTTATTTCTCAAAAACTGTTAAATAATGAACACTTCATTTTATTTATCCCATAAAATATAAGTTTTTATCTATACGTCAGTATTTTTTTCAGATTTTTTATTAATAAACTTCGGAGATAAGGGTGGGAACGGTCATTTTTTGTACATTTTTGTCTATAAATCAAAAAGTACATCACAAAAAATTTTAAAAAAAAATGTTTTGAAATGTGCAGATTGACACCTTTCATATGAGATCCCATTTATTTGCTATAATCGAACCACTTTCATTTTTCAACCCCCCATTCTAGACCCCTTTTAAATTATTAATAAAATAAATTTCATTTTTTTTTAACTAAAAACAGATGCGGGTATGGTACTTGTACAACTATGCCAAATTTCAAGTTGGATAGCATTTGTAGTTGCTGAGAAAACCTGCTGTGACATACAGACAGACAGACAGACAGACAGACAGACAACGAAGTCTCACCATAATTCCTTTTTTACCATTTTTGTACGGAACCCTAAAAACAACAAGTACGAACTAATTATCTATTTAATGTTATTTCGCGCTAGCCGTCTAACACTTCAGTCGTCTGTATCTCCGGAACCAATGAAGTCTACTTAGTCGTGATAGTTTTCATTTAAAGTTCGTTTCATAGTGCTTTCTTTTTTCAGATTTTTAGTATATTGATGGCTAGAGCCGCCTCTAAATTTGACTAACGAACCCTAAAAGAGACGCAGGCAAAATAAGACAATAAAAATCTAACTCACATAGCAGATTTAAATAACAACACTAACAAATAACCTTTCATTCTATTCTGCGACGTTTTGCAAATATACATGTTATTGCGAAATAAACGTGAAAAATCTTCGTAAGATAAAACAATATTACCTCAACATAGAGAACGAAATAAACCGTCGACGTACGCGTTAAGAATCTTATTTGCTTGGCAAAATTGTTCAAAATATAATTTTAAGACGCCATTCTTGGTTCAGGCGCCCGCGTAAAATTTTAATACTGTATTGTTGAAATGTAGTTTTGCATGCGAGTATCAAATTATATTATCAGCCTGTATATATGTATGTACATATGACGTAGAGATCTCATCATATTGTTCCCAGTTATCTATTTTTATTGTTTTTTAGGGTTCCGTACCAAAATGGTAAAAAAGGAACCCTTATGGTGAGACTTCGTTGTCTATCTGTATGTCACAGCAGTTTTTCTCTGAAACTATAGAAGCTATCAGTTTGAAATTTGGCATAGTTGTATAAATTGCTTGCCCGCATCTGTTTTTAGTAAATACATAATTAGGTATATATGAAATTATTTTTCTACATAAGTATTTGAAAGGGGGTCTGAAAGAAAGGGCTCAATCTGCAAATTTCAAAACGATTATTTTTTAATTATCCGTGACGTTTTTTATGATTTATAGCCAAATACCCCCCCCCCCCCTCTCTTATCTTTGTATTTTATGGCCATAAAACCTGAAAAATTCCTCGTTTAAAGATAATTGTATTTTACGCGAAAAATAAAATGAAGTTGTCAAATTGTACAGTTTTGAAAAACATATCAAAAAACTAGGCTATTCAAAATGGGCCGGTTTTTTTTAGTAAGGGTTAAAAACGATTAATAAACCATTAATAACAGCAATCACTATCACAATAAACTTAAATTCTGGCTCAATTCCTAACCGCGGCCATTCGTACGCGTTTCATGCAAAAGTTTAGTCGGCTTGAAAGCTTGCCAGGAGCTTTCCAATCACGTTAAAGTTAGTGGAGATTTAAAAGTTCATCGCCGAATAGAAAGTCCGAGTGTATAGGGTTGAGGGGAAGCGTTGTAGAAGTTAGTAGTTGTAGGGATGATTTGAGTTGAACGTCCATACTCATAGAAAATATTCAAGTTTATTAATGCTGGGCTTCTATTCTAGAACGTAAAACAATATTGCTTTTTACTTGTTGTTATGTTTTGACAGCTCTAATTTACTTGACAGTAATGGCGGCCGAGTTAAAAACAAAGCCCCAGAGCATCCCAGGGTGACTGCACATAATGCATTTTTCTCAAAAATGTCCGGAAAAGTTGACATTACTATCTACATATTGAGACGCGAAGTACATAGTTTACCGACAGTTCTTAAATTGAAAAAAAACATTGCGTGCTCGCTACACAAGCCCGCAATGTTGCATACAAATTTCATTACTATCTAGTTTGTAACATTTTAAAAAGTGAAAAGGGCCATAATAAAATGAGTAAACAAGTCTCATACATCCATATTTTATTCGAAACATAACTTTTTATCTGTGTCTTGAATAGCTTATGTTTTTTTTAAAAGCTTGCGTTCCTCCTTGTCATAAACAAAAAGGCGGTAAAGAGTGATGTTTTTTTCACGTGAAGTTTCTGTTTGTATGAAGTTCAAAAAATGAGTTCATGCGATGAAGATTTTACTCCAACACAATTTTTTCTTGCGATTTTTGAGAAAAGCACTATATTTGCCTTGGCAGGCAGGAACGGAAATTGCTGGCTTCGTTTTTTTAATCGGACACGCAAGCTCGTCCGTTTAAACCAATGGTAGGCCCGTAATTGCCTACTTCCCTGCCTAGGCAATAATTTACTATTAATGACAATTGATCAACCATCGACCCCCAAAAAAAAGGGGTGTTATAAGTTTGTCTGTGGCAGCTCACAAACGGATGGACGAATTTGGACGGCCTTTATCAAAAAGAGGTTCTTTGCTATGACATTGTTCAAAATGGCGTTAAACTTCATCACAACAAAAGTGCTCAGCGAGTAATAGGCTATTTGACTAATTTTAGAAAACCTTATTAAATGATTCTTTATTAAGTACATAGAAGCACACTACATTGATATTTCCGTGAGATTCTACTATATTATCAATAAAAATCCATTTAAAAGTTTAAATTTTCGAAACCGCGACAAAAACGCTGTTTCTATCGTGGCGCTGGCCATGTGACAAGTGTGACGTTATATGCAAGTAAACAATGAAAAATCATTTGAAGAGATATGCCCTTATGATCTGTGGTTACTTGCGTGTGACGTCACCTGCGAGTAACCACAGCTACAAAGCAATCGCATAGCGTTTCTGCCACAGATAAAATTTCAAAATATATTACAATTTTTTTCGTGTAATTTCCAAAAAAAATATGCTTAATTTAGTTTAAAATAAAGTGAAATATGTTGTTTTACGCTATTATCTAATAGGATGACGACAATTTGATGCATATTTTCAATGTTGTCAAATAGCCTATTGTTTACGGGGAACGGAGTTTCCAACTGCCACTAACTGGCTGTTAGCTGTTAGCCCACTAGTTATTCAGCCAGTTACTCAGTTAGTTATTCATACCACAGAACAGAAAAAACAGTAGTAGAAGTGTCAAGTGGAGTTCCGCATAACCTACCATACTTTTGCCGCGATCGCTTATTTCGATATTACGATATTAAATTAGGAAATAAATCCAGAAGCATGCCTTATTGTGCTATTTTAGAGTATAAAAACGATAGCCGCACCAAAAACTTTTCCATGGTGGCGTGTCGTTTTTATGATAGTTTGAGTATTGGCGACAACCTAAGGCGACAACAGGTCTGATACTAAGCGAAGCTCATGCCACTTCCACTGTTTTTTCTATTCCGTGATTCAAACTGACATTTTATTTTCAACACGATATTATTATAATATTAGAAATCAGGGATTCAATAGTATGGCTCACAAGTTTCAAGGAATAACGATTTTAATACATAATTATTAACACTTAGCACTTTTATTTTAAAACTAAACATGTGCGCCGGCCCCAAACGTCATTTTTTATTTGCATATGGATAGCAATTGAATCATCCATTCAGCAGAGCAACATCCGGAAAAAAGGATGTTGAAAGGCGTTCCAGTAAGATGATGGTCTGGGACCCAATAGAGAATGTCAGCCAATTTAGATTTTTGGCTTATCGTATTCTTCATTAAAAACAAAAAATTGCTTTAAAAAAATCATGTCGATACGTCAAATACTTTTCGAGATATTGAATTTTAAACTTCGTATGCGGCGCTCGAAACTCGGCGGCTAGCGCTCACGGATGATGACGTCATCGTTCAACTGCGGTACGCGCCCTTATATGAACGAGTAAGTTTACAGGGCTATATATTTTTAACCGTAATAAGTAGCCAGTTGAAATTTTCACAGAATACGTGTTATTATAAAATCTATCGTTTAAAACTATAAAATGACCAATAAATCAAATCCCAAGAGGGGTCCCCATACAAGAAGCATGAAAAAAAATCTTTTATTTTAGCATCTTTATACGGATTGTATTTTTGTAATGACTTCTTATTTTGATGCTATTTTAAGCTTAAATTGTGGTCTAATTTTCATTGTTTACGACCAAGTAGCAATCTTGAGTAAAACTTCTACAAATATGTGACAAAACTGATTTTATCAACACGATGGTTTAGGCGGTCACCCATCCTGTTTTAGACTACGCTTGTAGTTGCTTAACTTTGTAAGTCGTAATACTCGTAATTATTTTTACGAATTCGTTTTGATGTTACTATGGTAGTTATGGTTAGGTATCTATTGTTTTGTATTACTTACAGTTTAACTAAACAAACTTTCTGTCACTGACCGGCTTTTCTGTTTGTAATGTTTGTCGAGTAAGTTGGTTAAATAAAATTAGAATAATAAATAGGCACTTTTAATTTTGGGTTCACCGTTTTTTACATAAAAATACCAATAAAGTATGTTGATAGCTAAGGTGAAACATGCCAAAAATTAAAAACCAAGTGCGAGACGCGGGACACAGGCGGCCGAGCCTGCAGCGGTAGGTACTGTAGAGTACAAAGATATGTATAAATTTGTGGCCCTTATTTCAATGGAATAAGGTGAAAAAGTGTATACATATCTTTGTACTCGACTGTTCTATTCAACAATATTATGATTCACGCAGTTCGCTATATACGCGGTCTCGTACAGCGTACCCGTAGTTTTAAGTGATCTTACTCGTTTAAAATGTCGGAGCCGTAAAATTCAAGATTGTCCTCAATTGTACCAAAGTGTAACAAAGGGCGTTGGTCCCACAAAAAAAAACCAACACACACTACCTTGAGTGAGGAACCTGGTAGCGCCCGCGCGCGAAATTTGAAATCGATGTAATGAATACACGAAGTATCAGAACTACTACTAGGTCAATCAAAAAATCATGTTTTATAGTTCGTTCTTTTATACGGTAGCGATATTAATTCTACATTACTTAACACGAAATTTGTAAAGAAAGGCCTACCACCAAAGTTAAGCAACCACCGCTTACCTAAACATCGTGTTGATTTAAACTAGGCACTTTTAAACATATTTGTAAGAGATTTACTACAGTTTTCTGTTTGGTCGTAAACTATATATGTTAGTATGGAGTTTAGATTATCATTTAAGCTTAATGTGACACCGAAATAAAAAGCTATCATACAAATACAACCCGTATTTCGTCTTCCAAAGTTAAGCAACTACACGCGTAGTCTAAAACAGGATGGGTGACCGCCTAAACCATCGTGTTGATAAAATCAGTTTTGTCACATATTTGCCGAAGTTTTACTTAAGATTGCTATTTAGTCGTAAACAATGAAAATTAGACTACAATTTAAGTTTAAAATAGCATCAAAATAGGAAGCCATTATAAAAATACAATCCGTATAAAAATGCTAAAAATAAAGATTTTTTTTCATGTTTCTTGTATGGGGACCCCTCTTGGGATTTGATTTATTGTTCATTTTATAGTTTTAAACGATAGATTTTATAATAACACGTATTCTGTGAAAATTTCAACTGGCTACTTATTACGGTTAAAAATATATAGCCCTGTAAACTTACTCGTTCATATAAGGGCGAGTACCGCAGTTGAACGATGACGTCACTCAAGCAAGATGGCGTCCACGCGCTTTAATATTATTGACCCAAATTTCAAACGTTTGTAGAATCAAAACTACTGGGTCTATTTGAATAAAATAAAAAGTATTATGTTTGTTTATTTATAAACATTACTGTTACAAAGTTTCAAGCGATTTGGCGTACCTACTGACATTCTTCATTCTCGAGACTTCGAGATGATTTTTCATGCGAGATGAACTGTCAACTGCATACATTTTTTCGACATATCTCGCATGAAAAATTATCTCAAAGTCACGAGAATTGGGTCCCTGGTGGTAAGACCTTCTGCAGGGCCGGTCCGGTCGGACCGCTACTATCATCTCATGTTACCCTTTAACCGACCGCCATGCAGCAGTGTTCGGATTGTGGGTGTGGGGATAATGGCTGATTTACATTGGTCCAGCAAAACCATGCCAGTAGAAGTACATTGCGTCCTTACAATAGCTCTCGCCTCAAACGTGAAAACCAACTCTTCAATGTACTTCTACTGGCATGCATTTGCTGGACCAATGTAAATCAGCTATAAGGTAACCGGTGTAATTACTAGCATAGTCATTCCATCTTAGGGTCTCCCCAGGCCTATCGACGCGAGTCGGCTTGAGCCGGTAAGTCGGCAACGCATTTGCTTCTTAAGATTGTCTTAAGAATGCGTCACAGATCCCACTTACCTTCAGTGGCCTGTTTTATAAAGCTACAAATTTACAGGTTACAAGTTTCCATTTGACACAACCTCGACCAATGACGACCAGCCATTTGAGCAGTGTTGCCAGTTTAGACCTGTAAAATTGTAACTTGTAGTTTTATAAAACGTGCCCCAGGAAGCCTGTTTGCTCGTTTGCCCTCCTTGGCATAAAAACAGGATCCGCATCCGGCATCCATAGAAATAAAATTAATAAATGTGTGTTCCCCCTAAATAACCTCAATTCCTTCCACAGGAACTCCTAGTGACTCTCTCAACCCTCCTCCGCGGCTCGGTTTACGAGCGCTTGCGCTGGGCGTTCCGGTTGTATGACGTGGACGGCGACGGCGCCATCACCCGCGGCGAGCTGGCCGAGGTGGTGGTGGCGGTACACGAGCTGCTGGGGCGGCGCGCGCCGCCGGGCTCGCCGGCCGCCAGGCTCGACGACGCCAAGGCCAATGAACAGGTAGGCGCATGGTGTGATGATGCAGACATGTAGACGCTCTTTTGTACCTTAGAATAGGCGTCATGACTTTGTCACTTTGAGTAACGCATTTGACACTTAAAGTGACGGCTTTGTCACTCAGAATGACGCTTTTGTCACTTAGAGTAACGCCTTTGTTACTCAGTAATGTTTTTGTCACTTAGAATGAAGCTTTTGTCACTTTCAATGGTGCTTTTGTCCCTTGGAGTGACTGTTTTGTAACTTTTAGTGCAATTTCGGCGATAGTAGATGGAATCACTTAATCCAATCTAGGTTTAGAGAGGCGTCGTTGATACCCAGATTGCCGTCCAGATACCTCCAAGACACGGTAAGGTTAAATCTAGAAGCTTGTAATTATGCGACGTGGACGGTGAGGGCGCCATCACCCACGGAGAGCTGGCCGAGGTGGTTTGTCACTTAGGATGATGATTGTATCACTTAGAGTGACGCTTTTGTTACCTAGGTCAGATGTCACTTAGAATGATGCTTCTGATATCTTCATTGATGTTCTGGGCAGAGTGATGAATTTGTTACTTAAAATGACGTTTCTGTTACTTAGAATGACGATTTTGTCACTTAGTTTGCGCTTTTGTCAATTACAGTGACGCTTTTGTCACTTAAAACTATCCCTTTGAAACTTTGACGTTTTTGTCAGAGTGACGCCTTGGTCACTTCAAATGACGTTTCTGTTGGACGTTGAAGAGTAACGCTTTTGTTACCTACAATCTAAGTACATTGACTTTAATATTACCTTAGAAAACTAAGACAGAACAGAACAGAACAGCGGCAATAAAATAAAACTCTACCCGAACGCGAATACAGCTAAATTTTAACTGAATTAATTTAAATTCAAGAACAAAAAGCATAAAGAAACTAGCTTCCGCCCGCCACAACTGCTAACCACGGACAAATGTCAAAACTTTTTAAATGTCTTCTTGTTACGGGAAACTCGGGCGATTCGGCGAACGCCGCTGCCTCAAATGTCAGACGCCATCTTAGTGTAGGTACAGTTGCACACAGAAGTGTTGCAATTAGGAGTTATATTAAATTTCACTTGTTTAGAGAGTAATGTATCTGACATGCGTCGTAATAAATTGAAAATGTTTTAAATTACGATTAATCGGTTATTAAAAATGTTTGGGTATTGATTTTTTTATTAATAGTTTTTATAATGCCTATTTTAAATAGTAAAGTGGAATGATGCCACTCATAAGTCTTATAACCAATAAACTTAATAAAAATATTGACGACACGACACGACACGTTAGCGTAGTTGATAGTGACCCTGCCTACGAAGCTAGCGGTTTCGGATTCAAATCCCGGTAGGGAAAATATTTGTGTGATGAGCGCGAGTATTTTGTTCCTTAGTTTCAGATGTTTTCTATTTATTTAAGTATTTATTTCTTTATACAAGATGTTTATCGTTGCTTAATGTTTGGAACTAGGTCAATTTGAGTGAGATTGTCCCTCTATATTTATTTATTTATTTTATATTGACTTAATTATAACTGGTGCGTGAGACAAGTGTAAATTTCACAATACATTATGGAATTTCAGATTTTTAATTAATTATGATATTGTTCTATTCCAGGTTGACAGAGTATTCCACAAGCTGGACCTGAACCAAGACGGCGTGATCACGATCGAGGAGTTCCTCGAGTCTTGCCTGAAGGACGAGGTGATCATGCACTCGCTGCAGATGATCGACATGGCGCTATGACGGCAGACTGACACCGCGCACGCGCGCTTTGACCTCAGGTATGTGATCCTTTTTTTAATGACTTTCAATGTTGGTGTGGTCACCGTAACAGCTTCACGCTGGCTTTGGATGGTGTGCCCCAGTGGTGGGGGCACAACCTACGCAGTGTTAGATGACGCGCTGGAGGCAGCACAGCACACTGAGGTACGCACACTCGTCGAATCGTTAAGGTGATCCTCTTAACCAAAACGTTTTATATTTGACGGACGATTTAACCGGTGAGTTTAAGTTGTCCCGTCAGAGTTTACAATACAAATAACATTTTAGGGCGTGCCTTTTCAATTAGGTAGCTTCAAATTTGCTTCTATACTTCGCTCGCTTGATTGATGGTTCGACAAGAAGCCGTTTTTAAGAGAATAACTACACCTAATTAATCAGAAATCAGTTAATAAATACCAATATTAACTGTGATCTGATTCACTTTAAGTACCGGTATTAGATAGTTTATATGGTATTTTAAAAGGTATTAGTCTCCTCGGTATGGGGACATATTTCCTATTAGTATGTTATCAGGGATTTCAAGTATTGGCCATTTATTGTAATGTATCTATAGTAACAAAGGCGTTAATCTTTTGGACTCCTAAGATCAATTTGATCCTTATTTTAAACAAGGCACGATAGCGTAGAAATAAGGAATGTGAACATTATCATTTTTCTCCTCGACTGTATTATTATGCTTGAATGCAGCCCATGAAAGTTAAGGTAGTTGCCCTTACTGCCCTATCTTAACTTTGCACAATAGACTATCTTCCTGAGTGTTATTTCTTTCTAGTGATTATGTATAATTTAATGTTATACATTTGTAATGATTTTAGTCGTGTTAGTTTTAATTACTATAATTTATTACTCTGTTACTTGTGATGTAACTTACTTTTAAATGTTACTTGCTGTATTTTATGATTGAAAAAATGAGTTTCTGCTGTTGCTTCTTCTTCTTATAATACAATTGAAAGTCTCTTTTTAATACATATTATTGAAATAGCAGTTACGAGCTTTTGATAAACGGGTCCCTGGTCCAAAGCGCTAGTAGATTCACTCCACCAACGTGTAAAAGAGCCCTCACGTTGTCAATTTTGAATATTGATTTTTGTCTCGATACCATAGAAAAATAAAAATAAAAACATAGCTCATTTGTTTTTCCAGGGCGGTGGCAAAACGCCCCCGCACGCAGTTCTGCCGCTGCACGCAGGCGTCGCTGCACAGCGTGGCGGCGGCGTGGTGGCTGCGCGCGCGCGCCCTGTCGCGCCGCCTCGCCGCGCTGCAGCAGCTCTACCACGGGTGGCGCCCGCACCTTAACGCGAAGATGTTCTTAGGCTTTTAGGTGGATTCTAGCTTGATGTCTAAAGGGTGGCTGATGGATGCAATAGGGTGACGAAAGCATAAGATGGATAAGACTTAAATTTTGAGTACTATTTATGCAGTTTTTGTTATAAATCAGTACACAGTTTGTATAATAAGTACTGAAGTATCACTTTACAAACGTCTTCAGATGTAGAGAGGTCATCATGTCCCGTATATGAGTGGAAAGTGCGCTATAAAGGAATGGACTGAAAATACCTAATATAGACAAAAAATATGATTATTTACTTCAACAATACAATTCTATACCGTTTTTCTATGATTTTCTCTTATTTTTTAAATCAATTATAGTCATATCCATATTACGGATATCGTTCGATATTATTTCGACGTAATTTGCATCTGTCAGCCGACCTGGGGTCCTAGTGAAAAAGGGTACATACAAGTCGACTTAACTCGTAATAAAAATGGTATATACATGAACGGAGTATACGAGACTTAAACCCTTTTTCACTTGATCTTCAGAAGACTTATACCCTTTTTCACTAGGACCCCAGCATTATTGATGTCACAGTCGAATTCCTCAATATAGCTTGACAAAAAAGAAACCTGCCAAATTCTAGCAGTCGTAATGCTCAGTCGATTCATCGTCAGAATATAATGTTTGGTAGAAAAAGTTAAACAGCACAGATAAGAAAATACATGTAGGTATGTATATTTGAGGAAACAATTCGCTTCTCAATTAGTCAGCGAATTATAGTCCAGTGAGCTTAAGTTAAACGCTCTCCAGCAAGGTGGAGCGATGACATACGAAAAGTGGCTGGCAGTGGTTGGAAACAAAATACTCAAGGCCACGAGCTCAGTGGCTTGCCATGTGAGAAGCGTGTGCCCAGCAGTGGACGGCTGATGATGATGAGGAGCTTAGGTTGTCTCTTATGAGCATATAAATATCATTTTAGTACGTGTATTTTTATTTTGGTCGCTGTTCCGTCCTCGAAGCAACTAGGCTAAAGTAGTAATTACCTAACTCTTGAGGAGATCACGGGCCCACTTATTCCACCTGACTTACTGGGATCTAAGACCCAAAGACATTTGCATTCTTAAGAACCCTGCACAAGGTCACAGTACCACAAAGCTCGCGCGCTGGTTTATAATTCGTCAACGAATTGAGAGGCGAGTTGTTTAAGAGAATTGAAACCAAGGATAGGTCCGTCTGTCCTCACGCAAAACTCTTTTTTGCCAAGAATGCCAACAAACCTCAATGCCACTGCCAATAAGCTTTACACATTTGACACAATGGCTGTATATATATTTTGTGACCTCGACTGTACCATCACGGACTTTAACTGTTGATCATAGAATAGGACCCTGTTGTGTAACATCAATTTATAAAGGTGTATTTACAATGGGGAAACGCACGCGATGAAATAGCTATAGTCGAGGCACTCTAAAAGACCCAATTTGACAGCTGTCAACTTAGTACAAAACATTTTTTTTTTCTTAATTAATGCCTTTCACTCAGGCCTCTTGGAAAGTCATGACTATAATATAAATTGCGAGTAAGATCATATCGCTGCTTCTGATTGGTTGACACTAGGGGTGGGCAAGCCTTAGCCCACGAACGGCTCCTTCTAAACCCGGAGCGTATGGCTCTCTGAAAATAATTTAGACAGCATCGACACATAAAGGTGTAAAAAAAAAACGTGTTTTCTGGTTCCTAATAAAAAAAGGTTTTCCAATTCCCAGACGAGACGGTTATTAACGCGAATTATAGTAGCTATTTTCTCAAGTGCAACTGCCTCATTGTGAATACTACATACTAAATTGTCTTTCAGCGGTAAGATTCTATACATATTAATATTACTGACTTATCCGATAAAGTCTGTGCCATTGGTTTCTGACGTTAAATGGAATTTTTACCACTTATTATTAAATTACTCCACCACTCGTATGCGGAAGGTGCTAAAAAATGAAGTTCTACCCTAGCCTCTCGGGTCAGGTTTCATTACCAAAAAATAAGTAAAAAAAGTACAAAAATATATCTAAAATTTGAGCACGGATCCTTAAGTCCGTGCCTGAGCACACGAGTGGTAAGAAGCGGTTTATATTCAGTTGTAGAATTAATTGTATTAATTTTAAAAAAATGCCTCTTGAAATCTAGGTTCGAAACTTTATAGTTACTTTAGTGTGCTCCTTTTCTCTCGATATAGTTAAGAATAATGAGTGAAAAGGACTGGGCATGGGCATCCTATTACACACACGTCTAAGAACGCAATGCTGAAGTGATAAATAATTTGCACGTTGGAAACTATATTGTCAAGCTAGCTGACGGCAACCTTCTCAATTTTATTTGCTTAGTTTAATATTAATAAATAAGTTAAGGTCTTAAAGAAAAGTTTGCGTGAGTTTTAGTATTTATTAAAGGCAATAGTAAATTAATAATTATTAGTGAGTACATAGCAATACTAAGCATTTGTTGATTAGAAATGAATACTTTTAATAAGATTTTTTTAATTAGATCGCGTAGAATTCAAATATATACAGTTAAAATGTTATAGAAATTAGAAAATGCATAGAATATAGGTTGTGTGCTGTTTTTAAGTTACCATTAGAGTTTAATTTATTTATTAAATTGATCTAACTTTAATAAGAATCAAGCCAAATTTAACGTAATTACGTTTTTATTGGCACTAACCGCTATCGCAATGTAAAACTGTCCCAATATTTTAAACGGTACAATTTTGTGATGGGACTTTAACAATCAAAATTTTACTAAACAATCTGTACTCTATATTTTATTTAAATAATAAACTAAAGCAACAGGGTAAGCTCTCAAGCGAATACTGGGTACCGCTTATTTTAATAAAATTTACTAATAACTTTTGGATACGCTTACGAGATCGATATTTTTTGTAATATTAATAATCATTTTAAATAATTTTACTTTCTGGCTTATATCCAATTTTAAAATGAAGCAATTTTAACATATTTATGATGCAGCCAGATGTCAAATTTAAAAAAATCTTTCATTTCTCTTGTCCACACAAAAAGAGCTCATTTCCCTACACTTTTTACTAAAAGGTAAGTGCCTAAGAAGCGTTGCGAAAGCTGCTACTAAATATAATAATATGCGTCTTTGTTATAACTTGAGTGAGAATTGATATTATATCTTTGCTTTCGTTAAAAAAGGCATGTCCAAATTTGAGGAAATTGATTAACTTGTTATTGTAAAGACTACGATTTTCTACTTACTTATATTATCAATGAGTAATTGAAAGCGTGTGTAAATTTTAAAATTCAAGCAATCTTAGGAAAAAATATGCAATTTTTGTGCATATCATTCGTATTTTGGCTTTTTAGGATAAATACTCTTTTAACTTTAAAATAAGTTTTTAGAGAAATAATTTGCATTTATACTTATTACTAATATTCACTGACGCAATATTGAATGAAATTTGAAATTAAGGGATTGATTTAAGAATTAATTTTAGTGCAATTCAAAATAAGAGTCGTAATAGTGTTAGAGTTCAATCAAAACGAATCGTTTTGTGTGACTGAATATGACGTAGTTTCTTAGACAACCGCTGTTTTACTTTACTAACAAAGAAATAATAATTAAAAAAACGGGCATGGGCATAAACAATCGCAATCAAAATCAAATCGCAAATAAAATGGCTGTCTAATAAAATTGTTTAATGTGTGTAATAGTAGTGGACCTTCTCCGATTGACGTGATTCACGTTAGCTTACATGTTTTAACTAAATAACTTGTATTTTGGATTGCATTACATTTAATTTTATTTAGTGCAAAAGTTCCTAAGTTAAAATAGAAAATAAAGTTTCACAATTTAGCTTAACTGGCAATTATGAAGTGTTTTATCATGTTTTATGGAAATAATTTTCTTATAAGCGATATATTATGCTCGTTGGGACTTCAATTCTAATGCCATTAAAGTAGTTTTTAATTGAGAGGAAAAATCAAATACATACATACATACATTAAATCACGCCTGTTTCCCAGAGGGGTAGGCAGAGACCACTTCGTTAATAATAGTATTATTATTATTTAATTCTATTAAATGATTTTAATAATAGTTATAATATAATCTCTGGTGTTTTCACTCAAAAGCGTACCTAAATGAACAGAACGGGAATTTTGGAGGAATACAATATTAAAGAAGTATGTCCCGAAAATATTAATTATACACGAACTGAGTCCTTTATGCAAAATTATGCTTATAAGAAAGTTATTAATTACACAATTATGCAAAATAAACTAGCGTGAGTCATTACTCATTAATTCATTATGCAAACAAGATTAATACTGCTACAGTTTACACACGGGCCGTTTCCTAACAATTTATTATACGTGAGTAAGCAGTAGTAGTAATCTTGTTATTACGAAATTACTTATTTTTAAAAGCATTTCTAAAAATTAGGGATAGATTTACAAAATATCTTATGAGTAGTCGAAGTTTAACTATTGATATTTTAGATAATCATAAAATTGTTGACTGAATTGACAATTTGTAGCGGTGCATTTTCTTTATAGGTCAGGATTTCAGTTACCATTTTTGCAATAAGTTTATACTAGAAATAACTATGTTAATTATATTTTTATTCAAGCACTGGCACCTGTATTAAAACCCCACACAATAAATAGGCGTCCGTTTTCATATTACTTTGCATGTAGAGAGATCTATGTTAAGTCTTATCAGCAAGCATCCAGGAATTTACTTAAAACACTTCAAAGAGTTTTAAACTTTATTTAACCTTATGAGCACCAGAATTGGCTGCAGTTTTAAGTAACCAGCTGTGTTTTGTTTAATAACGCTTTAGATCTTGATGTTTGACTGTTTAACACGTAACATCTTAACGAAAATGGTGTCCGATGCATGTTAATTGGCTGGCGTGACTTGCCGACGACTGGAGCGTTCAAAAGACCAAGACTAATCGATTGATCTAGATAAGAAAAACACTGTTCTCACAATATATTAATAAAACATTGTTAATACAGAATTTTTTCATAAGTACTAGAGAAAATTGTGAAAATAATTAGTTGATATAGAAGACAGTTTTAAACACTTTACGTTAAACATCCGGCAAAGCAGTGTTAAAAGATGTGGGGAACGAATGTATGTTGAGATTATTGTTTCTTTCATCGAATTAATGTTCGAAGAGGTCAAGCGACGACATTCAACTCTGTATTTTATGAAATGTATGGTAACATAATCAATAATTTTAACATGACATGTTTTTTGCATCTTTAAGGTTGATCCGATATTCCGATATGAAGTTTTCAATAGAACCTAAATATTTTAAAATTAGTAAAATTTAGTACTGTTATAGCGTTATTTTATTTCTACGTGAGTAGACTTAATGATTGAGGGCGATATATATGAACTATTACTGACTTGAAACCGGTCATCACTGAAATAATAAAATAAATTTAATACACATTTTAACCTGTTACTATATTTGTGTATTTTACCTATACTGAGAATATTGTTGAACCCATGAGACTTAATTTTAAAATAATTTATTCTTATTACCTACTCGAACTGGTTGTACCTGTGTTTTGTATAGAGCGTGAAAGACGTTTCTCTTTCGAATATTGGATGATATTAACTTGTAAAATTTTAAGGAAGGTTTACGAACTTTCGGACGTTTATAATGTGAGAATGGATTGAAACCGAGTTGAACAGTCGACTACAAAGAGATGTTTCGACTTTTGGTCCTTATTTCAATTCAATAAGGTGATAAAGTGGATATATCTCTCTGTAGTCGCCTGTACCTGCCACCGTATGAGATTGAATACCGATAGTTTATAATCTATCTCGCGATATAGTAAACTGTCGATAAATTGTGAACAGCACATACTGCTTATAATATAACGTATTAATTTTCCATGTTCATCCATGTGAAACCGTCAAATTGTGAACGATTATGCGAAACGACAGGCTTCACTGTCCTATTTTATCACTCGTAATTGTGATCCGTCCCTGATTGGTCGATCTTGGCGGCAGATCATTCTGTGTCCATGTCACCGTTTGATTATGAACAAGTTTAGTTTATAATCTATCCCGCGATATTGTAAACCGACAATAAACTATGAACTGTACCACCATATGGGTAAAATTGGACAATTTTGAACCCAGTCTAAGTGCAGGTTCGTTTTCAATTTGACGGTTTCTAATTTAAATTAATGGCTTTCACTCCAGTTAAGGGTTTTTAGAGAAATAAGTCCATAGATTTAACACGCGAGGACAATTGTACGGTTGAAAAGTATTTTCTCTTGTGGACTTAAGCACATGGGATTAGTTCCACGCGCTGCTTAGACGGTTGGACATGGATAGATTATAGTATATCGAAAATGCACACTTTACATTTTAAGCAACAATTGTGCCTACAGTTTACAATTTGTCTCGCAAGATAAGATTATAAACTAAAGCGTTCATCAAATAGCCGGCATCCACGCCTAGACTGTGCGACGAGATGTGATCTGTGTGACGGTCTGCATATAACTCCTTGTTAATTTCCACGCTTAGAACGCGCCACGCCACCGTCCCGCCGCGCCACGCCGGCTGTCTGGCGAACGCTTAACGGTGTTCAAAATCATACGGTGATATCTAAAAAACGAGTGAATACCTACTTAATGTAAATAATTAAAAATTGTCACTGTGTCAAGACGTCCACGTTACTCTGATAGTAAAAAGTTCTTCATGTTTCAAAAGTGTTTTATTTTATCCTCTTACATGATACAATCAGTTGTCGTATAGGTACTTACGTCTCACTGTTGGGCACAGGCCCAAACAGGCCCAATGCGGGTTGGATATTTCGTACACAACTATATACATCTTTAAACATTCACTTATAATCTTTGTAGGTACACAACACTGAAAATGACTTTGCAGATGTGTGCATCTTTCAGCTTTGGTGGCGACGTTTTCCTTTACCGTAAAAAGCGGTAAATATCGAATTTTATTCCGCACGTACGCTTAAAGTCCCACAGGCCACAGGTCTTGTACCGCTTAAGGGTTGAATTCATAACCAATATGACACATTTAGTATCATGACTCAATTTACATTTACACGTTGTTTAAAATTGAATTAAAAGCAGTTAACACTTTTGTGTGCGACTGTGTGAATGTCTCGTTCAGCAAACGTCAAATCAATGTCATAGTAATAACAACTTTACTGCGTTTAAGTTTAAAACTATTTTTAAGTAAGCCTTTAACAGACGCGGTGAAGCGTTTTTTATAAACTGGCAGTTTTGTTTTGTGAAATAAAACTAATCACCAACATGCAGATACCTCCAGTTACATTTAATTTATATGAAATCCTTAACCTAACACTTACAGTTAATTTTTAATAAACGACCGGTAGTGATATCAAAGCTATAACACTTAGAGGATTTAGAACTGGAGCACGCATTGATACAATTTCCTAAGCACAAAAGTCTGTCGCTTTTAGGGGGAGGTGAGGTAACACTACACACACAATACTCAACACAAATGCAAAATTCGCTCTCATTGCTACACACCTACACAACTAAGAAACAAAAACACTAGCTTAAAATTACGCACACATGCACATTTTTTTAATTACCAACATGTGCTTACACAATTTTAAAATAAAGACGTGTGCGTTATCTTACCGATTATCACACTATCATTAGAAATGAGACGCATATCGACATTGTCGATATCGATTAATTTTTAAAGTTGTGATATAGATGGCAGCACATTACACGTTATTTAACTTGTGTATTATGTATACGAGATTTAACAAATATGCGCCATCATAAGGTAAAGATACCACTTTGAGGAATAATACTAAAATGTATAGGTGTTCAGTTTTACCAGCATATAAGATAAAAAAAGATAAAACAAAAGACATTTATTCAGTAAGTGATCAGATCAGAGAGCCGAGTACTATAAATACTATAGTTTTATTCTACTACGATTACAAACAAATAGATTTGATTCTGAGATAAAAACGATGAAAAACTTAACTGGAAAAATCACGTACATTATCTCTGCACTCTGCAGAGCAGTTTCACTTTTGCGCTACGAGCTTTAGGAAAAAATATCCACTAAAAAGGCGGCGATACAATCTTATTATGCTTTTTTCCAGTACCAAATCCTGTTTGGTCTGGCCATCTGGGGTAGTTGTGTGGATTTTGAGCGACTGATTATATTGCAAAAGAAGTGTGTGTGTATATTAAATGGGTAGCCGTGAGTCGTGCAGAGAATCCTTCAAAGAATTAGGTTTGCCTACTCTGTGCGCACTTTATATTTTAGAATTATGTAAACTCGTTCGACCAAATCCGGATATATATCCCCCAAAAACCAATTTTAACAGTCAAAGACTGTATACCCTATTTGCGCGTGACGTTAGGGCCCCTTGTAGTAAAACTTCAGCGTTTCTGAGATGCCACAGGCATGTCGCTGGGAAGGTGTATAATGCGCTAATGCGCTACTATTTGAAATTAAGTCCTTACCGAATACTAAATTCCTGATTTCCTTGAAAAGGTACCTTATTAAATTAAGTCCATATAGTTTAAGCGAATTTTATAATGCAGAATATTATAGTTGTAATTGAATACTTATTTTAATAAAGTTTTTTTAAGTATAAGTTTAACATGCTACACCGAACTGGTAAAATTGTATTGAGTCTATTTTATATCTAAAAATTATACCACCTCATGTATATGTACAGTCACGAACCGGGATTGTTGAGCCACTTGCCATTGTTCGTAATTTAGCCGTGTATTCAATAACCGATGTCACCGACTGGCTGACAGCTATTCGATTAGCATTACACGGCCAAATTAGAAAATTGGGTAAGTGGCTCGACAATCCCGGTGCGCGACTGTACATACAATTTAAGGCATATAAATAAATAAATAAATAAATAAATAAAAGGTTCACCAAAACAAATCGGCCGTGAGTTCGACGAAGAGTTATGCACTGACGAGCTTTTGTTTGTTCTACGATCTCGTAGACATAAGGCTGAATTACACTACCGGTCAAATGTTAAAAAGTAAAGTTTTGCACAGGGTAAAAAGTGATCGCTGAACATACCTACATAAAGAAAAAACAGATTCAGACGATTTGAGAACCGCCTTCTTTTTTTGAAGTTGGTTAAAAAGTGTGTTAATAATAATATACATAATTAATGAACATATTATTATTTCCTAATCTAACCGAATAATTTAATTTTCTATTGCAATTGCTAATTATATTTACTACTTACTAAATACTTTATTGTTATTGCACAAAAAAGTGTACGAAAGGTAGACTTAATGCTACAAGCATTTTTAACCTTTTTTATAGGAGTATTTTATCGATATAAACTAGTTTTAAATGTATCACGACTCTATAGTGCGAGTCTCGCGAGGAGTACGTATAGTTCAAGGCAACGCTGTAAATTTTCTCACCCCATCGAGTTATAGGAAATTACCACCTTCCACAAAAAGAACCAGCGGACCATATATCTTTTCACTGCGAATTACCCCCCCCCCTCACCAGTTGAACCCGGAAGATCAATTTTTTTACCTAAAATTAGTACGTGTTCTTTTCGTGGAAGGCGGCATTTTCCTATAACTCGATGGGGTAAGTAAATTTGCAGCGTTCGCCCGGACTATTAGACATGGTCAACAAACACAGACAAGACACTGTACGCAAACAGACATATTTAAATCAAGCGATTGATTATTGATTTTACGGTCACTCTTTTAAGGTTCAATATAGCATGAAGTTGTTGCGAGTCTCGCTAGGAGTACGCATTAATTCTAAAACGAATAGTATGCTGAACGTTTTAAAATCGATTAAAGAATCGAATAAAGAATAATGTTTGTTTCATGCGATGTACATATACACAAAATGCTTAATTACAATCAAAAACAGTGAAAAGTACTTAAATGTGAAATATAATTCCATCTTTCTGCAAACTTGACCGGTTTTTGCAATAAAACACGGCACAACAAGGCATTTTTCTGGAGGTCTTGACTCTTCCAAAACGACTTTGGTTATGTGAGTATCGATTAAAAACGGCCGGTTTTATTAACGCACAAGATCATTTGATCTCATACCTCGGCAGAGGGGAAAGTCTGCGTAAGGCGCCTCCTGTTCTAAATCCTCTAAGCTATAACAGAATGCACACCAAAAAGCAACCAACTCACGTTACGCTACGTTAGAACGACGAAAAACGTCTCTTAAATGTCACAAATGTAGGTAAACATTGAACTCGCTAGGTTATTTTCGTCAATGTTTTTATTATTTTCGCCTTTTAAAAGCAATTTAAAAGAAAAATAATGTCGAAATCCGTACACGTAGTGGACGGCGAAGCTTCTGAATCCGATTCCGAGATAGAAATCGGTAAATCACCAGTAAGTAATCTAAAATTGTTTACGTGTTTGATTTTGGTATTCTGTCGATTTAATCCACTAATAATGCTCTATTTGTTTTAACAATTCGTGTATTTAACTATGTCAGCTAATTGATACAATAACTGTGCATGTCTTCTATAGTTTGAATGAAGTTATGATGGTTTTAGCAGTAATATTGAGTTACTATTTTTTTCTTTCAAAGACAAGTTTTAATCTATTTTTGTTTCTTTTAGCCCTTGGACCTACCGTCTGCAGAGGTTTGCGTAGTTGCCGGGGAAGCTCCTGAATCCGATGATGGTAGTTATTTGTTTTTATAACTTTGTAAGTTTGTAAAGTGAGACTGTTTTTCTTATTATGACTTATTTCTTATTAGATTCTGTTTAGCTAAACAATTAAATGATATGAATGTTGAATTTGAATTAACACCGAAAATTATTACCAAATTAAAATTAAATTTACTGTAGAAGAGCTGAGAAGCACCTGCCAAGACATGTATACTTTTCTCAAACACACACTCGGCACTTGGCTTTGAGGGCTAGCACAAGTTATCCACGAGTTGTTTGTTGCTTGGATCTCCCTCTCCAACTAGTCTGTAATAGACGCACTGAGTAACAAGCAAGAAAATACAACTTGTACTAGCCATATAGGACTGCATAGTAACAGTATAAGCATTTTAAATTTAATGTAGTTAAAAATAGAGTATATATTGCTTCAACCACTACATTGCAGTTAGCTGCCTTTTTTGGTATTACGGTAGAATTGTGAACAGCACTTACAACCGTATCAGCAGTTAAATTGTCTACATATAATATGTTGACATAACATCACATTTCAGAGAGCAAGTTGCCGGTGCCACCTCCCTCAGGGCTAGATACCCCGCTGCATGCACCATTCCAGAGGCAGTCCATCCACAACCAGCTGCCTAGTTCGCTGCTGCACCAGAAGTTATGTAAGAAAAGTGTTGATGGTAGCTATAAAGTTACTGTTGTTGCCACTTGTAAATTTTTTTTTGGGGAAACAACAGTGATTCACCTAAATATAGTGCTGTATTTTTTTTTTGTCTGTGATTCATTCCACGGAGTATTGTCTTAGGAAAGATGAATTACACTTTTCTAAAATGTGTGCGAGTTTGACTGCAAAAAAAATCACATTTATGTTTATCATAGAGGCAGCAGCTTACTTGGAACTAGGTCAATTTGTGTGAGTTTCTCTCCAGAAATTTATTTATTTAATTTTTGTTGCAGGGGAGTGCAATGTGTCCCTCCGCGCCACTCTCGAGGGCCTGGTGCGCCACACCACCGACATAGCCGTGGAGAAACTGACAAGAGCCGACAAAATACTACTGCATGGACAGGTAAGACTCCTAAAACTAGTGGAACATCTTCCAACAAGGGTACATCGAGCCGCCTGTATGTGTACACCAAAAGCTGTGGTGGTGTGACATATGACTTGTATGGGGTTGATTGTATGGACTCGACTTTTACAATCGCCGTATCTCTAGATCAGTTCCTAAAATTAAAATTATAATTAAAAGGACCATATAATATTATGGGGGGTACCTATTATTTCATCGAAACACTTTTCAACTAACGTATCATTACGCAGAATTTTCATTTCATTCTCACCACATGCGTTATTTTCATTTTATTTTGACAATTCTAACCTAACCTAACCTACGTAATTAATGTTTAAGATATCCTGAAAACATCTTGGTTTCAGCAGAAACTACCGTTCGACAAAATGAAATTCGATGAAATGATACAATCGATGTAGTGAAATTCGATAAAATGATGGGTTACCATTATGGGTCGCGATGATCACTTACCATCAGGTGGCTCGCTTGCTGGTCTACCTCCTTTTTGACAAAAAAAAGTATGGTGGAGTCAAGTGCAAAAATATGTACCTACCGAAAGAATCCTCTCATAAATATGTTATGAAGTTCTTATTACACTGGAATAGGGGCATTAGGACATATTTTTGAGATGTTGCGTTCTCCCATATTTTTACATTTGACTAGGTACGTACAGAACCCTTAGTTTGCAAGTCGCATTTGCCCGATATTAACAGCTCTTCCCAATATTTGTCTGTGATATAATTATTCTTATTTCAGGAAAGCATGCGAGCAGCCAACGCGAACCTAACGCTTGCGCGCGCGCGCCTTAAACAAATACACACGGAACTGGACAACGCTAACTGCACCAGTGCCCTGCCCACTGTCAGGATCAAGTAACTTGAATGATAAACAGACAGATGACTTGCGAGGCTGTATTCATCGTGAATATGACTTGACAAAAGCGCGTAGAACTACCCCATGTGCTTTTGTTTAGTTCACCAGAGTAAAATACTCTATACGAACCATATGTCCATGGGAGTGTCTATAAACAACTCGACATGAGCAAAATAGACCTGAACAGGGTAGTGATTCTTTCAAAAGCAAAGGTGAGCGAACGCGGCGAGTTTAAGTAGTTCCGTTAAAGCGAACAAAACACATATCAGCGCGTGTATTCAATTTGGGCCGCATGGCTTCTCGAACGTATAAGGCTGCCTAATTGAGAATGCACGCGCTGAAATGTGTTTTGCTCGCTCAGACGGGACTACTTAAATTCGCCGCTTGGACTTCACTCCTGCCTTCGCTCACCTTTTGCTTTTGAGAGAATCACTACCCAGGAGTGAAAGCCATTAAACTATATGAATTTGGGGTCGAGATTTATTCTTTTTTCGTCGCATACTTACTTGTTTCGGCATATTCTTATTTGTACATTTGATTTTCATCGGGATATCAAAGTTATATTACACAATACGCACGTAGGTAACTACCTACTGTGCATTATACAAAACAAAGTCGCTTCCCGCAGTCTGTCCCTTTGTAATCTTTCAAACTACGCAACGGATTTCAATGCAGCTTTCATCAATAGATAGAGTGATCAAGAAGGTTTTTATGTTCAATAAATTCTGGATTATGTAAGGAAGTTACAGAAAACTTACATAAACAGAAGCAAGGGTGGGTCGCTAGTAAAAAAAAATGTTTTGTCTCATCTATTAGATAATAATACATTTGTAATTAACATTTCTGGACACAATAAAATGTGTCCAAGCAAGCATGTGCCGAAGCAAGAAAAAGACAAAAAAGGAATCAATTAATATTTTAAAATGGCACATAAGAAGCCGATTCTGACACATTGCACGACCATAAAGTTTCTGACTATTGACATTGTTGACAGCAGTCAAACAATGCTAATCTTATTTGTTGCGTGTGAAGGAATAGTACAGTCTGTGAGCACTTAGAAGATGCTTCGGGTTTGTACTCCTCTCTCGCTCGCTCTTAATAAGAGCGTATGAGAGCGAGTGAGAGGCAACTGCAAACCCGAAGCACCTAAGTGCTATTGCACTTTAATAACAGGATTGTTTTTCTGCTGTCAACATTATCCATATTACAATTTCATGACTGCAATGTGTCAGGGTTGACTTCTTATCTACCCAGTACTATTATAGTTATATACAATTTTAATGAAAATAACATGATAGAGGTATTCCGGGTCCAAAAATTGATCTATTAAGTTGTTATCTTCGAGAAAACTCGTTCACAAATAGATACTATTGCATAAATATAAGCGTTAATATGTTATTATTTATTTATTATATTTTATGGAGTAAGGAGAGGAAATTGTATTTAGTCTATATTGAAATACTTAATCGTTATTTTTCTGCATCGTTTGTCTGAATTTCGTTTATTCTAAAGCCATTTCCGGCTGAATTATAATACTTTTCAGTGTTGTTATACCTACTTAATACAACCTAATTGCTAGAGTCTAATAAAACTTAAAAAACTTTTTGATTTTCATTGGAGTATGACTCGTATGAGTGATAAATTTTGTATTAGACAAGAGGTTTCAAATTTTAAACAGAAAATAAAACATATTATTTATTTTAGAAATGTCTCTTATTTTACTTAAGTATATAATATTTACTTCGGGACAGGTTTGTCATGTTTATACTTCACGAAACAACCAAATTTTGAAAGTAAATGAAGAGTATCACACCTAACAGTTCACTTACTCGGGCAATTTTTAACGGCAATTTACATCTGGCAACAGTAACTGTCTTACTAATTTTGTGTAATAGAATGGGTTCTATTCCGTTTAGTTAAAATAATGTTGTTTCCCGTCGCAATTAGGGTTACCATTAAGTAATTTGAAAAGTCCTGACAAAAAGCCTGACATTTCGTTAACAGCCCGGACTTTTTTGTCCCAAAAAATTGAAACATTACTCACTTATTTGATATTACTTTATATGTAATTTTATTACTCATATTACATCTAATTTTATAAAAAATACGGACAAATTAAAGCTCCGGACTAAGTCCAGCCTAGAGTCTAAAAGTCCGGACATGTCCGAACGGATGGTAACCCTAGTCGCAATTGATTTATTTTTTATGTAGTTACAAGTGTAACCTAACCTAATAGACGTAGCAAACGGTTTCGATATCCCGGATATAAAACAAAAATAATACAAAATGCTTTTTGGGAAATGATACAATGACCAAAAATATTTTGGCCATACGGAAGGCTCCCAATAGAATGAGACGTTGATTGACGGGCGATTATAGCTCAAAAATTGCCCGTGTACGCGCATCTAGGCAGTATAGGTAGAAGTGTCAAAGCCCCAGGCGGCCATCTTGTCGTCGACCCACTGCCGGAAGATGGCGGCGGACGCGTAAACAGCTGGCACGCCGCGCTCACCGCAGCCTATGCCCCACGCGACCAGCCCGGTCAGTGCGTAGCGGTCGTTGCCGATCGGACAGGCTAGGGGGGCGCCACCGTCGCCCTGGAATTTCGAAATATGTAAGATTTCTGGAAGGCCTTGAGCCTTAGGTTTTCATAGCTTAACCATAACTTAGGTTCTCATAACATAACCTAACCCAACCTAACCTAGCTTGGGTTAGCTTAGACTCCACTCTGCCCTCTTGCCAACTTCAACGAAAAAAAAAGTTTAGCCTGCCTACCAGCAATATACAGGTGTCCCAGAAACCCTTAGAAACCGACGCCAACCCGCCTAGGGCTGATAGAACAGCTAAAATGCTATCGATTTAACCCCTATGTACTCGTATGTTCAGCGATTTTTACTAGTTTCGGAGATATTCATCATTTTAATCTGAATTTTTGTAATTTTCCCTTGTCACGAAAAATCATTAATTTCATGTTTTATTTCATAAGTGTTTCAGTGGTATCTTACATAATTAGAAACATTTTACCGGTCTGTCGGTCTTTAGATATATTTAATAGCGACTGTTTAGACAGTGTTACCGCATTAGATTCGCGGGTCCAAACGTACAGGGGACCATAAGACTGGTGCATCACTTTCCTAGCTACCCCAAAATAAACGGAACTAGGAGGACTGGGTTTGAAGATCCCCAAATTACTAATAGTGTAGAGACAGTTCTCACCTTGCAAGTGTCCTTCCCCTCCTCTCCCCCCGCGCAGACGAAGCTATTGTGCAGCTTGAACCGAGCTCCCAGCCGCGTGCCGCGCAGGCGCTGCTCGCACTCACCGTGGTCCACCAGGTTCAGCTCCACGCGCTTGAGGATCACGGCGTAGCGGTCTTTGAGTCCTGGGAAGAAAGACTCTTAACACCATCGTCAAAATATCTAAACGCTTATAGGTACTTCCGCCGCTGTAAAATCGATCATCGCTCCGATGTAATGGTTTTCTAGTCATTTCTCCTAACAGAGCAATGCGAACTTTACTACTTTGCCTAAGGTCAAAGGATGAGACGGCGGTAGCAAACCAGAGGGATCCGGTTTTACCACCACTAGAACAGTTTTATTGTATAAAACTAGCTAAAAGCAATTGGCGCATTCGGTAGGATAGTATAATAGAAAGTTATCGACTAGTAATTCGGATCAGCGGTTTTATTTCGATAAGTAACCCATGTTGCTGCCTTATGGTAGTCATATTGCTGGAGTTATAGGTAGCTCTCACTATCAATTGAATTAGAGCTCATCAATATAATTTGAACGCCAAGTAGGGATTGCAATTTAACCGGTTATTAACCGTTTTTGTATGAAAATAACCGGTTAAAACTGGTTATAACCGGTTATTTGCATTCCCTAACGCCAAGTCGCTTCTAACTCCAAACACTTCCACTATACAAAGTTCTTAGAACTGTCATAATTGGCGCAATCGGTAGGATCCCTTAAACTTACCGAACACAGTTTTCCCCCAGCCGTTGGCAACGCAGTCACGGGATCCGGCGCCCTCCCCGCCGGGCAGGCAGAGGAGCCCGATGTGCTCGGCCAGCTCCACGGGCGTTGCTAGCCGGAGGAGGGCTATGTCGTTCTTAAGGGTTGTAGGACGGAAACCTGGAAATTATAATTTGAATAAATACATGGAAGAGTGACACATAAATTGACCTGGAGCTCTAAGCATGTACAGTCAACAGCATAAATAAGTGATCATTTATGTAGGTACCTTGTTACTTTAACGTCGTGTTTGAAATGTTATACCAAATTTTGAAACGATTGAAAGCGACAAGGTATCTACATAAATGATCACTTATTTATGCTGTTGACTGTACATACGTGTATAGTCGGCCTTATAAGTAGCTGCACACTTTTGTACGGTCACGAACGTTAATATGTGACCCACTTAAAAAAAGTATGCTTGAAGATGTCAATGTCATTAGAGATGCCAAGTAATTTGTAACTTAAAGGAAACTCAACCTTATTGCTGTAGAAAGTCAGATTGACTTTGAACCTAAGGTGGGTCAAAAAATTTAGTATTTCGACCTTGTGGCTTTAATTTCTTTGTCAGAATAGTGATGGAGCTCAAACATGACTTTAAGTTACAAAGCACTAAAGGTGCAGATACTTATAAAGTCGACCTTACTATGACGATACACTAACTTAAATGGAGAAGTGTGGAATTAAAGATTAATTTTAAACATGGAGTTAGCAATGTGATGAGCGCGATTAATTTGTTCTCGAGTCTAAAATGATTTTATCAGTACACCTTTTCAAAAATTCTTGACAAAACTGTCTAGGGCAAGTTTTAAATATTAATATCACATTTAAGTCCTATCCCGTCAAGATCGGTACCTTGGTTAATGTAGATCTCCTCGACTGCTCTCTCTTGGAACGGAAGACGCTCCTTGGTAGTTTGCGTGTCCCACTCCCCGGCACGGATCTTCAGAGAGCCAGGTGCTAGTCTGGAGCAGGGGAGCCATGTTAGGAGGAACATAGTGTCATACAGACGCGTCAAACTTGAAGTCAAAAATGAAAGCGTAGGCGTAGGCGATTGTTGCCATGTCTACAGATTCCAATTTCTACAGATTTTCAATTCAGCAGAATCCCATGTTTACTGATTTTTGATTCTACACGTTCCCATTTCTACAGATTTTTCATTCCATAAAATCATGTCTACAGATGCCCATTTCTACTGAAGGACCAGGCCTAGTTAACCGTCATTGTTGGTCGGTCTTGGCGGTAGCACGTTCTGTGTCCATAGAGTAAGACTCGCGATTCTCGCGAAGCTCATATTTTTGATTTGTTTGGCCCTCACGGCCCTCTGTGAAATTTATTTGTTTTACTTGTGTATCTATCTGTATGTACAGTTAGGAATATGTAAAGTTGGGAATTCTTAGAGTTAAGAATCTGTACAGGTGGGAATCTGTGGGACTAGGAATGTGTAAAACGGGAATCTGTAGGGGTGGGAATCTGTGGGACTAGGAATCTGTAAAACGGGAATCTGTAGGGGTGGGAATCTGTGGGACTACAAATCTGTAAAACAGGAATCTGTAGGGGTGGGAATCTGTGGGACTAGGAATGTGTAAAACGGGAATCTGTAGGGCTGGGAATCTGTGGGACTAGGGATCTGTACAATGGAAATCTGTTGAATTGGGAATAAGTCAGCGCAGGCAAAGGTGGGTATAACCTCGACCACTCAAAACCCGGGAGAGGAGTGTGAGACTCACTTCTGCACGACGTGTGCGGCGGTGACGACGACTTGTGGATGTATCAGGGAGCCGACACCCGCGTACCCGTCAGCGCCAATTAGGGCCACCACCCAGGGGAACTCGCCGAATTGTGCCTCGGCGCCCTGGAGGAAAGCCAATGAAATTGTAGTCGATTAAAATGATTTGCGGTTGCACATTGAGCGTGGCAACCACAATAGAACGACAAGTGGCTGCCACAAGCCTTGTGTACCTAGCATCGGCGCATACTGAGCGTTTGAGTGGCCGCGTCCGAGCCACAAGCTGCGGGAGTCGTCCGCGCTCGCTACTAGTGGCGGTGTTTGACGCTCGCCTCGTGCGCAGTTAGTGGCTGCGTGTAATGGCTTAGCTGAACCACTAGTGGTCGCGTTTCGTGGCGACGAATGGCGGTGATGGCACCAGTGTTGTACACTTTTAGCTGACAGGCACCAGTAATGGACACTTAACTCTTAATTCAAATTTCATACGGTCGTAAATTGATTGTTGTAAAATAAATGAATAACCCTTATCTTTTGTAAAATAACAATCAAGTGTCCATCATTGGTGCCTTGTCCATTACTGGTTCCATTACCCTAGTGGCCAAATAGTTCAGCCGCCCTAACGGCGCACCCAGAGTCAGTTAGACTACCCACACACGGACCACCGCCAAAGAAATATCTTAATTTTTTCTTCAAGTGCCTCTTCATTTAACACATTCACGGACACAGCACCATCTTCGAAATTGCATGATATGGCACTAATAAATGTCATAAAACATTGTCTGCGGCCATGGACAAACTGCCACATTTAACGTTGTGTCAAACATTGTGCCACTTTATGACGGAAAATACATGTATGTAATTTCTTACGATAAAAATCTTACCTACTGTGGCAGCACGTCCACGGCCGTTACGTCCACAGCCGTGATGTGCCACAACACGCGTCGTTCCCCTTTTAGGGCATGAGGTTGAGGTTACCCTAGAGCGTTTTTGCTGTGACACTAGCGGCTTGTGTTAAAGCCTAAAACTGCACAGAGTCCGTGCTTCCTATAAATGCTATGGGAAATAGCCGGCCGTTGACGGAGTTCCGTTTTGTATGTAATTAAAAACACCGGCCACAGCCGTAGTGCCTCACGAGGGTCTTAGTTTACGTCTCTCGACGTACTGTCCCGTGAACGTGTTAGTGATCAACTTACGCTCCCCCCGATGACGTTAAAATCCGACCACATGCGGTGGCGGTACCCGCAGCCGACGGGCCGCGGCACGCTGGGCGGCGGCGCGGGCGCCGGCTCCGTGCGCGGCACCTTGCAGCAGCGCTCCACGCTCTCCTGGCAGTCGTCTTCACGGAATCTGGAAGGCAGATGGGTTGTTTATGGGAGAGGGTTGATAGTAGGGTGAAGGCACCATTGATGGACACTTTAAGCTGACAAGCACCAGTAATGGACACTAAACTCTTAATTCAAATTTCATACGGTTCTAAATTGATTGTTGCAAAACAAATGAATACCCCTTATCTTCTGTAAAATAAGAATCAAGTGTCCATCATTGGTGCCTGTCCATTACTGGTTCCGTCACCCTAGTTGATTGAAGTCAAAGAAAGGCCTCTTTACAGTCTACAGGCTGTTAGGCAGAAGGTTCGACATACTTCAGGGACTAACTCTGTAGGTCATACTCATCAACTTTTATTATTGGACCAACATCCAATCGCGAAAAAAAAAACAGCTATTCGATACAAAATTTGAGAGCTAAACAGCCGAAATGTATTGAACAGCTTTTTTTTTTCTCGGGATTTGGATGTTGGTCCCATAATAAAAGTAGATGAGTATGACCTACAGAGTTAGTCCCTGAAGTTTGTCGAACCTTCTGCCTAACACCCTGTATATCGCCGGCTTAAATAGATAAAAATAAAGTGCAACTCTGTTAAAAAAAAATGGATTTATGAAGTTTACACTCTAATGGCCTGTTGTTTGATCAGTAGTTAAACTAACTAATCGTTAAAAATCGTTACTAATGGTTAAATCTCAAGGAAATGTGTCAAATTTTCGATTCCTTTTTCGAATTTTAACAATTAGTTGAGTTAACTACTGATCAAACAACAGGCCCTAAGCCGACGATAATCGACGATTATTAATCGTATTTGACCTGTTATGGTATTGTTTTGTAACTCGGCAGAGTCAGCATTGATTACTAAAGTAAATAAGAGATATCAAAACGTTGACAATACGATAGATCAAGGTTTTATTGCGTAGAATCTCGGCCCCGATGTAACACCGGGGCCTGTTTTATAAAACTACAAATTACAATTTACAGGTTACAAGCATTTCCATTTGACACAACCTCGACCAATGACGACCAGCCATTTAAGCAGTGTTGCCAGTTTAGACCTCTAAAATTGTTACTTGTAGCTTTATAAAACTTGCCCCTGCTGATAGTTGTGTATTGTCACAGGTACTATTTTAGATTGACCGAACCACAGAACAGAAAAAACAGTAGAAGTGTCAAGTGGGCGTGTAACGTGTGGCATAGTTATGCGGAGTTCCGCATAACCTACCATACTTTAGCCGCGATCGCTTATTTCGATATTTTGATATTTCGATATTTCTAAAATAGAGGCATGCAAACGATAGCCGCACCAAAAACATTTTCCATGGTGGCGTGTTGTTTTTATGATACTTTGAGTATTGGCGACAACAGGTCTGATACTAAGCGAAGCTCATGCCACTTCCACTGTTTTTTCTATTCCGTGGACCGAACTATAGGGGCGCCAAATTTCATAGCGTAAGCGTAGCGCCCCGTACCTAATATCCAAAGTCCCATAGCCCGTCACATTCGGATTGTTCGCATCGAACGCGATCAGTTGGTCGTTGCACAAGTAGTACGGCAAACACTGGCACGCCGCGCCGGTTTCGTCTGTAAAGGTAGATGTTGCGTCGGTGCTCCGGATTGTAAACTGAGGATAAAATAAAGGTTTTATGAATAACTAGCGATCAACCCTCGCTTCACTTTGGTATATATGAGTTTTCTGTAACACCCGTACATAATACCTACATAAAAACCTTCCTCTTGAATCACTCTATCTATTAAAAAGAACCGCATCAAAATCCGTTGCGTAGTTTTAAAGATCTAAGCATACATAGGGATAGACAGACAGGGGAAGCGACTTTGTTTTATACTATGTAGTGATTTATTTACCTATTCTACCTATTCCTGTTGGTAATGCCGCAAAGGGCTATTAATTTCTTTCTTCTACTTTTTTTAGGAAACTTACGTCCTCAGGTCTCGGAGATGTGGGCCCCGCGGGGCGGGGCGGCGGCGTGCCGAAGATCTCCGTCAGCAGGGCCGACTCGTCCCCTTGCGGGTACGCCAGGGCCGCAGCCAGGAGAAACAGGAGGAGGTACATGGCTGGAAATGAAGAGGCTTTTATGAGCTACTAGCCTATAATAATATACAGGGTGTTTGGCAGTCGGGTGTAGGGATTTTAAGGGTGGTTAGGGTCATTCTGAACACTTTTAACCACATTTACTATTATGCAAAGTTGCACGGTTTTTACAGATATTGTAAATATTTGAATTTTTTGAAAAACTGCTATGTTTGCAAGAAAAATTATTAATAATCAGTCGAGCATTAGCAGGCGTCAATTTGAATTTATATTGAAGGAGCAAGATATTGCGAAGGTAAAACACTAGAAATTTATTCAATACTGGCTTTACAGGGTGTTTAATATTTGTTTTTCTGGTGAACGTAGCGTTCTGTCAAGAATAAAAAAAAATGAGACGCCGATAATTATTACGCAGATTATATCCTTTCGCGTAGCGAAAATTGTATGTACAGGTACAGCGTTCCATAGTATCTGCTTACCCCATTGTGAGACAGGCAAGAAGGTGTGTATATGTATGTACATATGTACATACATACACACATGTATTATGCCCGAGTTCCATTATTATCATTGCCTTGGTACATCAACCAAGGAGAAAACCCCAAGGTCTCTGATGATGATTAAGGTCGCAACGCAGCAAGATGGACGCTAATACACATTGAAATATGATATTTCGTCAATGTACCTAATGTACGGCCAGTTTTATATTGCTGCACATTATAGTGCTTTGTCACGTTAACATCATGTTTGAATGCTGCACGATATGTGAAATACGTTAAACCGACAAGGTACTAAATTGTCCAGCCACTTATAATGCCGATTGGACCTACTTACACGTGGGTTTCCTTGAATAATTTTCCTTAAGTCGTGGGAATTGTTTGGCGCTGAGGCGTTGGATAAATAACTGTGTGTACACGACGTTGCGCCCCACTACTCAATTTTACGCAATTAATATGAGCATGGGTGAATCGTGGATTAAAAAAAATGGTCAAGTACGAGTTGGCCTTGCGCACAGTACCTAAGGTTATGTTGGTCAAGTTCAAGAACATGTTAGAGTATTTTACTTAGCTTTTCCAACGTTCGCACCAATTTCTATTTTGTGTAATCAATCACCCATGTTTTTTTTTAAGTGTATGTACCTCCCGTACTTCGATTTTACAACATTGTGTCACATTAAAAAACCATGATGTGTAAGACACTATGATTTATTAGACTTGGGGGACCGTGTAAGATATATTGAACCCTCAAAACTACAAGTTCTAAAAATCTGGAAAATATCTTTAATGAAAGCAAATATTACGAATTAATAGGTAGATAAAAACCGGGCAAGAGCATGTCTAACCTCCGACCACGCTCAGTGTAGGGTTCCGAAGCCGTTACTACAAAAACTCAAAAAAATAAACTGACACTCACAAAAATGACCACATTATATCTTAATAGCAAAATTTTCATTACATTATTTACCATAATTTAATTTTGGACACTGGAATTAGAAATTGGTGAAATAAATATGAGGGACGTGTTATGAATAGGTATTCATATAACACCCAAATACTGACAGTTTTGTTAAATACCTAGACACATAATACTCATTCTAATGTATAGGTAATTGTTAAATTAATGCAATTAAAAGGTAAAAGTAAACTTATTTAAATTAAAATCAAATTCTTAATACCTATTTCACAAATGGATCCCTTAATCCAAAATTTGTTTTCACAAACCCGCAATATCCAACGACACCATCACCATGGGGTAGACGAGAAAAAAAAACCCCATGTTACGTGCAGGGAGGTACCCTAATTTTTTTTTTACAATGTTTTATTTTACCGTTTCGTCTATTCATGCCAAATTATAGCTTTCTAGAACTTAAAGAGTCTCTGAGATGCTCTGAGCTAAGCTGCGGACGGAAGGACGGACGGACATGGCGAAACTATAAGGGTTCCTAGTTTGCCTACGGAACCCTAAAAAGGAAAATTATCATTATCACGTCTCAGTAGACAATTCGTTCTTGAGATACAGTCGCCTTAAAGAGGTTTGTGAAGCGACGTTTAAATCCCGTAGCAGTCATACATTTTCCATACAAATTTTGTGCTCCGGGCGATCACGTTTCTCACCCCCTAAATAAGGCCGATTTTTTTAAAATTTTTGAATATGTTGTAGAACGTAGTGATTATAAAAAACTAGGTCTGTACGCTTCCGTTTTTTTTAAATATATTTTCCTTCTAAGAAATATTTTATCATCATCATAATATTTGCATGGAAAAATTCAGCCTATTTCATCTAAAACAGCACTAAATTACTTACAATTTAAAATTCATTCATTGTTGTTTTTCGAGGAAGTACCTATTTTTTGTACGTAATTCAATTCTTTATTAAATGGCTTCTGTCCATTGGGACAATTCTGCCAGTGTCAAGGTTAGGAGTTACATATACTTATCAAAAAAAACATAATTCGACGTTGTACGGTGATCCTCTAGCCTCCGTGAAGCGATGTAGGTAGAACTTTACGAAGACCAGATGGGATTTTCTTGGAGCAATCCTTCCAAAGGCGATACGTGTTCAAACTTGAATTCTTCGTTATACTGCACATTTAAAGTACTTAAACGACGTCGGAGCCGGTGCACTTGTCAGTTTTTTTTTTAAATATACGTAAACACGTATGTAGGTTAAAATGACCATGCAGTGACAAAAAACACGATAGCCTTGTTTTTGCAATCGCTTCGGAATAAATAATTAACTAGCACGAGTTCAAGTTCCATACAGAGATTAAACTTATGTCGTCGTAATTAATTACATTTCTAACAATAATAGATATAAATAGTAACTTAATCGCCTTGGCCATGCGTTTGAATATACAAACATAAACGTCATCCTACGAAGATATTCTACTAATATTATAAATGCGAAAGTTGTGTTAGTTTATTCCACGCTGCATCGGCTGGACGGATTTGGATGAAATTTAGAATGGAGATAGCTTATACCCTGAAATAATAAAAGATAAAAAAAGATAAACGGACGCGGACGGAAGCTATTTAAATAGAAAATTATGTCTCATAAAAGGCCAGACCGATTTTCATTTAACCTAACTAAGGAACATTCCGATTAACAAGCTTTCGTTTAAAAAAAATCGCATCCAAATTGGTCCATCCGTTTTATTAATGTAAATATACATAGTTGTTGGCATAATCAGTCCATTAGGTATGTGTTAACGTAGGTAGGGTAGAAATACCGATTTTGGACACCTTTACACCGCTTTTGGCTACTCTAAATTTTAACTAACATGTAAAGCATTATGAAATAACACATATTTTATCTTTATATTTATATTCAGTCTTGACTATTTATGAATATTACTTTTTATTCTACAGTATTTTTGATGCTCATTTCAACCTTAAATGACCAAAAAAGGGTACAGTGGCCACAAACGGTACTTCTACCCTACGTAGGTAGGGGAGGCCGGGGCATAATCTAACACTTTTCAAACTTTTACCTGTAGTTTTAAAATTACAGAACGTATGTGTCTTGTTTCCATATCCATGTAATTGGTAGTTATTCAGCTATAATATGAAAAACAAATAAACGTTATATATACCACAGTTTTTCTAAAAACTAGGTATTTTCAAAAAAAGTTCGTGGTTAATACAAACCCCGGGCCCGGGGCTAGAATTAACAAGGCTGGGGCATGTGATAACAGGCGGGGCAAGAAATAACGAAGCATGAAATCATGTGAAATATCAAATAAAACATCAGGGTACAAATCCAGTTTCTTTTTATATAATCAAAGAATATCAATCAGATAATACTCAGTTAAAAAATCGTTGGGATATGACATAGAAATGGAATTCGAACTGCTTCCCTAAACTGCATCCAATTTGTGGTACATTGCACACATACAAGTTATTTAAATGTGAATATTTTTTACATAAAGCCCTCTTGTTACAATTAGTCAGCCTTTAGGACAAGCCTTATATGATTGTTACATAATAATCAACAATTATATAAAAATCTGAATTTGCCATTATAAAATTACACAGATTCACAGTGCGGGGCTAGTATTAACTCGTTAATATTTACCCCACCTGTTTTGTCAATACTAGCCCCGGAAATACCGGCAACGGATTTTTTTAAATTTAAAATTAAGACGAAGAAATAACATGATAATGACAACTAGTACCGTTACTTAATCAAATTACCTTTATTCAATACCAAGTAGTTATTTTAATGCAGCAATATTTAATAAGTTAATCAAAAAATTGCAATCGTAAAAAAGTCCATTTACCTACAAAAAGTCGGCGTGGTGCAGAACTTTTCTGTTTGGAATCCTGCCGACAACTGACAGGTCACAACGTGTTTGGCATCATAAACCATGATAGACTTTAAAAAAATCATGATTAAGATTCCAGTATTTTAGCCGCTATTGACGTGTTAATACTTACCCCCGTTAAAACAAGCCCCGGCCTCCCCTACTGTTTACATCAGGGGTTTCCAAAGTGGTCCAGACCCCCAGGGATCCACAGGAGACTCGACGGGGGTCTACGTAATCTTCACATTTGTTGCCGAGTTTTGGGAATATGGTAGAAATGTAGTGTAGGGGTCTAGCAGAACTGGTTTACTTTTGAAAGTGGTCTATGAGAAAAAAAAGTTTGGGAACGCCTGGTTTACAGCATAAAAATTACTTAGCAATATTATAAACGTAAATAATGTTATAAATATTTATAAACTTGACATAATCGCGTGCAGCTAAATCCATGTGCTTGGGCCCTAATATGGCTGCGTTTATCGCGTGCCAAATTTTGGATAAGGCATCCGTCACCTTCTGACACGTAATATAAGTACGAGGGTAACGGATGCTTTAATCACATTTGACGCGCGATATAGACCCAGCCATAGGTACTACGCCCGGATGTTTATTACACCAGAGTAATTATATTATTTAACCGAACAATTGTCCTCGCATGTGATATCCACGGACTTGTTTCTCGAATAAGTCCGTGGTGATTGTTTAAAACTTGACATATGCGAAATATCTACACTTCGTTAAAACAAGAAGTGATAGCCATTTAAAATAATCATTTTTTATCAAACGTGCCTTTTTTATAGCAACTTTATTAGACAAACTATCTTTTATTCGATACCGGTTTAGTTCAAGCATTTATAAACAAATGAATTCGTTCGATTTATAAAAAGCACTAAATAACAAAGTAATAATCATATCCAGAATTAACCTGTAAAACTGGATTATATGTAAGTATAACCTTATCCAACAAGATAATCAAGACAAAGAAGTTAATTTATTTACCTTATATCTGATACACATCTAATACGAAATCTATCTTAAATCACCAACTTACCTTACTTTAAATGCTTTAAACTTCAATCCGTCAAAACGAAACTGAACATCACTATGCAAATTACAAGTTTAAACTGTTTTTAACATTAAAAACCGTTTAAAAACACATTAAATACGTTAGACAACGTGTACTGGTCATCACTCCTGCGCATCGACTGCCACTGGAACATGATGTCACCTATGAAGCGGTCAGACGAGATATAAGACAGTTAAAGCCGTTAAAAAAACCCAAGATTCTTATATAGTGTTTTTTATCCATCTGCGGGAAAGGGTTATTTTTGCAAATATTTTTAACCTTTTCGCTCTTGAGTTAGATACCTCATCGTGTTGTTGGGAAGTCATTAGGTATCGAATGGATTATTTATTATTATATTAAATTTAGGTATTGATTTGTTGATGCTTCAACTGACTTTTTATAGGTTTTTTAATTAATTTTAGTGAACGTAATTATTATTTATTACTTTGTGATGTTAGTTACTTTTAATGATGGTGCTCCACTTGTTGTGTCGACACTGATTACATAGAATAAACTTTGTAGAATTTTAATTTCAGCGACAGGCGCAGGAGTTTAGAATTTAAGAGATAGTCACAATTTAAAGCCAACCTAATCTACGTAATTCATATTTAAGATAACGCGAAAACAACGGGCTTCAGCAGAAAATAGCTATATCAAGTGCAATTCGATGAAATGACACCAAGTAAGATACGTAAGATCGTACGATCATATCATTAGGGTGGGTTTAGACCAAGCGAACGAACAATAATTCTATGGTATTATCTCTTACGTTTACTTTGTAAAAATAAAGACAAAACATGTTCTAGAGCATTCGCTCGTTTGGTCTAAACCCACCCTTAGAAATGACCTTCTGCTGCAGCTTTTTGCGGCGCTTTTTCTCTGCAATGGTGGTCTTTTTCGAAGCGCTATTAGATCCACTCCATATTACCGACGTGTAAAAGAGCCCTCATGTGGCCAATTTACTGATTAAATTATTTCATTTCATAAAGTAGCAAAGGTCTCCGCGTTAAAGATGATGAAATTTTATTCAGCCTTGATGAATATTTCGAAAGATTAAAAATCACCGCTTCAAATATTCTGTTTTTTACAACGTCGCGGTTGGCAGTACCGGTTTTGACGCAGTTGCGGTAAAGACCCTGCGAAGTTAGCAGTCACGGGCTAGATTCCCGTTAAGGAAAAATATTTGTTCATGAGCAATGAGCTGAGCGCAACAAAAATCTAGCGCATTGATATTGACTTTCGTATCGTCGTAGTAAAGGTAAAACTGCGTCAAATAATATATAGAAGAAGGGGTCTGTTTTTAGGGTTTTTTGCTACGGATAGAATATTATAGTCTAGAAAGTATCGTATAGTAGAGAATGCTTGTAGCATTAAGTTCGCCTTTTTTACACTGTTTTAATTTTGTGCAATAAAGTATTTAAATAAATAAATAAATATAGTCAGTGTGAAAAATATAGATACTAACTTTTGTGCAAAGTGAATTATATTTTTTGTAATTATTTTTGTAATCTATTTTGATTGTACAATAAAGTTTTACACACATACAAACAAGATTTTGAAATGTGTTAATGCGATAAAATAGGAACTAAAGTGATCAGTTAATTTTGATATTGACTGTAAGTACATTAGGGTGTTTCATTTTTCACACTGCAATTTTTAAAGTTATGTATGCAACGGTACATAATTAAGCTTCTTAAGGTACTCGTGGCTTAAATTACCTCCGCACTCGTACCTTAAGAAGCTTCATTGTGTACCAGTTATATAAATAACTATTGTTGCGTGCGGGCGACGCCGGGCACAACAGAAAGCCCAAGTTTCATAACATGCGAACTTTATAAAAACCCAGTATTTCTTGTTTTCAACCGACTTTAAATAAGGAGGTCTCAATTAGGTACAGTATAGGGAATGCGAATAACCGGTTATAACCGCTTTTAACCGGTTATTTTCATACAAAACCGATTAATAACTGGTTAAATTGCATTCCCTGGTACAGTACAAGTATACAGTGTTTTACACAAACACAACACATTTTTACACAACAGAACAGTGTTGCCAGTTTAGACCTGTAAAATTGTTACTTGTAGCTTTATAAGATGTGCCCCAGGATCGAGGTTGTGTCAAATGGAAACTGAAAATGAACTGTAAATTGTAATTTGTAGCTTTATAAAACAGGCCCCAGGTCAACTGGTATATTCCCATCTGTCCCCAACCAAAAGTGGGGCCGAGTGGGAAAAAAAACATTAGTTACCGCTGGGAACAACTGGGAAGAAATATATCCCATTTTTAACCACAGGTAACAACCGGGAATAAATAATTCCCATTTGTAACCACTGAGGACAATTGGGAAGAAATAATTCCGATTTATTACCATTGGGATAATTGGGAAGAAATAATTCCTATTTATTGCCACTGGGGACAATTGGGAAGAAATAATTCCCATCTCCTACTACTGAGGACAACTGGGAAGAAATCATTCATGGAGGGGGATAACAGGGTGAGGGATAAATTGGAAAAAACTGGTGGATTAGGCTACTTGCCTCATATTAAATTTGGCTTAATAAATTAATATTTTCTTTAGTATTAGACTTAAGAAACCAATATTTATCGATTTCAGATATTAAAAGTGTAAGATGGCTACATATATTTTATTTAAAAATTGTTCATTTTTATTTTTTATTTTGAACTCTGAAAACGCTGTCGGGCATGTTGTGACGTCATAGGACCTTAAGCAAACTTCATGTCGGTTCTTATACGAGTGAAATTCGCAATGGTATATTCTGCAAGTATTCTGAGGCTCTACTTTGAAATCCGTAATTCGAACTTCGTCTATTGCTATCCCTTTTGCTCTCGACGCGTCACTAATTCGCAAGAAAGTGACGGGGCGATCCGAAGTTCGAATTACCGATTTCAAAGTAGAGCCCCTGTGCTGTGACATGACATTGTCATTTATGACTCATGGACTTTTGAGGTTGTGTTATGAATGATCGTTTATCTATATGTCAAATGCTCTCGTCAACTGTCAAACAAATGTTTGTTTTCGGCCCGTATGACGTCACAGCACAGATAATCTATAGACTAATATGGCTGTAAGCGTTTTCGCCCGTTAACGAAAACTAAACTTTTAAAATAAAGTTTTGCGGTTTTGTAGGTCCTAAAAAAATGTGGGTTTTTTTTTTTCATCTAATCGGACAATAATTAATAACTTGAGACCTACTTTAAAACAGAGGCAACTAGCCTATTGTGTTCTCGTTCACCTTCTAAATGGTACTTAATTAAGGAAAAACTTGAAAAAATAAACAGCAAAAATACTTTTTCAAATTTCTTATATTTTTTTACAAACACCTATTTTAAATAAAAAAGCAAAACAATACTAGAGTCATTAATGGATTCACCTTCAAGATACACATTATTACAGTACAAGTTTCATAATAGCGTTCTATTGCTGTCTCACTTACTCTCACAACTAACAGTATATTTGTCACTTGTGTTTAATTGAAAAACAATTGCCAATAACTATAATGGAACTGGTATAGTCGCGCTGTTCCAAGAGGCTCGATTTGACAGCTGTCATTGCCAAAATATAACCTCAAACATAATTTGAACTAATTTGACAACTGTCAAATAAAACCTTTTACATGGCGCGACTATAGTGTATTGTATAACAATCGAAGCAGATCATTGATATTAAGGGGCTTCTAAACGGGCCATATTTTGGCCGGCAACTATTGGTGTATTTTTCTGACATACGATTAAACAGGGACACCAATAGTGGCCGGCCACATATTGCAGTGAAAATATGGCCCGTTTAGGAACCCCTTTAGTTCAATGGTAAGTCAAGCAATTTCTGTAGAAAATAGATACGATATGGACCACCGAATGTCATCTATGATAATATTATAGAGGTAAAATTGTGTATGTTACTGGACCGAATTTATAATCTTTCACCCATAGGCAATATTTTTTTATTTTATGTTGTTTTTACCGAAACGAAGCGTCGTTAGTATGTAAATAAAATAAAAACAGGATAATGTCGTATTTCAATACATGATGCAATATTTTATCATGAGAAAGCCACAATATTACGACCGCAATAATTATTTTCTTATTTCATAACATAATGTATCGCAACACGGTTTACCATTTTGGTACGGATCCCTAAAAACAGAACTTTTCCGATAAAAAACGATGGCAAGACATTATTTACTACATCTGTATGTGGTTGATAAGTCTGTGCCTTAAAAAGCCTTTTTGCTCTGCATCTTTTTCGTCATTACTTTTTAAAGAACCACGAAGAATATGCTTTGATTTATACGATACCAAAACTACGGGATCCCTTAAAGGGATAAGCTCGCCTTTGTACTCATTTATATTGCATGTGTTACGTATTTATTTTTTTACAAGCTTTTATTTAACTTGCAATGTATGTTTGTATGTATGTATGTTAGGGTCAAATCTTGCAAGTTAAATATGACCCACTTTCCGTCAACAGAACGGGCTGAAATTTGGACCACATGTGTAAACCCGATGACTATGCAATATTATGGTATCTAAGAGCTGGTCTGATGATGGAGCCGGAAGGTGGCGACAGGATCTCCGCTATACTTGACGTAGACCCACCGTGTTAGGACTCAATAGTTTGGTCTTAATAAGCAGATAAAGAATTTGCAAAAAAAAAGTACAGTTGGCAACAAAAGCTTGTCCCAAAAATGATCTTTTTGACAGAAACTTTTTGCTATGCTATTTATTGTACAGTCAACAGCATAAATAAGTGATCATTTATGTACCTTCTCACTTTAACGTCGTGTTTGAAATGTTATACAAAATTGTGAAACGACTGAAAGCGACAAGGTACATAAATGATCACTTATTTATGCTGTTGACTGTACAATAAATAGCATACATACATACACACATACAACAGATATATATATATAATTATGTGACCTGTGTACACATCATACAAACGATCTTGGCTAGATGTCAAAGCAACTTTAAGACATTGATACAATTTTCCTGTTACTTATAATAATAATGCGTCAGTATTAGTTATACATTATACATAAAGTAATGATAACATAACTTATAACAACATTGTTGATAATTCTGTAACTACATTTTGCATAAACAGGCTAAGATGTTTACCAGCGTGTTAGTGACAGGTTGCAAGCCCATCGCCTAACAGTACTACAAGCCTTTATTCACTTAGAGTGGTATTCCACCTATCCAATTCTTTGTCCAATTTCTATACCTATCCAATATTTGATCAAATTTCTTTGATGGAGGCCCATTCCACTTACCCAATATCTTGGTCCAAGTTTTTATAGTATTTGCGTAGCCATTTTGAATTAAATGCCATTCGTAAGATTTGATCAAATGTAGGCGTTTCTATAAAATTTGATGAAGTCATCCAATTTCTTTGATCAAATGCACATTGGACAAAGAATTGGATAGGTTGAATCCAAGTTTTTATACTATTTACGTAGCCATTTTGAATTAAATGCCATTCGTAAGATTTGATCAAAAGGAGTTTCTATAAAATTTGATGAAGTGATCCAATTTCTTTGATCAAATGCACATTGGGCAAAGAATTGGATAGGTGGAATACCAGCCTTAGTCGCCTCTTACGACATCCACGGGAAGACATGGAGTGGCACTATTCTAACCCGGCAACCACACGGATAAGAATGTATAGCTAATTCAAACATCAGTGGGTTTAACTGTCTGAATTCCATCTTCTACCCGCGACGTTTTCCGCGTCGACCTTCGCTCATACAAAGGTTACCCTCGTTACCAACACTGTGGACTAGGCAGGTAATTATTATAGCATTGTTCACCGGTTGTCTTATTCCCACGCCGGAGTTAAGTTCTTATACTCAACTAGAGGACGCCCGCGACTTCGTACGCGTAGAATTAGTTTCCCGCTACTCCCCCCCATTTCTTCCCGTTGGGGGTCGATTTTCGGAAAATCCTTTCTTAGTGCTCACTTACATCATGAAAGGAACGAATGTACCAAATTTCAAGTTTCTAGGTGCAGTAGTTTCGGCTGTGCGTTGATATATAAGTCAGTAAGTCAGGTTTGCCTTTTATATATATAGATTAAATATCCTTCTAAAGTTATTTCGTACGCATTTTTGGTGTTTTAAGGCGGTTTTTATTTTTAGTACAACATAGTTGGCAGTGTCCGAAACTAGATGTGGTTTCGAATCCCAGCAAGAGCAGATATTTTATCTAATTTAATAATTTACTGCACAACATTCAATTCGTACGCAAAAGGCGGAATTAATTCTACAAGTATTCTCTATCAATCAACCTTTATTTAAATCAGACATCAAAATCTAGGTGTAATGTAATGACAATCTTCCCTTTCAGGTAATATTTCCTTTATAGATATTTGTGTGACGACCGAAATCGGTTTCAAGTATTTATTGTGTATTTCGTTGTCTAGTACCCATAGTACAAGCCTAGAGCTTAGTTTGGGACTAGATCAATTTCTATGAAATTGTCCCCTGATATTTCATTTTCGTGAACGATAGAATTAAGTATTTAAACATTTGTACTTCTCAATAACAAGCGAATTGTATTATTTTATGAGAAGTATGTCTTAAACCATAAAGCATATTTAAATATTTAATTGTAGCCAATAATTTGGCAGTTTTACTTAAAATTTAAATTATTTCGACAGTTATCAAACCATATATCTTGAAGGTAAATCCATTTAAATATATTTATATCATAAATTCTTATCTTAACTAAGTGGCCAGGTATAACAGTACAATATAAATCCAGTGTCGTAAATATTAAGTTACTGACCTTCTTTTGGACAGCTACTTGACTCGGCTCGGTCGGTCACAGGATAGGCAAGTAACTACAGCACTGTCCAATATTTCAACCCAACTGTGCTCGGGAAGAAGAGACTTGAGTTACAATGTTAACGATATAAAGTTTTAAATAAAATTGTGTTATCGGACTCTATGCGAGGACAGACAGGCAGATGGACATACAATGAAAAGGCTTTACACACAATACTTCCGTTTTCGGGTTGAAGTCAGGCTGCGGCTCCACTCAGGCGGAGACGAGCGGAGCTGAGTGGAGCAGAGCTGTGAAAAGAGCTAAGTGATTCCACTGAGGCGGAGACGAGCGGAGCTGAGTGGAGTGATTACAACGTAGTAATGCAGTTACGTCTAATTTCCGCTCCGCTCGTCTCCACTTGACTGTTGGAGCAGGGAAGAGATGTGGATTTCAACTAATATGATTGGTCGATTCCTACACGTCTCCTCTCCGCTCAGCTCATCTCCGTTTGACTGTTTCCATTGAAGCGGAGTGGACACGAGATGTGTATTTTAACTAATATGATTGGTCAATCCCTACACGTCTCTTCTCCGCTCCGCTCGGCTCCGCCTCAGTGAAGCCACGCCCTTAGAAATATTTAAAAAGTATCCTAGCCGTGGCAAACGACAACATTTTTTAGTGTTCGTTCGCCATAAGTCGAAAAGCAATAAAGGGGAAAAATGAGCGAAATCAATAATAATATGTTGATGCCAATTTTACAAAAAAATATCAGCTGGGTCGCCTAAACTTGAAATTTACGAGTCCTTAACCAATAATAATAAAATGAATTAAGTCTCTATCCTAACAAAATGTAAAAAAACTACACTCTCTTTTTCGTCTCCCCTTTTAGAATAAGCAATTCTCTGCTTGCTCGCATAAAACTATTATACAACCACACGGGACAAGTAGCTGAGCTCCAGTAACCGACCAAGCCAACTCGCCTAGTGTACACCGTACATAAATCTATTCAATATTTCACGTTCCACTTTATTCGAGTAATACTCAGCCACATTACAAACAAATATTTACAATTAATACATTTCAAGCTAATATATTTGCGCTAAATATATTTTTGTTACATTGCCTTTCGTAGTAAAATATATGCTGATTTTTACGAAATAAATTTGGTTAGAGCGCATAAGGTCCCGCTTGCAAAACGTCTGTTTACAAAAATGACGTCTCATTTGCAAAACGTCTATTGTCTTTCACTAAATGTCCCTTTTGTAAAATTTCCCTTTGCAGAAAATCATTTCTGCAAAATGTCCCTTTCGCAAAATGTCCCATCCGCAAAATACACCAGCAGAAGTTTAGTTTAGTTTTACATATTATTATGTCTTTATTGTAAAAGTTAACGTACGTATTTGAAAAATATACTTACTCCAGTAATTTATTTAATTTAATAAACAATTAATCAAAACGGTCATTTAGCGCAAGGGACTTAATTTTTATCTAGGGAATTCTTGCGAAAGACACTTTGAAAAAAAAAGGAAAATTTAGTGAAAGTCACTTTGACAAAAGGGATCTTTTGCGAAAGGGACCTTATGCGTCCTAACGATAAATATTTAGATGCGATACGTCATACATAAGACGTAAAGTTACTATATGGTATATAATAATCGTTGGAGGGAAGCAGTCTTCGTGTGTCGTGGTAATACCACAATTATTAAGAACAAAATGGACGCATAAGTTACGGCGCTTGCGCGAAAATATATTTGCATGTGCCATCTTTTAAAATAGTCGCCAGCAATAATCTTTACATAATAAAACATGTCTGTCCGTCTGTATAGGTATGTACGCTTAGATAATTCAAACAACGCAACGGATTTTAATGCGGTTGTCATCAATAGATAGAGTGAATCAAGGGGAAGGTTAATGTATCAAAAATCGTGGTTTATAATACAGAAAACTCACATAAACCGAAGCGTAGCGAGGGCGGGGCTCTAGTATATTTTATAACGGGCTGAAAAATACTACGACCTCTTTAGTACCGTAAAACGGGGTGAGTAGGTACACAACCTAAAATAAGTCTTAGTTAAAAATAAGAACAAGTATTAAATGGACAATAACGTTACGTCTATTCGAAATAATTTCAGTCGTATAATTAGTAACATGCTTCATTTTAGGTTGTGTCCCTACTCACCCCTTAATTCCTACTCACCCCGTTTGACGGTACAGGGAGATAAGAAGTCACTCCTGACACATTGCCACAGATCATATACTAGTTACTTCGTAACAGATACCTCACTCGCTGCCGGCTACCGTTATAATTACCTACCGGCCGGTGTGTCCCCGGAGATACAAATTTCAGTTGAGTGCCAAATTTACACGTCTTAATATCTGTAATGTCAAATTGCCTTACTGATCAATTTATTATTTAGTTGCCAACCCTTAGGAACGAAGTTAATGACGTCATGGGATGGACAAACAAATAATTATGTACTTTACGCGCGTGAATAGGCACATTTTGGGGTGTAGCATGCGGGTAAAAGTTGTGGTGGGGGAAGTAAAGAAGGACGTAAGTAACAAAACCAGCCGAGAAGTACTTTGTTGTATGGAGTGACGAGACCCTGACATTGCGCAACCATGAAGTTCCCGTATATTTATTATGGTAACGGCAGTAAAACAATGCTAAACTTATTTGTTGCGTGTTTAACGGATAGTAATATAACCCTTCAAGAAAACTATAGTTAGTTTAAATTTGAATTTTGAGTTAATGTCATAAAGTATAAATTGTTTTTTTGACAGCAGCCGTTATACGTTTGCTTGCCACTCGAAGGGTTAACAGCATTGTTTTACTGCTGTCAATAAATAATTAAGAAACTTCAGGAATTCGTTTTTATCTGCTTAGTTTATTAATGGCTTAGAGAAGAAAAACTAGCACACAACCCTCCTGACAGTAAGTGGGATCCAAGATCCATAGACATTCTTAACACACGCCAGCGTAGCTTGGTGTAGCCCTTCTCGCTTTTATATCGCTATTAGGGAATGCAAATAACAGGTTATAACCGCTTTTAACCAGTTATTTTCATACAGAAACGGTTATTAATTGCATTCCCTAATCGCTATCCCACAGTTGCGTTATAACAGCGTGCTGTCAAGTAAATATGAGCGGTCATAACTTCATCAATATGTATGTATATATGTAAACTACTTATTGCACAAATAAATTATTAAAATATTAAACCTTATCAAATAAAATGTACAAAGAGATATGATTACGATGTCAAAATAAGATGGATGGATAATGTGGGATAGCGATCATGTTTTCTTTTTTATTTAATAACTGATTTTCACAGCCTAGTGAAAGGTTTAAACATATAAAATTAGCTTGAATCTTTATTAGAGTTAGGACGAGTAGTAGCACACCGTTGTTCTAAAAACCATGGAGTAGTTTTTTCGAAAATTTAAAGCAATCCGCGCCCCCCTTCCCCCCTTTCTACACCCGTTTAAGGAGGCGCGCTCCACTGGTAGGGAAACCGTGAGTTAAATGATGACTAAAGAAAAATAAAAAATGGCCACGTTGCCGGCACAGCGTTTATAACACGGTCCTAAATAGTGTTTTGAGGAGTTTATATGGAAATACCTTTATCGTCATTCGTCCCAATGCATCGTTTATCCGGGTTCTGCCGTTTGGCCGAATTATTTTTCGTCAAATGTTTCATTTGGTCAAACGCATTTTTTTCCGAAACTGTAAATATTTCAGGATTTATTTCAGAACCATCGTTTAGAACACTATAGGTTAGGTTAGTTTTATAAAAATCCAGAAATATTTAGTTTTGGAAAAAAAAGCGTTTGATCAAATGATACATTTGACGAAAAATAAATTGGCCAAACGGCAGAGATCCGTATGATACGAAGAGACTATACGCTTACGTATGCGTTTGCCGTGCGCGCCATTGTGGAATTCTGGCTTAAATCTCACATCTCGCATTTAGTTAATGATAAATAAATAAATAATAAATTTAACAAGGGGCAAAATGCACCTTAAATTTCATCAATAAGGTGGCGAACGGGTAGGCTGAAAAATTTCAGTCCGGTACTAACATTATAATTTAATTTTATAACTACAATACAAATTAAGGTTAATTTTGCTCCTTATTAAATTTGTTAGTTACGCAATTTAGCATTCACCGACACCATTACTTCGATTTTATACAACTTTTTTGTCACAATCATGGTTTATTTTAACTACTATTACGAATATTTCAATAAAAATAAAAAAGTCATACTTCATTGGTCAAAGCAAAATGTATAACCAATATAATCTGTTTAGCGCTACGCATTTCATCGTAGTTCCGATTGTAACGCATAGATGGCGCTAATATCAACATTCCAAAAACTCAGTTCATAATATAACAACTAGATGGCGCTCTTTGACAGCTAGACGACTAAGCGACAATGAACCTTAAACTAATTATTTTACGGTGTATAATACAATTTACAGGTTCTCGTGTAGGAAATGCAGTAAGGTAGCTTCGTAGTGTTTCGCCGCGTGCATCGCTCGGAGCGAATGCCGTTCTCCCGGGTATACCTGTTAAAAATATACATATTTTATTTACAACAAATATTTTAAATAGTTTTGGCCTATTGTGCTATGAGTAATATATTTTATTATTGTTGGAGGCTGTACGAATGGCGGAACTAACGACGCTCATTATGTACAGTAAAACACAACTGATATGGCTTACCGATGTACCTGCGCAGATGCCATATTTTCGAAGCGCGCGAACCAATCAGCATGATCCATGCGTTGCGCGTCTGTATTCTGTGCTATTATTGGTTACTAGTGACGACATGTTGGCGCGCGCCCGCGTGTCATTCAGTCAGCCGTGAGTGAGATGGAAAAAGTAGATGCAATTTAATTTGCACCTTATAACTATTACGTACAAGTCTGATCGTGGGTTTTAATCGTGCTTTCGGAAATCATCGGAATCGTTGTTCGTGTCTGCGCGATCAAAGATTCACGACACGCCATATAAATTGTGTTCTACTGTATTTGTACTTTTCAGAGTAGGTAAGGCAAAAAAACTTCTATAAAAATTGCCTCAATCGGGGCCTCTATTCTACAGCGCAAAGAGGAACAGGTCAATGCCTGCTTCCGTCTTATGATGTCCTGGTACTTTTCTTCACTTAAGTCTATATTCTACTCGTTAAAACCATGCTTTTAACATGTCGTATCGTATTGTTTTTAACTCTGCCACCATTACTGTCAAGTAAAATAAAAAAGGGCATTTTATTCTACAGCGCACAGAAGAAAAGGTCAGTGCCTGCTTCCGACTTATGATGCCCTGGTACTTTTCTTCACTAAAGGCTATATTCTACTCGGTAAAAACCATGCTTTCAACACGTTAGGTTTTCAACTCGGCCGCCATTACTGTCAAGTAAATAAGAACTAACGAAACATTGACACGATAACCTGTCAAAAGCAATATTTTTTTAACGTGTTGAAAAGACTTCAACCCAATATATTTCGGTCCCCAGGCCTAACGCTCGACTGGAAGACGACATAAGACGAGAACATAGATCGGTTCCCCAAACTGATTAATTCCGCGTAGCCAACTTTCCATTCGCATTTTTCCCCATTTCATTTTTTCTCCCGCCACATTTTTCCTATTTTTTTTAGCAATTTAATTTGTTCCATTTTGGATTGTCCCCACTTGCATGTTTTCCCAATTCAAAATCAATTTCATTAAGTCGACGGAGCTCAGCTTTCGCGGAGCTCATATTGCTGGATTACAATGGGATATTTTGCGATTAGAGAAAATCCAAAATATAAAATATGCATTTCGTAAATATGTAAAACGGGGAAAAATGCGATTGGAGAAAAAATTATATGGGGAGAAACACGAATGGAAAGTTTGCTACGCGGAATTAATCAGGTTGGGAAACCGATCTAACCATTCCCATCTGAGCATATCTCTTCTTTTTTGCCACTATGAGTGACATATCCAGAATTTAAAAAAAAAATGGCAGGTTGACAGAGAAAATCAAACTAAGCAATAATTAAATAATATTCATACGTTTTTGGTAACACAAAGAGAAATGCTCATCTATTGCCTACTTCCCGGCCTCGGCAACAATGTGCTATGTACTCGCCTGGACCCGATGCGGCTTGCCCAGGCGCACCAGCTCGGCGAGCAGCGCCGCCGTGTGGCAGAAGTGCACGTTCTCGTCCGCGAGCCCGTGAATGATGAGCAGGCGCCCCTCCCTGGGAACAAGGGGTACTATTACAATGGGTGTCGTTTCGTCATGGAGAAGGCAAACGAGTACACATAGGCAACCTGGGGCCTGTTTTATAAAGCTAAAAATTACGGCTACGACCTTGATTTGTCACACCCGAGACTTTATAATTGGACACTGAAATCTGCTTACAATCGCGTTCAGAATGCTGTTGGGGCTTTGTCTCACGCGAACCAAAAGTGACGCCATCTGTTTAGGTAAAACCGCTTGAAAACAGTCTGTGTGAGTTACATAGGAACATAGTTTTTACACGAGCCACCTGTAGGTTAAGCTTACAAAAAGGGCCTATAGTGTCGTACAACTACCACCATGTCCCCGGGTGACACACAGATACTCACTGGTCGGGGAAGAAGGGAGCATGCGCGAGCACCGAGGCCCGGGTGTAGGCGTGCGGCGCGCGCGCCGGCAGCCCCATGTAGCGCTCCGTGTAGGCCGTGTCGTACAGCCGCCAGCACGTCACGGGCGCCCCGGCCACGCACACGCGGAAGATGTTTGGACGCGTCGCTAGCCCGAGAAGGGATAGGTAGCCGCCTGTGGAGCGAAATGTTTTTGTAAAAGGAACTGACGTTTTGCAAAAGGGATATTTTGCAAAAGGAAAACTTGTCAGGGAGTTCTGCTAAAGGTTAATTTTGTAAAAGTTTTGCACAAGGGCCGTTTTGCAAAAAAGTCGTTTTTTTCAAAAGGAACGTTTTGCAAGAGGGGCATTTTCCAAAAGGAAGGTTTTGCAAAATGTTTTTCTAGCAAAACGTCTCTTTTGCATAACGTACCTTTTGCAAATGGGTCGTTTTGTAAGAGGGGCGTTATGAACAAGAGACGTTTTTCAAAACACATTTTGTAAAAAGGACTTTTTTCAAAAGATAAGTTTTCCAAAAGAGACGTTTTTCAAGAGGGACTTATTTTAAATGGACTTTTTGCAAAGGGGATATTTTGCAATAGGGACGTTTTGTAAATGGGGTGTACTTTAGGTGAACAGAAAATTTGCGTCCTAACCTAAAAAAAAACATTTTTGAATATTTAAACTCACCGTAACTCCACCCGTGGATGGCGACCCGCTCCATGTCTATGCAGTCCGTTTCTTTCGCCAACCACTGTAACACCTCCACCTGGACAATACACTTTTTTAGCACCTCAAACATTTCTTAGTGCAAAACAAACTGTATTTAGGTATCAAGTACCAGCATTTAAATATTTTTCGTGAAAGTGGCTCTGAGTCATTGCGATCCTGAAATACTGAGAATACTGTGTTCTGTGATGAGGTTAACTTTGCTTCAGAAGTTTTATCTGATATACTACTAGTAGGGCATGCAATATCGGACGATTTCCAGTATCGGAATTGAAGATTGATATTGAACCTCAATTTCGGAATCTCGGAATTACGCTTGGCACACAACATTGAATTATGTCCAATACAGGAGTTGAAATTCGATATTGTGTCTCAATATCGGAATTCCGATACTAGTATCGGAATTGGGGATCTATTAAAAAAAAACACTTTCTATTCAATATTCAATTACGATACTGAAAATATCGTCCGATACTGCATGCCCTACATGTAATGCATAAAAGGTGCTGTCATCTATGTGTTGGAGCTTGAAACTAAAACAGGTAACTCCACAGATAACTTGAAAAAAACTAAGTTTGTTTCGATAGGCCCAATATCGGAATTCAATTTCGATATTGAAAGTGTTCCGGTATTGCGCCGTCTAATCTCGGAATTGTAATATCTAAAAAAATGGTCCGAGATTCCGAGATTTCGGAATTCCTGCCCTATATACTACCTATTGGCTAGGGCAGTACCTGGTCGTCCAGCTCGACCTGCCCCATCTTGCCCCGGATGGCGGCCTCCCAGGCGCGCCCGCGGTGCTTGGAGCCCCGCGAGTCGATCGCGACCACGTTGAATCCCCGCGCCGCCAGCATGTGCATTCGGAGTTGCCTGATGCCCTGAGAATAAACACGTTGTCATAAAAAAACAATCTCAAGGTATTTTTTTTTACATATTTAATCTAGTCCAAAACTAAGATCCAGGCTGACTATGAGTACTAAACAATTATAAACAAGCAGAGTTTGCCAATGATTTACCCATTAGTTACTCAATATACGAATCAATCATCCATCCTTATATCAATCTCTTCAATCGTGCGACAATGAGTTGGTTATTAATCAATCATTTTTGATTCTGTCAATATTGTAATTATCAGATATAACTTTAATAACGCAATAATAGATCAACACTTCAATATACTGATCAATTATGCTTAAACCTGTCAATACCTACAGTATCGATTATTGAGCAATATTACAATGAACTGATAAATCACACGTCAATCTGTAAATGATCTCCAATTAACATTAAACCCATCAATCATTAAACGGTCCATCAATAATGTTACCTATCAAGAATTACACAATTTGCAACTCCGTCAATCATTGATCAATACGTCAACAAAATGATCAATCCATGTTTACCTTGAACGTGTTGGTGACGCACTGCACTGTCAGTATTACCTTCTACCTATAGTGATTCTAACGACAACTTTCAGTAAATTCACCAATCACTGGTCAATACGTCAATAAACTGATCAATCATACATCAATCTGTCAGTATTACCTTCTATGTATTAGTGACTCTAACGACAACTTTTAGCAAATCAATCAATCATTGATCAATTCGTCAATAAACTGATGAATCCCTCATTACCTTGTAGGTGTTGGTGACGCACTGCACCTCGGGCCCGCCATACACGTGTAGCACGGTGGGCCCGCGACCTGCGCGCGCGCCGCGCCACAGCGTGCAGTACGCGGGCAGCCCGCACGACAGGCGCGTTGTGAACATTTGAGGGGGAGGAACTGAGTGAGCCGAGCTTAGTGCGTGCTCTGGAACAAACATGATTTTTTTAGACATTTCATCCAAATCTTAGTGGCCGCCGAGGCGCATATTTTTTTCACATTAAATTTTTGACACTAATAAAAAACAATCCCTTCCACTTATTGTGTTTTCACCTGAAAATGTTGTAGTTCTACCAATCACCGCATTAAAATATTTTTTAACTGCATCTTTCATAACTGGCGAAGTCGGTAGGATTTTTGATGTATACGGAACAACAAAACTTTAACACTAAAACAAAAAAAAAGCTGTTTTATTTTCCATTTAACTGTTACTGGACCGCCGTAACACGACACCTTTCGGCCAGAAGTCAGTGCTTATTGTGTAACGCACTCTCAATCACGATCGTTTTCATTTTGAAAATCGAAGGCTTGTCTGCATACAAAATGCAAACAATTGCTCCACTTTGAAGCCGGTTGCGATTGCGAGTGCGTTACACAATAAGCCCTCAGGACACTCGACGGTCTCAGCATAAACCGCGGCAAGCGCACTACAAACGAGAAATGAAGTGCACGTAGCGAAGCAGCGACGTGTCGTAAGGAACGAGTCAATCGTCATACTGAGCGCGGCCGTGACAGAACTATGGCGCTGCTGATTATAATAGTTACCTTTGACAAGTAGCGACGCCTCGCTGGAGTCATTCTCGTCGTTGTCGCCGTCGCCGGAGCGGCTGTCCCACGAGCCGTTGTAGCTGCGGGAGTCTGACGACGTTTCTGAGTTAACAAACATAAGGAAAAATTAACTTTTATAGTTTAATTTCGTACCATTCTTGTATTTTTCATTGTTTAGCAGAAGGATTGTATAGATAGATCAATTTAAATTCCCATTTTTTCTCAACTTATTTTTCACAGTCGTGTTTTTCCCCTGACGCATTTTTCCAATCGCATACTTTTAAATGTCAGAAGTCAATTTAAAGCGCCGACGAAGCTACGCGCTCGGAGCTACTATTTCTGAGCGTTTGGGCCCTACGCGCCTGCTGCAAAACTAACAACCTAAACCTACCTATTACGACCTGGTTATAAGAGGAAAACTTACGACCGGGAGAATTCCGGATTTGAAAATATGCATAACATAAACTCACGCCTTCATTCCCAGAGTGGGGTAGGCAGAGCCAGACTCACCAACAACTCCAAAAACTTGTTGAAAATTCTGTGACCACATTTTAAAAACCAGGCTAACATGTTATCCAGTGTATTAGTGACAGGTTGCAAACCCATCGCGTAACAGCGCTACACAGCCTTTAGTCCCTTAGTCGTCTCTTACGACATCCAATGGAAGACATGGAGTGGCAACATTCTAAACCCGGCACCACACGGGCGGATATGAAAATATGCGTTTGGGAAAAAATGCAAATAGAAAATTCGAGTCACAGAAGAAAACATTTTGGTTGAATAGTCTAAAAAGCCGGTATTGGCCGGTTATTTTAAGACCCCATCAGCTCACCGCTCGGCGCGCGGTCCATGAGCAGCCCCTGCGGCACCAGCGCCGGCGCCGGCGCGTGCGCCACGCGGAACACGCGCGTCGACGGGACCGTGCTGATGTTCGACGACGTGATCACGGCCAGCGTGCACTCCTGGAACAACAGGGGCTTGTTTTATAAAGCTACAAATTACAATTTACAGGAAACTTGCAGTTTCCATTTGACACAACCTCGACCAATGACGACCAGCCATTTGAGCAGTGTTGCCAGTTTAGACCTGTAAAATTGTAAAACTAAAAACCTTTAGCCTTATAAAACGTGCTCCAGGCTGTCACATATGGGTGCCAGGTGCCACGTACCATCAGGGCCTTTATTCTGCCTTTGGGTGGTATTCCACCTGTCCGATATCTTTGTCCAATGTGCATTTGATCAAAGATTGGGAGCCCTCTGTCCACTAGAATCCATTGACAGGATCCATTAATGGACTCAAGTGGACTATTTGTACATTAAAATCCATTAATGGAGTCGAGTGGGCTTTAATGTACACTCAAATCCGTTTGGATTCATTTATACTTTTTTAAGACGCTGGGATCCATCAATGGATGTAAATATACTATGAAGTCTTCAAAGATCCATTAATGGATTCTATTGAACTTTTTATATACCGGGATCCATCAATGGATGTGAACTAAAAGTTTAATAAAATCCATTGATGGATCAAAGTGTAATTAAGAGTGCAACAGAATCCATTGATGGATTCCAGAGTATTAAAAAGTGTAAACGAATCCAAATGGATTTAAGTATACAATAAAACCCATTCTACTCCATTAATGGATTTGAATGTATAAAAAGTCCACTTGACCCCTTCAATGGATCCTGTCTATGGATCCTAGTGGACGGAGGATTGGGAGGCTTCAAAAAAATTTACTAGAAACACTCCAGCGGCGTCTCGCGGAGCCCTACGAAGGTCACGGGCAGAGAGACTCACATCGTCCATGTCGACGGAGCACGAGTGGCCCACAGTAGTGAGCAGGGCGGCGGCGTGCGGCCGCGGCGGGGAGAGCGGCGCCGCGTACAGGTGGCGCTCCAGCGGCGTCTCGCGGAGCCCTACGAAGTACACCAGGCCGCGGGTCTCGTCTACCTGCAACAAATACACTGTGTAACAACTAGGGATGTTACGGAGGCGGCTTTACCGGAGCCGGAGTTTAATTTTTTATTTGACGGAGTCGGATCTTGTGCCGGAGGCGAAGTTGGAGCCGTATCCGAAGCCGGATCCGCAGGTTTTACCGAAAGCGGAGCCGGAGCCGAGTACCTTTTATTAAAGTGGAAGATGCGGGCAACCGTCAGTGATAGGTAAGTAATTCCAGGAGAAGTCAAAACTTGTAGGCGTACGCCGCGCCGCCGCGGCATATGCAATACCTTCAGCTCCGGTATAACTTCGGTAAAAAATTAACGGAGGCGGAGGTGTGAAATGAAAAATTGCGAAGGCGGAGGCGGATCCGAATGTGTAAGGCCTGGTTCCCACTATGCCGGATCCGGCAATTTTGCCGGATCCGGTAAGGGTAGTGGTTGTACAATTTTATATGAAGTTGTTCACATTATGCCGTGTGAACAGCGTCATAAGTAGTGTCCGACCGAAGTTTCGGTTTCGGTTTCGGTTTCGGCCAATTTCGGCCAAAAAAGTGATTTCGGCCGCAGTTTCGGTTTCGGCCAGAATCCGGCCGAAACCTTCGGCCGGGCCGAAATTGCTTCGCGGCCTCTCGCGGCTCTCGCATCGGGAGCGCTCGGCTTAATTCGGGCGCGCTAGGCCGGGTAGGTATAGGTAATGCCTCGGCGGCCGTCCCAGCCGGGACCACCGACAGTACCTATTCATATTCATCCCGTTTGTGACGTTTGTTTGTGAACCACGTGGCGCGCGAGAAAATATGGTGTGTTGTTTATTTATTAAATTATTATTTATTTTTTAGAATCTGTTACTGCATTTTATGCTGTGATTAATGATTTAATGAACGATACGTTTGATATTAGGATTGTGAATTTAGTTTAGACGTGATAAGAATAGGTTGTTTGTTTTGAATAATATAATACCTATGCCGCGAATTAGTGAAGTCTTGATAACTGCAGTAAAATAATTTAAATAATACCTTATTAACCCTATTACTATCCCTTACATATGTAGGTAGGTATGTTATTTTAAATAACAAGTGAATAACTTAACTTATAACGTTATAAATAGCATTACCTATTGACAGAAAATTTAAATTTGTAGGTTAGTCATAGTTATGCTAGGGTTGGTAAACAGAAAAGAAATACTTAGTTAATTAATACTCTAAAAACAATAATCAGATCAAATTTTTGTAAGTTTTTTTTCTGTTCGTAAATAAAAAATAAGTTAACTAATAAGCAATAACCTTTTCCTTACGATTTGTACAGTAATTTTGAATAATTTCATAAGTCTTCAAAAATTTCGGTTTCGGTTTCGGTTTCGGCCGAAATCAGAAAAAAACCGAATATTCGGTTTCGGTTTCGGTTTCGGCCGAAATCAGAAAAAAACCGAATATTCGGTTTCGGTTTCGGTTTCGGCTAAAAATCGTGTTTCGGTCGGACACTAGTCATAAGCCACTAGCCTTACCGGCATCCGGCAAATTCGCCGGTCCGGCATAGTGGGAACGGGGCCTAAGGAAACTTCGTAACATCCCTCCCTAGTACCAACTTTACTAAATATTTTATTTGTAGCGAAGTTTCCAATCGTATTTTTCTTAATTTTCCAATTATATTTTTTCAATGTTGCTATACTTTTTAGGGTTCCGTACCCAAAGGGTAAAAACGGGACCCTATTACTAAGACTCCGCTGTCCGTCTGTCTGTCTGTCACCAGGCTGTATCTCATGAACCGTGATAGCTAGACAGTTGAAATTTTCACACAAGATGTATTTCTGTTGCCGCTATAACGACAAATACTAAAAACAGAATAAAGTTAATATTTAAGGGGGGGGGGGGGGGGGCATATAACAAACGTGTTTTTTTTTTGTTTGTTAATGTTGTATAGGTAATGGTACGGAACCCTGCGTGTTCGAGTCCGACTCGCACTTGGCCGGTTTTTATTATTCTGTTCTATCAATATTTTTCGACTCGATTTTTTTTGGTTGCCAAAATTGGTTGATGTGTCCAAAAGTGGGACTCACCCAAATCTTCCTGCCCAGCACCTCCCACTCGCCGGCCGTGATGGCCTCCTTGCTGATGATGTTGGGCCCAGCCGCTAGGTTCTCATCCTCCGTTATCATTTCTATGACGGCTGTGGAGGAAAACATTGTTTTAAATCCTTAGGTGTCAGGAGGATAAACCGAAGCGTAGCGACGGCGGGTCGCGAACTCGCGATTGTTGTATAATCTACTATTTTTGATTTTTTTTTGTAAGTTTTCTGCAATACTCCAGTGTTAATTATACATAACAACAAAGTTGCAGATACCCGATCTGCTCGGATGTCCAGATGAACCGCACCGTGTCTGGTTCAGACGGCAGGAAGTGTAAGATGCCGTGTATGTGGATGGACTCACATCTCGCGACCTCCCCGTGCGTGACCCGACAGGTCACTAGATACAGGTGCAGATGCCCGGTCTGCTCGGATGCCCAGATGAACTTCACCGTGCCTGGTTCGGACGGCAGGAAATGTAAGATGTCGTGTATGTGGATCTACTCACATCTCACAACCTCCCGCGCGTGACCCGACACGTCACTAAGATACAGGTGCAGATGCCCAGATGAACTTCAACGTGCCTGGTTCAAACGGCAGGAACTGTAAGATGCCGTGCATGTTTATATACTCACATCTCGCAACCTCCCCGCGCGAGACCCGACACGTCACTAAGATACAAGTGCAGATGCCCAGATGAACTTCACCGTGCCTGGTTCAAACGGCAGGAACTGTAAGATGCCGTGCATGTTTATATACTCACATCTCGCGACCTCCCCGCGCGTGACCCGACAGGTCACTAGATACAGGTGCAGATGCCCGGTCTGCTCGGATGCCCAGATGAACTTCACCGTGCCTGGTTCAGACGGCAGGAAGTGTAAGATGTCGTGTATGTTGATCCAGGCGTCTGGTGCTGACTCTTCAACTAGGATTTGTATTTGCTGTAAAAAAAAAACATTGAATTAGGTTAAACAGGCACGCTGGCAACCTGATTCATATGTCATCTTAAGACGCGCCAAACCTGAGGACCTTAGTCTCGAGACACGTCATAAATGTAATATTTCTATGAATTAAAGTTTGCTTTGACGTACCTTGAGACGCACATCTCACTCAGACAAGATCGTATTAAAACGACGCATAGAGAACTGTCATCTATGAAATTTAAAGTAATAGGAGAACATGAAAAGAAAGAGTGGCCATGGTCCCTAGCACGCTAAAAATATCCATGGCGTTCCAAGGAAAAGTACCAGGGCAACATAGAACGGAACAAGTCACTGACCAGTTCCTTTGTGGGCTCGGAGGGCGGCGGCGAAAGAGGTGAGTGGGCGCGGTGGGATAGCAATCAGTATCTCTATTCTACTCAGTACAAGCACATTGCTTTTGAATTGCTTTCGTTTTTTTTTTGTCAACGTTATGTTAGCTCTTATTTACTCGATAGCAGTGGCGGCCGCCGAGTTAAAAACAATACCATAACAAGCATGGTTTTACCGAATAGAATATAGCCTAGAGTGAAGAAAAGTACCAGGACATCAAACAACGGAAGCAGCCACTGACCTGTTCCTCAGTAACGAGTGGGCGGGAGACGAGCGTGCGAGTGGGCCGGTAAAACCATATTGCTTTTGACTTGTTATCGCATTTTCAACGTTTAGGATAACTATTATTTACTTGACAGTAAAAGTAAATACAGACATGTATAAAAAAAAAAACATGATTTTACCGCGTAGAATATGGCCTAAAGTGAAGAAAAGTACCAGGCCATCATAAAATTGAAGCAGCCACTGACCTGTTCCTCAGTATGCTCGGGGGGTCGCGGCGGGGAGACGGGCGCGGGCACGGTGTGGTAGTAACCAGAGGCTCTATTCTACACGGTAATCGTTTTCTCAAAATTATAATAGCTCTTATTTACTTGACAGTAAAAGTAAAACATATACGGACAACATGTTAAAAGCATGGTTTTACCGAGTATAATAATATAGCTCACAGTGAAGAAAAGTACCAGGACATTAAAAAACGGACGCATTCGCTGAGGGCTTATCTAACGCACTCGCAATCACGATCGTTTTCATTTTGAAAATCGAAGGCTTGTGAACAAAGTACCAGGACATCATAAAACAGAAGCAGCCACTTACCTGAGGCCCTTTGAAAATCGAAGACTAAATCGTGAGAAAGGGATGGAGCTAACGTAAGGCCGGATTTACACTTGTAAGTTATTACTGTAAGTTCTGAGACACAACTATGGGTAAGAGTGAGTGGCAAATATCCGCATCTCTTTCTTGCATATTATATCTATTTCTTGTTTCAAAACTTTCAGTAATAACTTAGAAGTGTAAATCCGGTCTAACTTCGAACTTCGATTTACAAAGTAGGGCCTCTGTTCCTCAGTGTGCTCAGAGGGTCGCGGCGGGGCGCGATGTCCAGTAAGATCACCTGGTAGGATGGTAGGATCCCCTACCTATTAATTTTGTATGTTGGGTTTCCGAGACGGGGCGGCGAGACGTGCACGGTGTGGTAGTAACCAGAGGCTCTTTTCTACACGGTAAAACCATAATGCTTTTGATTTGTTATGGTATTGTCAACGTTATGATAGCTCTTATTTACTTAACAGTAAAAGTAAAAACTATACGACAACATGTTAAAAGCATGGTTTTACCGAGTAGAATATAGCCTAAAGTGAAGAAAAGTACCAGAGGGCTCGCACTCGCAATCGCAACCGGGCTCAAAGTGGAGCAATTGTTTTCATTTTGTATGCAGACAAGCCTTCGATTTTTAAAATGAAAACGATCGTGATTGCGAGTGAGTTAGACAATAAATAAGCCCTCTGGACATTATGAAACGGAAGCAGTCGCTGAGGGCTTATTGTCTAACGCACGCAATCACGATCGTTTTCATTTTGAAAATCGAAGGCTTGTGAACAAAGTACCAGGACATCATAAAACAGAAGCAGCGACTTACCTGAGGCCCTACTTTGAAAATCGAAGTTCGAAGTTACGTTAGCTCCATCTCTGTCACTAGTCATTCGAGACCAAATCGTGAGAAAGGGATGGAGCTAACGTAACTTCGAACATCGATTTACAAAGTAGGGCCTCTGTTCCTCAGTGTGCTCGGAGGTTCGAGGCGGGGAGACGTGCGCGGGCGCGGTGTGGTAGTAACCAGAGGCTCTATTCTACTCGGTAAAACCATATTGCTTTTGACATGTTATCGAGTTCTCAACATCATGATAGCCCTTATTTACTTATCAGTAAAAGTAAAAACTATACGACAACATGTTAAAAGCATGGTTTTACCGAGTAGAATATAGCCTAAAGTGAAGAAAAGTACCATGACATCATAAAATAGAAGCAGCCACTTACCTGTTCCTCAGTGTGCTCGGAGGGTCGCGGCGGGGAGACCTGCGCGGGCACGGTGTGGTAGTAACCAGAGGCTCTATTCTACACGGTAAATAATATTGCTTTTGACATTATTATCGTTTTCTCAAAATTATAATAGCTCTTATTTACTTGACAGTAAAAGTAAAAAATATACGGACAACATGTTAAAAGCATGGTTTTACAGTGAAGAAAAGTACCAGGACATCATAAAACAGAAGCAGCCACTTACCTGTTGCGCGGGCGTGATGAGACTGATGAGGTATCAACCAGAGGCTCTATTCTACACGGTAAAACCATAATGCTTTTGACTTGTTATCGTATTGTCAACGTTATGATAGCTCTTATTTACTTAACAGTAAAAGTAAAAACTATACGACAACATGTTAAAAGCATGGTTTTACCGAGTAGAATATAGCCTAAAGTGAAGAAAAGTACCAGGACACTATAAAATTGAAGCAGTCACTGACCTGTTCCTCAGTATGCTCAAAAGGCCGCGGCGTGGAGAGGTAAAACCATATTCCTTTTGACTTGTTATGGCATTCTAACGTTATGATAATAGCTCTTATTTCCATGGTTTTTCCGAGTAGAATATAGCCTAAAGTGAAGAAAAGTACCAGGACATCATAAAATTGAAGCAGCCACTGACCTGTTCCTCAGTGTGCTCGGAGGGCCGCGGCGGAGACACGTGCGCGGGCGCGTTGGGGTAGTAACCAGGCGAGCAGAACTCGGAGACTGGGATGAGCACCAGTTCTAAATGCTGTTGCTTTCTGTCCAATAGTTGCGCCCATACGCTATGAATAAATGTGCATTATTATATTAAAATCCAGAATTATGGGGACTATTTTGACAGTTCAACATGCAAAAATGTTGCTACAGTAAAAAGAGAGATGTTTGTATAGGGGCTTCTAAACGGGCCATATTTTCACTGCAATTTGTGGCCGGCAACTATTGGTGTCTTTCTCTAACATACGAGTAAGAGAGGGACACCAATAGTTGCCGGCCACATATTGCAGTGAAAATATGGCCCGTTTAGAAGGCCCTTTATAGATATTAATAAAATGTACAATCTATTTAAATATACACGATAGGTTGTGCGTATGTCAGTAATACTCAGTATTTTCGACAGCAAATAAAAAACCGGCCAAGTGCGAGTCGGACTCGCACTTGGCCGGACTGTACTGTACTATATTTACGTCCTATGGAACCCCCTTTAAAAAAACTATCCTTTGTTATAGCGGCCATAAAAATACATTCTGAAAAAAATATCAATACGGTTCAAGAGATCAGCCCGCTGACAGACAGACGGACGGACAGCGGAGGCTTAGTAATAGGTAAAGTCTGTTCCTATTCGAACTGCCAATGACAATAACAAGTATACCTAACTGTAATTGTCTTTAGATATAGGATGAAATAGCGATGAGAATAATGGTAACCCTAATTAATTTATTAAAAAGGTTGAATAAATATTCATCATCATCATCGTATTATTATGCTGAGTGCGACAGAGACGAAAACCTAACTTATCAATCAAATCTATCAAAACTTCTTCTACATTTTCATGTCAAATATATTTCGAAAAAATGAAACGTATGTGTCAAGCACCAGTGTCATCTTTGCACTTTTCTTCAAAAAACACATGGTTAAATAGAGATTACTACCACCAAATAAAACTGAAGACAATGATTAAGTGTATAAATAAATAATATGACTATGCTCAACCTTCAAAAGTACGCGAATATGGAGTTATAATGGTAAATTGATTTGTATGCAAGAGTGACGGAACGAATAGGAACAGACTTTAGGTTCCCGTCCCTAAGAAGTACAGTCAGCAACAAAAGCTTGAACTGAAAAGTTTGTTTTTTGTACTCACAATTTCCCACAAGGAGTCCACCCGACCCTGGCGAGGTATTCAAACCAGGGGAAGGTTTCCTTCAGCGAGTGCCTCAGGTCATACCACCGTATGTCCGTTACCTCTGTCGCATCGTTTGAGCTCTCTGTCGCTGGAAATAAGGTTAATTTTTACCCGAATATAGTTAGAATATGGGTTATATATTTCACAGAAAGAAAAATAATGACAGATAAATATGTCACTATTAAACAAATGCCACATTTACCAAGAATAGAGTTGAAATATGTGACTGTTTACGGTAAAGCATTCTTTGTAAATGTTATCTATTATCTATAAAAGTCTGCTCTTACAGTATAAAGATGATGATCATAGATTGATTTATGATACATAGGGGTTAATTCGATAGCTTTATAGCTGCGTGGGTTAACGTTGAGTTTTGGGACACCCTGTACAATTTATTTATTCGCGTATACTTACACTGTAGGTCCTTATTGCCTTCGTAGTAATAATCTAGCACCGTGGGAGATGCCTTCTGCAGCCTGAAGGTCACTAGCCTTAGAATGGACTTGGCGTTGGGTGTGCCTGCCCTGGGGAATCTGTTGGCAAAGAAGGGTCCATATTGACTCACCAGAACAAAAAGCAAACTTTAAAAAACCACGGAATAGAAAAAACAGTGGAATTGCCATGAGCTTCGCTTAGTATCAGACTTGAGGGCTTATTGTCGAACCCACTCGCAATCGCAACCGGCTTCAAAGTGGAGCAATTGTTTTCATTTTGTATGCAGACAAGCCGTCGATTATCAAAATGAAAACGATCGTGATTGCGAGTGCGTTAGACAATAAGCCCTCTGTTGTCGCCAATACTCACACTATCATAAGAACAACACGCCACCATGGAAAATGTTTTTGGTGCGGCTATCCTTTTTACATTCCAAAGTAGCACAATATTTTAGATGCAGATTCTATTACTCAATATAACACAGTATAAATTACATTACATGTCAAATTATATGCAGTTACATTGAGGTCGTCAGAAACAGAATTAAATTATAATAGTAAAAATAGTAAAAGTCAACACGAATACAAAGTACATTTAAAAAAAAGTCAATCTTATTTATAATTAAGGCATGCTTCTATCAAAAAAAAAAAGCAGGTTTCCGAGTCTAAGTCAACATTGAAAAATCGTTAGGTACCTGAACTCCTCAACCTCCCCGTTGCTCGACTGCGACGAGGGGAAGCTGAATATCTTCACGTTGCTCTCGTCCACTTCTTCGTACACTATTCTGAACACATCGTCTGTAAAAAAAAAGGGATATCGTGATACTGTAGCCATCTGTAAGGATAATTCGCATCGATGGAAAGTAGGTATTTGGTCAGCCAATGGGAGCAGACCGCTGATACGTCAAAGCACGACCAAACAGTTTTGATTGTCTATTAAACGTGGTTTGGTTTGTTTACCTTTAGTTAAATACCTATCCGGACAAGGTATAGTACAAAACAAAGTCGCTTCACACGTCTGCATGTCCGACGGCCCGTCTACCCGTCCACCCGTCCGTTTGTCCGTCCGTCCGTCTGTCTACCCGTCCATCTGTCTGGTCGTCCGTTTTTCCGTCTAATCAATTCTGGTTTATAGAAAAAGTGAATGGGTCCATATTGGCTCATATAAAATTGGTCTTTAGATTTTTTATACAAATAATGATTTGTGTCTATACTCATCATTTTTTCGAAAAATTTTGCTCATACTTATCGCAACTCATAATGATTTTTTTTAAGAAACTGTTACTTTTTGAGGATTGTTATAAATCTAACCTAACCTAACCTAATTTTATCTACACGTTAGATATTTAAGAAATTCTTAAGTGTGTACGGTTTCATGAATATTGGCGTTATAAGTTCAGATGAGTATGAGTTCCGATCATTAGTACAAACATTTTTTATGAAGAGTATGAGGAGTGATCATTACGATGTAAAATGGTATGAGAAAAAAATTCGGAGTTCCAATAATCGGAGTTGCAATTTTATATGAACTTTGGCGCACCCAAAGTGTGTATCGAGGAGCACATGCTCCTAAGCATGGTACTCACCATCTGAACACGGCTGCCACCAGAAGCCTGTGTACCGGGAGAACTCCTCCTGCGTCACGTAGCAAGGGACGCCCGCCTGCCGCGCCTCGTCCGTCATCCTAGGAGGAAAAAACTATCAAGGGACCGTGTCACACAAATTGAGCTAGTCCGAATCGATGGACAACGAAAGGCACACCTGGAGAAGTACATAGAAAACATCAAGGGGTCAAAATGCTTTTTCACAACACTGCTCGGAAATATGGCCATAGATGGTCTTGTTTGGGGTCACAAAACGTCACTTATAAGGACACACCAAGAATGTTTTTGTTGGCATGTTTGCTGATTGGTCGAGAACATTGTTGTCCAACCTTAAGAACCAATGAAAATCAATCAATAATTTTTTGTGTCATAGCTCCTTAAAATGAAAAATTTAAATCAACCAATCAGAACACCATTTTGTGTCGTAAAATTATAGGTGTATTTTTGCTAAAAATGGTAAAAGTGGCGGTGATACAGCTTCTATACTACCTTTGAAAAGCTGACGCCAATTGACTAACACTATTGAAAGTGAATTGAAAGTTTTGAATATGAATTTTTATTTTATTTCCTCTCAGTAGTTGTGAAAATCACTATGTCTGCCTCGGTAGAAAGTGCAATTTATGGACTCAAAAATCGCGTACATTCTATCCTCTGCAACAATGTACTATTTTACCATGTTCTCCAACGCAGCTGTGCTGCCCGCGAGCCAGATGTCGCCCCGAGCGGTGTGCGCTACAAGCGTCGGTGGACTGGGACACACCGCTACCGGGAGCGGGTAGATACAGCAGTTGTGCTGCCCGCGAGCCAGATGTCAACCCCGAGCGACGTGCGCTACCAGTGTCGGTAGACTGGGACACACCGCTTGCAGGAGCGGGTAGACACTGCAACTGTCTCACCTGGCGGAGTCGGAGCGAGCGCACGCGTACGTGAGCCGCGGCGGGTTGTGCGTGCTGCCCGCGAGCCAGATGTCGCCCCGCGCGGCGTGCGCCACCAGCGTCGGCAGGCGGGGACACATCGCGGGCGTGAGCGGGGCGCCGCTGCCGAGGTGGAGCGCGCGCGGGACGAGCGGCGGCGTCTGCGGCAGAAAACATGATTTTAAAGTAGTGTCTCCACTGAAAGCAATCCGCGAATACTTAACGCGTTGAAGCGTTTTCTAGATTTTCACTAAGTGCCTTGAATGCGTATACGTCTTTTTTCCGAGAAAGTTATTTCTTGGAATAGCCCATATTTTAAGAAAGTGAACAGCGACGAGGCCCATGGGAACAGCACGCGCCCGCTCGCGTGGAGTTCATACGAGGCTATGCCGCAACAGAGAGAGACTGACCTGCCCCCCTCGCACTCGTCGCAGGCGAACAGCGACGAGGCGCATGGGAACAGCACGCGCCCGCTCACGTGGAGTTCATACGAGGCTATGCTTCAGGAGAGAGAGACTGACCTGCCCCCCCTCGCACTCGTCGCAAGCGAACAACGACGAGGCGCATGGGAACAGCACGCGCCCGCTCGCGTGGAGTTCATACGAGGCTATGCCGCAGGCGGCGACACGCTGCCGCTCCCAGAGCAGCTGTTCCTCGCGTGACCACTTGCCGGAGTTCACACCGAGGGCCACGTTGGATTCTATGAGCGGTTTCCATTCTAACCTGGAAAGAGAGATTACAATGAACTAAAGATGGGTGAATTGAGTTACTTAACAGTGCAGCTCTCGTAATAGTAACAGGGGCACGTTTTGTAAAGCTACAAGTAACAATTTTACAGGTCTAAACTGGCAACACTGCTCAAATGGCTGGTCATCATTGGGCGAGGTTGTTTTAAATGGAAACTTGTATTGTAACCTGTAAATTGTAATTTGTAGCTTTATAAAACAGGCCACAGGACTTGAATAAATATTTTTTTCATAGAGTTGCTCAAAAAGTGGTACTTTTCGTAGCTGTATATCGTGCGGAAAGTTGGTTTTCGCGAAATAGTGCGTTTTACTTTTTTCCATTCCATTCCAGGGTTTGCATATTTAAATGAAGTACCAGGAGCGCAGAGGTAATTAGGCTAGCACGATGCGGCGCAGGAAGGCGGGCGGGCGCGCCCGACACAGCGCGGATGACTGTAGGTTAGGTAGGTACTTCTAATGTTTATGCACTCCTAGTATTTGTCGATTTTTGTTTTAATAATTTTATTACAATTTAAGTAATTTCAGTCATTTTTCGCAAATGTATTGAAAAACGTCGTTCGATACACGTGCAGAAATGTCATTCTTCACTCGTCCCGAGCCTTGCCTCTCGAGTCTTATCTCGGTACTCGTGAAGTAATGACATACTTTCCGCACTAGCATCGAAATGTACTATATCAAGAGTGGTGGTAGGACCTTCTCTGGATCTATATACACCATCTTATCGTTTAACCTTCCGCCAAGCAGTGTTTGCATTGCATTGTTCCTATGCGGGGATAAGACAACCGGTGACAATACTAGCATAGAGGCATTCCATCTTAGTCGTCAGGGTTGGCAACGCATTTGCAGTCTCAGGGACTACTACACTTGGGAGCAAAGAAATCGAGCCACTTAGTACTGAATTTCCATAGAAAGTGGCTCGATCTGTTTGCTCGCAAGATATGTCCGAGCCGCGCGTTCCGGGCGCTGCGGCGGATCAGGCGCTTGCTATGTTTCGTCACGAACAACTTCATACAAAATTGAATACGCTTGCTATGGTTAGTCCCACGGTATAGAAAAAACAGTGGAAGTGGCATGAACTTCGCTTAGTATCAGACCTGTTACCATAATACTCAAACTATCATAAAAACAACACGCCACCATGGAAAATATTTTTGGTGCGGCTATGGTTCTTACATTCCAAAATAGCACAATAAGGCATGCTTCTGGATTTATTTCCTATTTTAGAAATATCGAAATAAGCGATCGTGGCAAAAGTATGGCAGGTTGCGCGGAACTCCGCATAACTATGCCACACGTTACACGCCCACTTGACACCTCTACTGTTTTTTCTGTTCTGTGGTTAGTCCTTTAGGATTGTAGTCTAGGGAATGTAAATATCTATCACGGATCCCACTTTCCATCAGTGCTTCTTTTCTACTGGGTGGGTAAATAAGAGCTATCAAAACGTTGATAATAAGGAAACACGTCAAAGACTTATGTGCGTGTTTGTACATAGTTATTTTCTGATTACGAAGCAGATGCCGTAGCCAAATTTGACATGGATGACATCATCACCATACCCTTGGTGACAGGAATTTCTAATTATTAACCAGACGGATAATTGTCGTCATAACAAAATAATACCCTGATAACGTTTATTTGTAAACAACAAATTATGGAGGCATTGACTTTTTAATGATCTATTAGCAAAGATAAAGATTCATAGATTGGAAATGCTGTACATATTTGTTTTCATTACCTGGGAGACCAAATTTTTACCTAACTGGACTAGTGTTGTGAATTTAAGCTTCGAGGCGTAAACTACAAGACTTGAGTCGCGACTTCTGAGTCTAGAAGCCTCGAACCTTAAAGCCTCGACCATATAAGCCTCAACTTAATAAGTTCGCTTTGTTGCTTACGAGCACAGAAACCTCAGAGTCTTTAAGCCTCAAGCTTTAAAGCCTCCTAAGCTTTGAAGGTTTAAGTCTATAAGGTTTGTAGCATTTAAGTCTTAAAAGCTTTTAACAAAGTAGATTAATTTATGTTATCTATGCCATATTTGATAATTATACAGGATGCCCGTGAGGAACCCGAGAGATTTTAACAGCATAATCCTGAGGTCGTTAGAAGTAAAAAAACCATGCAAGTTCGGGTCGGACTCGCCCACTGAGGGTTCCGTACTTGTTGTTGTTGTAGCGGCAACAGCAATACATCATCTGTGGAAATTTCAGCTGTCTAGCCTAGCTAGCCTAGGTTCATGAGATACAGCCCGGTGACATGACGGACGGACGGACGGACAGCGGAGTCTTAGTAATAGAGTCCCGTTTTTACCCTTTGGATACGGAACCCTAAAAACTAGGTAGACCTAGACCGCCACACCGGCCACCGTCAAATTAAGGGTTAAAAATAAATATAGGTACAGTCAAGTGTAAAAATATAGGTGCACATAACCAATCAAAAATATGTCCCATAGTACCTTAACGTCAGCGAAATAAGGCCTCGATACATAATTATGAAAGGATGAAATCGATACGTATTTTTGCACTTGACCGTACAATAATATCTACTTTCTTCCTATAACGCTCATTGTTTGAGCTCTTAACGCTTAACTCCGGCCTTCGAGGTTCCGGGCCTTGAGCTTTCAATAAGCCGAGTTTTTAAAGCTTGAGCTGTCTATGAACCCCGAGTCTTAAAGACTTGCTCTTAAGAGCTCATAAAAAGCTTGAGTCGTTAAGGTTCTGAACCGTTTCTGAGCTCAAACCTTTAACGCTCGAGTCTTCAAAGCTTGAACCTTCAAGGTTTGGAAGTCTTTAAGGTTCAAAAGTCTTGAAGACTAGTCTTTTAACAACACTAAACTGGACAGATCAATTTCTAGACTTAAAAAAACTATTCCAGATTTAAAAAAAAAGTTGTAACTGAATTATTACATAATATTCTATCTGTATTGTCTTGTTTTGTTCTGTGCTTGTTTAGAGTTGTTGGTAATTCTTTAGCTCTGCCTACCCCACTCTGGGAATGAAGGCGTGAGTTTATGTATGTATGGCCTTAAAATGAAAGTCATTGTTTCAGGTGTCCCGTCAGTTTCTCCGTTATTGACTAAACACACCTCAAACAGCGAGTTGCAAAAGCCATTAAAAAAGTACCTAAGTACCTTCTTTTGAGAACATGATTACATACAAATAAACAAACAAATAATAAATATTATCACCTCAATCACAGGCAAATTGACTATTTTTAGTCACACTGACCATCTCAATTATGATAGCAAATTTTTATTTTTTTGCGTAATATGTAATGCTGTGATTTTATTTTAATGTCATACAAGTGTGATATCAGTTATTTGCTCAGGTGTAGAATATATTACAGACACGGGCCTCGCAATTCTGTCATACTTATGGTCCCTGTTTAACTCGTGTCAAAATAAGGTGTGTTATATGTTTATTGTGTATATCTGTGTATAATAATAATAATAATAATAATAAAAATATTTTATTGGAATCAAAAGAGCACCTCCACCAACTTAATTAACTTAAACATAAGAAACCTAACATAACATAACATAAGCATTGGTGGTGCTGCGCCCTGACGCCAAAAGGGGTCCACTCAGCATGTGTTGCGGCACAGGTGCTGCAACGCTGATTTTCAGTGGATCCCGAGTTTGCGTGCGACGATAAACAACATCTTAAGAAAATGTAATAACTAGACATGTATCAGTTTATGTTGTCTTAGGCATTGTGGCTCCCAAACGGATCGACCGAGACCTTAGCTAGCTATCATGAAAATCTAAGCGATATAAGCTCTGAAAAAGCGCATTGTCATTATATTACAGGTTTTCATCTATTTAATAGTTATTCTTTATTAAGCCTTGGGACGTAAATAACTTACAATATTAATAAAACAATGGTTGAATAACACTTTCATTTTCTTTGTCTCAAGCAAAATTTAAATTCAAAATGAACTTAACCGTGTCAGAATTAATTACTTAAAAGCATTGTTTAAGTTTTTGCTTTCTCAAATATTATTTTAATGAGCTGTTTATTTTTCATTCAAATTTGAAACCTTTTGTTGACAATGTAAAAACGAAATTGCATTCTCTGTTATTTCACTGCTGTAGATTTTTTTAACCTTTATGTATGTATGGTTTTTAGTTACCTTGTAGAAGTTGTACGGATGGCTTGATTTCAACAAACAAGGTGTTGTTAGATTTGTTTTAATATTACGAATGTGTGACTACATAATATGATATTAGTAAAGTTTTAGTCAATAAGAAAACTAAAAATAATTCATCACATCCATGGCAATTTGCGAATCTCCATTTCGATTCAAAATTAGAATAGCAGGTTCACTACTTTACCAAAGGGCGTTTCTGTCATTGTCTTTTGAAATCAAAGTACAGATGCGCAAATTTGCCATGGACATGACAATTTTGAAGCTTGCAAGGTGAAATGGGATAAGCGACACACAAGTCGTCATAGGCGAGACCTAGCTCATGCGACGCAGAAAAATCTGCTGATTTGAACGATAATATAAAAAAAATTACACGAAAAATTAATGTCGCTTATCCCATTTCGCCTTTCAAGCGTTAATATGATGCTCATTAGGGATTGCAATTTAACCGGTTATTAGATGTTTCTGTATGAAAATAACCGGTTAAAACTGGTTATAACCGTTTATTTGCATTCCCTAATTCTAATGTCATTTAATGACAAAACATTTAAATTTAAGTTTGTTTCATATCAGTTAAATATCAGTGAAAAAGGGTAACAGGATAAGCTTTTGTTGGCAACTGTTATTTTTTTTGCAAAGTCATTATCTGCTTATCAACACCAATTGAATGAATCCAACACGGCGGGTCTTGTTACATATAGCGTAGATCCTGTCGCTTCCTTCAGACTCCATCATGAGACCAGCTTAATGGTGCAATATTATTGTATTTTCACCGAAATTACAAAGGGATACCAATCGGCTCAATCGGACGGTCTCTGGGAAGTGGTTCAAATCTTCCTTGCAAGACTTGACCCAAATATAAATTCTTACATACATTGGAAATTAATAAAAAAAAACTTGTAAACAGGTTAGAAATCATATATTGTGCATATTAGAATATGGTAAATAAAATGAAATTAGGGTACAGTCAACAGCATACATAAGTGATCATTTATGTACCTTGTCACTTTAATGTTGTGTTTGAATTGTTATACAAAATTGTAAAACGATTGAAAGCGACAAGGTACATAAATGATCACTTATTTATGCTGTTGACTGCACTTTGTGTGGTCTAAATACAATGAATTATGTCCTAAGAACATTATTTTCAATACTAAGCTATGAATTCGAAAATGAGAGTGACTAAAATACATTTAGAGAGAAAATTCAGTAAATTACCTGATGTTATTAGGATGAGCCGTTGAAGTCACATCAGTATAAAGAAGTGTAATCTCCCACCCATTCTGCGGGGTCCTCAGAAAATAGATCCTGGTCTTCCCATTGCTCAGTTTGCGAAACGAAATCGCCATAGGAACCATTGTGGACAGTGAGGACAGTTCTTTTCTTAGGTCGTGGACTGCCTGCCTTACTTCGGCCCAGGTATACCGTTTCGACGGTACCCGCACGAACTCCCCCGCCGCAGCCCCATCTCCAGCTTCCCGCACTTCCATTTCAACAGCTTCCATCACAAAATTCACCAAAACAATAATATATTCACTTCACGAAATCATGATGATATAACAAAAACTTTAAACAAAGAAAACGGCGTGGTATCTGCGACGCGGTCGCGTTGTTAATACAATTAATCTAATTACAGACTATATAAACAATGTAACAGTCATTATAAAATGTAATTGGGTGATAATTGATTAATATTTGCCTAAAAATTGAGCCAACACACTCGTTTTTCGACGGCCGAAATCTTCCGGTGTCTTCTAATCAAAGCAGCCAACATCACGAGCATTTGACATTTGACAAGGATTGCCATGCACATAATTTTATAACCCTTGAACTCGAATAAAATTCGACTCCACTACATTTAATTCCTTTTTACATTTGTCAATCTCTCAAGGTTTAGCTGAAAGAAATACCTTAAAAAGGTAAGTTTGCCAATGTACATATATTTTATCTTCATTGTATTATTTTTGCTTTTCTTAAGCACCTAAAACGTACTACATAATGTTATAATATTACGAGTACATAGGTACATACATATTGTGCCAAAACTAACCGAACTACTCTTTCCGGCATCACGAAAACTCCGTCTTTTTCCGTATTTAGGTAAGTGGAATTCAATAACGTATATATTAATGAACGCATAGCATACCATTTAGAAGTTTCCTTTTGAGAAAAGTGATGCAGCAAGGTGAAGCAAGGGAAATAACGCCAGTATGAGGTAGTTTAACCCACAAGGTACTACGTACCTTACTTCTATATGCTTATCCGGTTTTACCCACAATCAGATTGGAAAACAAGAAAACTTGTATCTAGGAGCTGTGGCATGGTTGTTCAATTAACTAGTGGGAGAGGTCGGATTTTCCATTTAAGAGAAAAGTGTAAACGTTTTCTCTAAATTTACCACAAATGTTTTTAGCTTCTCCGGCGTGCATTTATGTTTATTTGAAAGTCCTCGTTTCCGGACGGATATCCCTATCATACAAAGTTGCTTCCCGCCATGTCTCCCTTTGTATGTACGCTTTGATCTTTCAAACTACGCAAGTGATTTTAGTGCGGTTTCTTCAATAGATAGTTATTTAAGAGGAAGGTTTTTATGTATAACAAATTCTGGGTGTTATAGAAAACTTACATAAACCAAAGTGAAGTGAGAGCGGGTCGCTAGAAAGAATATCCATCTGAAAGTATGTCTGTCTGTTTGTTTGTTCGCCTTAATGACCAAACCGTTGAGCAGTCGCGAGCAACAGCTAGTTGACTAATAAAAGAAAGGAAACATTTCAAGTGGCGAATCATCAAACGCCTTACCTTTAAATCGCTTCACTCCGACAGATTTTTGTGCAGTCATCATCAAGACCAAACTAATGAATCCCAACTTGGTGAGTCTACGTTAGGTTTAGTGGAGATCCTGTTACCAAGATCCGACTCCACTCCATAATCAGATTAGCTCTTAGATAAGTAGGTAGGTAGTATAATATTTAATGTAATTGTGTTCCCATATGTATTCGCAGCCCAATCCATCTACGGGATTAAGTTTATCTTCAAATTTTAGGGATGTTTTTATGCTGGCAACTATTATATTTTACTTACGCTCAAAAACTACATTTCGTAACGTTCATTTTACTTTAAAGTGTTGCATCACGTTACACGTCATATTCAAAATATTTCATAAAAAAATGATTATTGATTCTTTATATTAAAATAAGAGTTTGTTTTGGCATTATAATAATCAATCAATCAATTTCTGATGTCAACGTTATTTATCGCTACATTTTGAATGGTGTCTTCTGAACGTGCCTTTGTACTTTTTCCGACTGAAATTATACCCTTTACCTATTTTAATAAAATATTATTATGACAAAAATAAAAACGGTAAATTCAATCAAAACAATAAAATAATTTCAGTAAGATAATTGATAAAAAATCATCATAGATCAATAAACGATGTTTTCAATGTCCGGATATGACAAAATAATCCAGTACTCAAGTTTTACTGCAGTTCCGGCAACAATTGCCGCCGAACTGTCAAGCGAGGAAAACATGTCGTTATAGCTATATGCGTTCGCATATGATATTTTTCGCATTTACGCGTTAGAAAAAATGATTTCAACAGCGAAAGTATTTCGGACTTGTGGTTTAATAATATATTTATTGATAAGTGTGCATGCTACGATAAAAACACCAGCGAAACCATGGATAGTTTCGTTTAAAGTGCTTGAAAAATCGTGTATTGAAAATAAATGTAAATATTTATTAAATGTGCGTGGTGGTGAGTTTTTGGGTCATTATTCCTGGAGATTAACCCCGAATGAAGCCTCACGAGGCAGCAGCTGTGATATAATTAGCTCTGATTACGAATTACGAGAAATTATAACTGAAGAATGGAAAACCAAAATAGAAATAACAGTTCCCGATTTCGATTCGAAAATATTTTTCTGCTTGCATCACGCTGATAAGAAAACCCATCCGTTTGGTGGTAAATGGGTGCACCAAGGGGGACATCTGTTCCTGGATCCCAAAAACGATGGAGTCACGCATAAAAATGGAGAAATGTAAGTATGTTTGAATAATTAGATTAATGTATTAGTGTCACAGTTCGTGGAATTATTCGCGCATCTTGTGAATAATAAACATATGTATTAGTCAATCAATAACACAGCAATTTTCTTTTGTACTTTGGCTCTTAAACTTTGGTAGAAAATTCATTTAAAAATCTAATTCTAGTGTGTTGTAGAAAATAAGCTGTAAAACAAAAACTCACTGCTGTTAATCTTAAATCTAGGAGTCTTTTTCTACTGCAGGTTATAGGCTTCTTACAGGTTGGTATATGCCTCTCGATTCTTCTAATTTCCCTTAAGGCTCTGGCACAACAAACACGTGGCAGAAGCGTCGCGCTTTGAACGCGTGAACGCGCGTGTTGTAAAACAACAAATAACAAATGGAACCCCGGCAAATCGCGACGCGCATGTGCGGTTCCATTTGTTTTGTTGTTTTACATCTGGAGCCTTTATTCCTCTTAGCGTGAGGAAGAGGAATAGGAATATTTTTTTTATAATTGCAATGATTGTATGTAATTTTACCTTTTTTAACATTATTTAAAACAGCTGTAAACTGAACTCTCACTTTGCAAGATAGAATTTGTATTAAGTAAAAGAAAAAAATACATTTTATTTAGCACAGGTTTGGAAGCTATCAGCAGTATGAGTGATACAAAATTACAAATTTGCTTTTGAATTTATAATTGAACTGGTAAAATTATGCTTAAAATGAAACCTATAAATTGTCCTTTATAGAAATATTCAAATTAACTATAGGTACCTATTTGGAAGGAGATCGAAAATTCTTGCATAATGTCGGTGTTAAAGGCGTAAATTTATTATAGAGCAAAATAAACCACATTTAAAAAAAAGGTGCATTTTGCTCCTTATTAAAAATGTTACTTATGCGGTTTTGCAGTTTCACCGACGATAAGTTTCTACATTTCTTAAAGAATTGGAATTCTCATTTGGTCTTAATCTAGTAATAACACAAGAAGGAAGGAGTGGAAGGAAGTGGTGGGAAAACTAAATTAAATTTGCAGGAAATTAACACAATAATGCTTTTTTGCTTATTTTACACAATAATGAGTTCCAGCTGTTGGCAAACTAATAATAATTCGACAGGTATTCATACACCAAATTTCAGTAATAAAATGGTTGTAAGTGTATAATATTCTGGAATATTACAGTCTGACAATTTATATAATTTAATTCATTTTCATCCATTCAACTATTGTGTGATTATGCAGAAACCTTTCGACATCATCAGTACCATCATAAACGTTCCAATTTATAACATAATAGCTTCTACCAACAACTCCAAAAACTTATTAATAATTCTGTGACCACATTTTGCACAACCAGGCTAAGATGTTATCCAGTGTATTAGTGACAGGTTGCAAACCCATCGCCTAACAGCACTACACAGCCTTTAGTCCCTTAGTCGTCTCTTACGACATCCACGGGAAGACATGGAGTGGCAACATTCTAAACCCGGCACCACACGGGCACGGGGGGATGTTGTTATGTTATGTAGCTTCTGTTTGCGACTTCGTCTGTGTAGACTAGAGCAGTGGTCCTTAACCTTTTTCCGTCCACGGACCCCTAGGAAATCAATCACAAACCCAAGGACCCCTTAATAAAAAAAATCAGCTACGCTTTTCAGACTATTTATTTTAGTACTGACTGCAAATAAAAAATAAAAAACTTATTCAAAAAAATATGTTAATGTGAAATTGATGCTGCTTCTTCGCAACTAAGTTGGCGATATTTGGGTTCATGTTGCTACTAAGTTGCAATCTCAAATCGGATTCCACTTGTAATCTGTCTGTGTGTAAGGGAAGACAATGCCTTTTCACAGAGGTATGTGGTTCGGTCATCGACACCGCTCGCTGGAGTACGTTCGCCGTCAGTGGCGTAGCGTGGGGGGGCTGGGGGGGCCATGGCCCCGGGCGGCAGACAAAAGGGGGCGCCTTACGGGAAATATTATATTATTATATTATCGGGGAATATACATAAAAAAGAACCCGACGAATTGAGAACCTCCTGGTTTTTTTGAAGTCTGTTATAAATAGGGGGCGGCGAATTTCTGGTCGGCCCCGGGCGGCGAAAACCCACGCTACGCTACGCCACTGTTCGTCGTGCCTAGTAAGACTTTTACTGGCATTTATTTATTATTGTTAAATGGTCCATAGGGGAGACTTCGGCGGACCCCCGGGGGTCCGCGGAAGTCAAAAAACACTGGACTAGAGATTTTGATTTTACAATGATGAATAATATCCTGTATCCTGTAGGAATGAGACGTTTTTTCGGGATAAAAACTATCCTATGTCCTATTCCAGGACCTAACTTATATGTGTGCCAAGTTCCAGCCCGATCCGTTCCGTGGTTGAAGCGTGACTGAATAACAAACATGCAAACATCCAAATTTTCTCATTTATAATATTAGTAAGATAAGAAGTGAATGAAGGCGTGAGTTTATGTATGTATGTATTTAGTAAGACTAGCTAGTATCTGCCCTTGCTCCGCTTCTGTTTATATACCCACTCATTATCAAGAATATGTTACATGTTACATCCTTGAGCGGGCCTAGCAAGGCTGCGTCTATATCGCGTGTCAAATGTGGATAAAGAATCCGTCACTCTCGTTCTTATTTACGTGTCAGAAGGTGACGGATGCCTTATCCAAACTTTGTCACGCGATAAACGCAGCCATATTAGGGCCCCTGGAAGAGATTCTCTAAATTACAGTAAAAACAGCATCAAAATCCGTTGCATAGTTTAAAAGGCGTAAGGCTGCGGCTCGACTGAGGCGGAGATGAGCGGATTGGAGAGGAGCTGTGCCAATATTAACCAATAGAATCTAAACTAACGTACGCAAGGCGCGCTCGACGTGACCGCATGCGCCTTCTATTGGTTAATATTGGCACAGCTCCGCTCCGCTCGTCTCCGCCTCAGTGGAGCCGCAGCCTAAGCAGCCAAACAGGCTGATGCGGATTTGGTCTTATACGTATACTATCTAGACGTGATAATAAATTAACGCAAACTACATAATAAATTTAAATGCAATATGATTTCCGTATAAAATAGTACCCATTGTTTCTAAACTATGTTTTAGTGCATGGCTGTGGTCATTCATATCATTGATTTATGAATTTTGAAACTTTGTGGCCGACAATAAGTTATTATTTTATCGTAGCTTCTGCTTGCATGCCAACAATTAAAACCAGCCAAGTTCGAGTTGAACTCGCCCACAGATTCTTTACTTGACCTTTTGAGCGCCAAAGCCGGCAAATCACGTCATTTGAAATTCGTGGCACTGACGTCAAACATCGGCAATTGCCGTCAAACTTCGCCACAAGCAAGACTGCGGCGTCTGAGACACGTCGTATTACTTCGCTGCTTGGCGTACAATTAAGGAAAATTTTCATTGTATTGAGTCAATTTTTAGACCCGCTAGACCTCCACTTATCCATGCAAAAAATACCGAAATTTTTTTGCTTACTTTTTGTGTAATAAGTGTAATAACGTAAATATTAGGTAAGCAGGGGATCCACCCAAAACTGAAACAAATGGTCTATGAGACAAAAAAGTTTGGGGACCTCTGAGGGGCTAGACAAGGTGCATTACGCTAACCAGCGTTTCTATTCGTTTCGTTTGTAAACCAATCGCGTCACGGGTAGATCACGTGACTTTTCGTATTACGTCATCTACAAGTGACGCGATTGGTTTAAAAACGTAACGAATAGAAACGCTAGCTAGCGTAATGCACCTTGTCTAGCCCCTCTGGTCTAGCCTAAAATTCTATGCAGCATATGAAGTGGGAGCGCATTCCAGAGAAGGGTTGCCTGAAGGCGAAAGAGACATGAAACTACTCCCCTATATGTGTCATGTTTAGTATTGTATTGGGTGTTTTTATCTTCTTATTAGCATATAATCTTCCACTGCTGAACATATGCCTCTATGTTATACTCCTGTCTTTATCTATGGAATAGTTATAAGGTTAAGTACTTAAAGTTATTTTCCCTTGAGTCTTAATTATCAACACAGCTTTTATCTTTCTGCATTACAATGGCACGACATAATATGTCCTTGTCCTGCTAACATTAAAGGATACAGAACCCTTAAAAGTAACCATATACGGTTAAATGTTCTTTACTATCAAATCACCGATACACTCTTTTCAGTTAGAACACAATGCTGATTAGATAAATACAAAAATAGCCCTTTAAAATGACATGAATGCAAATTAGCTTTATCTTTATCGAAGTGAGACTTAATTACTTATTTAAGTCCATCGCGTCAGCTGGCGTCATGCCAAATTCGTACGTGAAGTTCGTGAATGGCAAATCCAGTGGTGGAAAGACCTTGGACAGGGTTCAGATCGCTACCACCATCTCACTTCAAGAGGTCACATGCTGCCACGGCAACACAAGAATAAAAAAACAGGTCATGGGCGAGTCGGATTCGCGCACCGAGGGCAAGGAAGTGCCTCGCCAAGTCGAGTAAAAGAGCAAAAAGCACGGCCATTGTGCCATTTTCGACCTTATTACATTCCGATTTTAATTCGATTTCGATAATTCGTATAGATAATGGTACGGAACCCTTCGTGCGCGAGTCCAACTCGCACTTGGCCGGTTTTTTTTATATTTGTTAGGAAATCCGCAGTAACATTCTAAAAAAAACCCGCTATCTATTACGGTTCAAAAGATACAGGTGTTTTAAAGTTAGGACGGACGGACGGACAGACAGACGGACAGCGTAGGTATATTAATGGGCCTGCCTTTGGTATTGATAATGAATGACCATTAAAACCACGGAATAGAATAAAAAACAAAAAACCCGACTGCAATAAAAAAACAACTGAAAAGGGAAAAACAAGCTCTATAATTTATAGAAAATTGTAAGAGCAATGTACCTACTTATTGATATTCGTAACAATTTAAATTTAACTTGAATATTGGAAAAGCAATTGCGGGCGGGGACAAGCAATGAATTACAAATCCTATTTCTTGATAACTTTAACTTTAACATTTGGACTAGCTTGTCCCTTGAAAAAATTATCAATATCTCCGAAACTAGCAAAAATCGCGTAACATACATGGGGTATTTTCGGATACACCTTGGTGTGAGGGTTCTATTAAAAAAAATTGGACGTCACTATTTGGACCAACCTGTATTCTTAATACTATTCGTTAGTTTTGTCTTTTGTATCGATATGCAGATGATGACGTACAACAAAATACAGTCGGCAGTTTTGTGACAGAAATATATTTTAATTTTTCTCTACCCTAATGTATTGATAACATGACTGTTATCTCAGCTATTGCATTAGTGTCATGGCATATGTTCTGCTAACAAAAAAGGCTACAGAACTTAATGCCAACCGTATAAGATTGAATTTTGTTCATTATGAAATTGGCAGATAGGTCCATTATTTTTAGTGAAAGGGCATTCATGCAGATTAGATAAATAAAAAAAAGCAAACGCTTCGAAATAATGTGAATGCAAATGAGCTTTATGAATCAATACGAGTTATGTGGGTATAGTTCAGTAAATATGAATTGGCGGTCTGTAATCTTCACTAAGATCTTTTTGTTAATCTATACATATATAAAAGGCAAACCTGACTTACTGACTTATATATCAACGCACAGCCGAAACTACTGTACCAGAAACTTGAAATTTGGTACAGGGGTTCCTTTCATGATGTAAGTGATCACTAAGAAAGGATTTTCCGAAAATCGACCCCCAACGGGAAGAAATGGGGGGAGTAGCCGGAAACTAATTCTACGCGAGCGTCCTCAAATATCAAATAAAAGGTAATCGAAAAACTGCCCTCGTTCTTCAAACATCACACACAGTGGTTTGAAAGGTTAAGGTTAAGGTTAGGTCCGGTAAGTCTAACTATAACAGGGTACATATCTTTTCATAGTATAAAACATAGTCGCTTCCCGCGTCTGTATCTCTGTATGTACGGTTGGATCTTTTAAACTATGCAACGCTTTAAGTGGTTTGTCTCCGGCCCTTTAGGAGTTTCTGATACCTATTGCCGCTCCGGCGCTAGAGTTGCGATAATCCGCGTCGATCGATACTTAATAAGCACGGGGCTTAGTCCGTCCAAGGCACGCACACATGCAAGCAAGCAACCTTTGCTTGAAGACGAACTACTATCTATACACTGTAGTGTGTCAATAATGTCAATACGGTCGTTAGTTTCCCGGACTCTATGCAATCCAATATTATTAAATAATTCGTGGACCAGCCAGTGGATTTCCATGCCGTCTGTCGGTTGACTTAGCTGATCCAAATATAGAGTTCCATTTTTGGAACGTACCCGAGTCTAGCCCCATAGTTAGGGGAGTATTTGAAGAATGAAATATTATTGGGGTTGAATCAACTACACACGTAAAAATGTCCAGGAAAGAAAGTATTCTTTCATCATTGTACTGTGTTGCGATTCAGTAAAATACTCCCTCATTTTAGACAAAGTGAAAAGTGCATTTCAATCACGATTTCAATATGAGTTTGGAAACAAATATTCATACACCAATCAGTAGGTAATTAGCATAAAAACCATATAATAACAGGAAAAATAAATACAATCATTTTCTGCTTGCGAAATTTTGGCATATAAAAGTCCAAGTTTTCATAGGTTTCCCTTATGTATAAAAATAAAACGTTCTCTGAAAACGTGCTCCTTGCAAAATTCAACGAACTTCCAGGGCCGTTGAAACCTTGTAAGGTTGTCACGTTGCGAAACATTTTCTTGAAGTAAAATTTACCTTTACATACATACACATGCATAAACTCACGCCTTCATTCCCAGAGTGGGGTAGGCAAAGCTACAGAATTACCAACACGTCTTAAAACTTCTTTATAATTCTGTAAGCACCTACACACCTACCCACTTACCTATTCTGCCCTCTTACGTAACGCACAAGGGAACTATAATCTTTTTCGATACCAGAACAAACTTATAACTCAGCATACCCTCCGAGTATGAAAAAGTAAGCGATCACTAATTTCGTGGATCTCAAGTAGGGCCTAGTGGCATAATTGGTAATGCGCCTGCATTGGCCCGGATTGCCAGAGGAGATGTAGGTTCGAATCCTGCCCAAGACCGACGAAATTTTTTCGCTTTAATATAATTTGAATTACGTACAGACGTTTCTGTTAAAATTAAAACAAACTCATACTCTTCATAATTTTTTTCCTCATACTTTTTAAGTCATAATTATCGCAATTCATAATGCATTTCTTTAAGAAACTGTTACTTTTGAGGATTTTTATAAATCTAACGTAACCTAACCTAACCTGATCTACACGTAAGTTATTTAAGAAATTTTGAAAAGTGTACTGTTCCATGAATATTGGCGTTATGAATTCAGATGATTATGAGTTCCGGTAGTTCAAGGGATCCTTCACTGAGTAAAAGCACTGCGTTCAATACAGCTTTGTGATTGGTCCTTTTAAACCGCCCTTTTGTTTGTGAAACGATTTGAATCACCCTGTGCGTTCGTGAGCACTGTGAGACCTCATAGAATGTTTGTGAATAGGGGTAGGTATTAGTATAAAAAATATATAGGTATGAAGAGTATGGAGTGATCATAATGATGTAAAATGGTATGAGAAAAAAATTCGGACTTCCGATAATAGGACTAAAGTTATGTGAAAAAATGCGCTCCTAAAATGCCGGGATAAAGGCGACTGGTAATACCGCGTTCGTGAAAAAACAGCGAAAAGAAAATTAGCTTCAAAGAAAAAATGCGTTTGGGAAGTCATGTAGGAATTATAACGACAAAGTCGGGTTTTTTATAGCTTGCTTTTTGTTATGACTAACAAAACATTCGACCAACCACCACAAAAACAACCTAACTAGCAAACCGCGTAATGCAAAACTTTGTTTATTTGTATCGTACGCACGCAATGAAATATACTCACTCTTGGCACTCATTCAAACATTTTATAGTACTACGAAACTAAAAAATACTATAAAACGAAGACCGACCTCGCATTTAAAGTGGGGCTTACGTGGAAATAGTTCAAGGGCGGCGCGTGACCATTCTTGTTAATAACCTCTAACAAATCAAGAGGGGTGTTGTAGGGCGCGATAGTCCGCATACTTTTCGTGAACATTGCGTCGCTGCAATAGCTCTCGGCTCAAAAATGTAAAAGGGTATTTCTCAGAGCGTTTGAAACGCTGTCACAACCGTGGTCGCATTATTGACGGCTTCCCTGTAGACTCGAATGCCATTTGCGGCTATTCTGTAGAACTCAACCTCTGCTTACAATTCTTATCTTTGTTTAGCTTTTCCTCAGAAAATCGTCAAAATTGTAGCCACGGTTGTGACAGCGTTTCAAACGCTCTGAGAAATACCCAAAAAAGAACCTGCTACAAGCATGCGGGATATCGTCTTTGATCTGTTATCGTACTATCAACGTTTTGAAAACTCTTACCTACTTGACAGTAATGGCGGCTGACGTCAAAACAATATCGTAACAGGTCAAATACGATATGGTTTTTACCGCCGGGAATAGAGGCCCTGTTATCGCATTGTCAATAACGTTTTGATAGCTCTTATTTACTTGACAGTAATGGCGGCCGAGTTAAAAACCATACCATAACACGTCACAAGCATTGTTGTTTTACCGTGTTGAATAGAGCCCCTGTTATCGTATTGTCAACGTTTTGATAGCTCTTATTTACTTGACAGTAATGGCGCCCGAGTGAAAAACAATATCAAGACGCGTCAGAAACAATATTGTTGATCGTAGTAGAATGGAGGCCCTGAAAGATGGGTCGTCATTATGTCGGGAGTTTCTGTCTATTTAATCAACTAAATACTACACATTGATGTTACGTCCTAAGACGGGAATCTTACGGCATAATCAGTTTAACCCATTACCGCCCAAAAGTAAACTGTCTATTTTTTTGTTTTTATTGCAACAATAGTAACCAATAACCTACGAACTAATAATATTTATTAAGAAAATCTTTTTTTTGCTATAATTAGCTTTATTAAAGGGGCTTCTAAACGGGCCATATTTTCACTGCAATATGTGGCCGGCAACTATTGGCGTCTTTCTCTAACATACGAGTAAGAGAGGGACATCAATAGTTCGGCTGCATTAAGCTAAATTCAAGTAAGTCTATTTCGGCAAATTTTACAGGAGAGCGAAAAAACTGATGTAATTTTTTGAAATCTAGTATATAATAATGTTCTTTGATATAATATTTTGACGATAGCTCTAAAATTAAAAGGAAATATGAGGTGTTTTTGATGTAGAATTATGCGCCGAATTAATAGGAATCTAACGGCGTAAAAAACTAGACATACTTGAATTTAGCTTAGCGCAGCCGAGTTGCCGGCCACATATTGCAGTGAAAATATGGCCCGTTTAGAAGCCCCTTAACATCTAATTCGATTTTCTTAATGCATCATTCATTTGGCATAAATTAAGAGACATCTATGACCATAATGAGCAATGATATTAATTGAGACCTCAGAAAAACCACTGAAATCTCACTTTTATTAGATGTACCCGTGCGATATAAATACTTGTAATATTTTTTCCTAGAACTTATTATTTATGTGGCTTGGCTAATGATATCCATAAACGTAGTTATAGCGATATCTAAATAGATCTGGCACTGCGCCAGGCGACTGTGGGGTTGTATTATGGCTACGGTTTGTGTCAATGGGATGAGAATACCGTTGATCTCTTTCTTTTTAAGTGTTATTAGTTTTATGTTTTCTATGATCCTCTTACAAAAATGTGTTTTTGGGGTTCCGTGCCCGAAGGGAGAACAACGGGACCCTATTAATGTGCCTACGCTGTCCGTCCGTCCGTCCGTCGGTCCGTCCTACTAACTTTAAAGAGATGTATCTTTTAAAATGTAATAGATAGCGGGTTTTTTTTCTTCAGAATATGAGATATTACAGCGGATTAACTAACGAACAAAAAAATATATATAAAGTGAAATAATAAAGGGGTACACAGCAACGTCTTTTTTTTTCAACTTATTTTTATTTTTGTTGTGTCTTAATAACGGTAAATCATACAAGCGTCAAATTTGGTATAAATACTGAAGAAAAATAAATACTAAAAAATAGTCAAGTGTGGGTTGGGCTCGCGCTGATTCGATTCGAAATCGCGAATTCGAATCGGATAATAAAAATGCCTACGGAACGTGCGCGAGTTCGACTCGCATTTGCCCGGTTTTTTTTCCGCCGTTTTTTGCTCGATCTTCGGATATTTAACGACGCTAAGGAACCCCTCGTGTGCGTTCGACGCGTCGAAGATATGGAGTGGTTCTATTCTAACCCGGTTACACGGGACCGCCAAGCCGCACACGTACATTTTGCGTGTGCGGCTAATTGCGTACTGCACGTTTCGCGTAATGTGCATTTTGCGAGTAGTGTACATTTTCCGATATGCACATTTTGCAAATGTACTTTTTGCTTCGTGGACGTTCCGCGTATTTCACAATATGCTTGGGGTACATTGTGCGAATTGTACATTTTGCTATTAGTTAAATTTTGCGTTTTGTGCATTTTGCTCCTGAGGGCATAATACTTACCATACCTGAGTAACATAGGCTAATTTTTATCCCGGAAAAATGAACGGGTCCCGTGAGATAACAAAAACACGAATTCTACGCGGACGAAGTCGCTGGCAGAAGCTAGTTTCAAATAATTAATAAAAAAAAATATCCTCACAGTAGTTGAGAAAAGCACTATGTCTGCCTCGACAGAAAGTACAATTTATGAACTCGTACACTAGAGATATGACTCGTCCATAAATGGCGTACTTTCTGCCCTCGGCAACAATGTATAGGTATATGTATACTTAGTACAAGTAAAGGTAAGAAATATAAGGGCCTGTTACACAATCAAAAAGTAAATTTATGTGCCAGTTAAAGTTAGCTCTCTCCTTGTCTATGTTCAAGTGTAGGAAAGGAAAGGGCTAAATTTATGTGTCAGATATGCTTTACTTGACTATTGTGAAACAGGCCCTAAGTGTATTAAAAACAATTTGTCAACGCGTTACCCTTGTCCTTTTACTATAATAACTGTCGATTTAATCTTCGTTTTGCGCAGTATGTCTACAAGGGCGCCCCCTCCCACAGCCAGCACAGTCCCCCCTAAGTGACATTGCCCCCCTAGTTCTCCCTGTTTTTAGGTCACGTCTAATAGGTGTCTGCTCATATTTGTTGGAACTTGAGTAGTGTTTTTGTTACCTAACTTTTCAACCATATCCATACATGTTTTACCTACTACCGTAATACAAAAGAAGCTGCATCTTATACATATTATCTTACTAATATTATAAATGAGAAAGCTTGTATGTTTGGATGTTTGTTATTCAATTACGCTTGAACCAGTGAACGGATCGGGGTAAAACTTGGCACACATATTAATTAGGCCCTGGAATAGGACACAGGATAGTTTTTATCCCGGAAAATTGGACAGTTCCCGAGAGAGTAGCGATAAACGACTACGCGGACGGTGTCGCGGACAAAAGCTAGTAGTAATCTATATATATAAAAGGCAAACCTGACTGACTCATATATCAACGCGCAGCCAAAACTAAACCTAGAAACTTGAAATTTGGTACAGGGGTTCCTTTCATGATGTAAGTGAGCACTAAGAAAGGATTTTCCGAAAATCGACCCCCAACGGGAAGAAATGGGGGGAGTAGCGGGAAACTAATTCTACGCTTACGAAGTCGCGGGCGTCGTCTAGTAATAAATATCAGGGGACAATCTCGCACAAAATGTCCTAGTCCCAAAGACCCAAACTAAGCTCTAGGTTTGTACTATGGGTACTAGACAAACGATATAAATACTTCTATAGAGAAATATACTTAAACTAGCTGCCCGCGCCCGGCGTCGCCAGGGTGTAATTTTTTTTTTCATACATACCTTATGAAAAATAGTTTACGACCTATTCTCAGACCTACTGAATATACACAGAAAATTTCATAAGAATCGGTCGAGCCGTTTCGGAGGAGTTTGGTTACAAACACTGTGACACGAGAATTTTATATAGGTATTAAAAAAACATACATAGAAAACATCCAAGACTCAGGAACAAATATTCATAGTCATCAGGTCATCACACAAATATCTGCCCGTATCTACAGGGATTTGAACCCAGGACCGCTAGCTTCGTAGGCAGGGTCACTACCATCTAGGCCAGCGCGTCGTCAGTCGTCACCATCGTCGTCATTTGTCAAGAATACGGCCGGGAATACGAAAATGTCAGCAGTTTTTAATTTGATTTTTTCTTATGGATCATCGTACGGTCGGCCTTATAAGAAGCTGCACACTTTAGTGTTTTGTCACTTTAACGTCATATTTGAATTGCTGCACTAATCTGTCAAAGGCGTTAAAACGACAAGGTACAAAAGTGCGCAGCTTCTTATAAGGCCGACTGTACATACATTGACCGAGTTGTACTACAGTTTGTTTACGTTTATATATAATTAATACACGTAATCAACAGAACTTCTAAAATTATCGCTGCCGTCACACTCGCGGACCCACGTGTAAAAGGGACAGCGTACGTTTAGATTAACTACGTCATTCATGAAATTCTATGGGGAAAGCTATTTTGGTCGCGTGTTGACCAATACTTTGTTGATATTAGAAAAGTTTTGTTGAAAATTCAGTTTTAGATCTAGTAGCATAAGCTGTAATATTGAAGAAATGGAATTTGTAAGTAAAACTATTTGGAAGTGTCAGGTAGCATTAGGTAATACATGTTTTATGGTATGGGTAATTCACTTTAAGTATCTTTGTATAATATATGTGTATCTGTCTTTGGCATCATAGCTTCCAAACGGGTGGACCGACTTGAACGCGTATTTTTTTAAATAAATCTCATTACGTCGGGATGGTCCTTAGCTACGTTTCATAAAAATCGGTTCAACCGTTTCAAGGATTAAATCACTCTAATACACCAAGGTTAGTGTACTAGAACACCCCCAAATCAAAGAAAACTTTTTCCATACATTTAGTAAGGCAGTTTCAAAGTGAAACAACCCTTCGTGTGTAGGACGGGGTCGCAACTTGCACCTGTCGTCTGTCGCAAAATGGCGCATCAAATGTCAAATTCAAATTTGGAACTGTTTTACATACATACATACATTAAATCACGCCTGTTTCCCAGAGGGGTAGGCAGAGACCACTTCTTTCCACCTGCTACGATCTTGACAAATCTCTTTCGCTTCTTCCACATTCATACATCGAGTATAACTGTTTTATACCTTATAAACGATTCATTCAACGAATGATGAATGTCTATGGTTTATTAGTTCATTGGGCTTGGAGAAATTAAAACATTTTAGACTCTATTACTTATTTTTAAGTTCAAAATCGAATAAAATGTTGATCATGGTGACCTTTCACTGATCAGTGCCTTGGCATACAACAGGGGTAGCGCTGATCAGCGCTAAGTCATATGAAGGGCTTTAAGTAATTAATAACACATTTTTTTCTCATTGTCAGCAGCCAAGACCTGCAACAGGTTCAAACGTGGGACCTATCTCACGATACCGACGTCAACCACCTTTCCGACACGAAACCCAACGAATGGGAGAGCAAAGACATCGAGGTCTTCAAAACGAGTCCAAACTACGAATACATACGGTATAGAAGGAAGCGCGACAGCGATATCACTTTCAAACCATATAAGGACGCCGTGGAGGTTGAAACTGCGAAGATTGAAACGGTTAAAGTCAGGATTGAAGGGTTGAGGGTTGAGGAATCGGAAAAGGACCCGAAGATTGTGGAAGGTGTTCCCAGTGTGTTGGTCAATTCCAAATTCAAGCTGAGGTAAGGCGTGAAAAATACAGAAGCGGCGCGGCGCAGGCAAGGCATGTGCCGCGCCCCAAACCTTGTTCATACAAAATGTAAGAAAGCGTCAAGATGTGAAATACACACAAAAAGCGCGGCGCGCCTACTGTAGGCGCGGAAAAGGCATGCCTTCACCCCGTCCTCGCCCCGTCCTAGCCGCGTCCTCGCGCTCCCTCTCGCTCGCTCGCCTCTTCTGTATAATTTAGCATTGCGCCTGCGTCTTTTCCACGCCTAAACGCGACAATATTACCATGGGACACGTTCTATTTTTGACGTTATTTAGGTTGGTAAATTTTCAGGGTTCGCCGATATATATCCGCCGATAAATATCATGTTATAAATCACCGGATTTATACGTTGATATATATCAATGGATATTTATTTTTAAAATCCTTTTTTTTCTTTGAGATAGTTACACAGGCAATCCCAAGAGTAATGTGTTTCACTTCAATTTCTGTTACCGTAATCAAGCTTCATATTTTATTTCAAACCTTATCACCACGGTATAAGATTCATAAATAAATGGGTAGTACTTACAAATTTAAATTCGTGTTTCATTTCAAGGATATTTTGATCTTTATAGTAAAAATAATATGCATTGATATATATCCGATATATATCGGATAAATATCAAATATGAAATAATCGGATATTTATGATAAATATCTTTTTTTTTCGAACCCTGTCAATTTTCCTGGTCGATGTATGTCTAATTATCATTTTTGTGGTTAGACGTATAATTCCGAGTCGTTGATTTTCCTTTTCACCGAAATGACAAAAAGGGTCTCCCCAGACCTATCGACGTGGACTCGGCTTGAGCCTGTGAGAAATGTTTTATGTTCTATCCTGAGGCTCTACTTTGAAGTCCGTAATTCGAACTTCGTCCATTGCTATCTCTTTTGCTCTCGACGCGTCACTAATTCGCAAGAAAGTGACGGGGCGATTCGAAGTTCGAATTACTGATTTCAGAGTAGAGCCCCTGATGGTAAGTGGGATCATAGATCCATAGACATTTGCATCTTCAAGACTACAATCTCATGACTAATCATGGTTTGATAAAAGTTTTTTAGGGTTCCGTACCCAAAGGGTAAAAACGGGACCTTATTTACTAAGACTCCGCTATCCGTCTGTCTGTATGTCCGTATGTCCGTCAGTCTGTCACCAGAGGGCTTATTGTCTAACGCACTCGCAATCGCAACCGGCTTCAAAGTGGAGCAATTGTTTTCATTTTGTATGCAGACAAGCCTTCGATTTTCAAAATGAAAACGATCGTGATTGCGAGTGCTTTACACAATAAGCCGTATCTCATGAACCGTGATAGCTAGACTGTTGAAGTTTTCACAGATGATGTATTTCTGTTGCCGCTATAAGAACAAATACTAAAAACAGACTAAAATTAATATTTAAGGGGGCTTCCATACAACAAACGTGATTTTTTTTGCCGTTTTTTTGCTAATGTTGTATAGGTACGGAACCCTTCGAGCGCGAGTCCGACTCGCACTGGCCGGTTTTTAGCTTATTTATTGATTTTAGATATTATTTTTAAAATGTTAATTTTTATTGTATTCTAGATTAGTAGCTAAGGTAATGGCACCGGTCTTGGACGCTATAAGAAGAAAACTTCGGTTTTTGCTATATCCCTCTTTACTAATTCCACTTATACATACTAGATTGCTATGAAGTAATAAAAGACGTTTTGGCGAATCAATTTAAATTTTTAATATTTCAATCATACAATAAAAACATAAATTTTTGTTTCATTAATAAAGTATTTCTCAGGAACCAGTTATGGCCAGCTATAATCCAATAATGGACATCCAGTCATGAACATACTCCAGCCATGGACACCCAGCTATGGACATAGGTCCATTTGTAAACACCAATCATAAACAATAAAACAAATAATTAACAATTCCAATTTGAGATCTTTCAGTAATAATTAGAGAATTATTAACAATTTTAATGTTATTTATAACATACAAACCAAATACTTTTTTATGTCTTAGCTTAATAATTATTTTAATTTGAGATCTGTTTTATCAATGTAATATCAAAAAATACTTTTCTTATAATTAACAATACTTAAATTCAAATAATATGAAGTAATAGGAACATGTGTAGCAAAACTTAATATCAGTAGGTAGTTTCACAAAATTATTATTATATTTATTATCAATACCTTAGAAGGAATAGTAAAACACTAATATATAGCTAACCAATTTACAACATGAAGTTAATATAATTTAAAGAAAATCCAGTAAACGAGAAAATGTTCATGACTGGGTTAGTAGTCATTGAATGCACCAGTCATAAACAATGCTTATATAAAGTTATATATAAACAAGACCAACAAAATGAGGTTTTAGAAATCACCCACAAGCACTCAGTAGACAAAAAATAAACAGCTAAAAAACTTATACATAATTATTTCCATGCAAAATGACAAAAAGTGTACTCACCTGTATTGAGATTCTTCTAATAAATTGTGATTTTCCATTGAAATTTGCCACCAGCACTTTGCTACCCTTTCCTTTAGAAAAAAAAAAGGGCCGACTCCTGTCAAAGTATGAACATATGGCGACGAAGGTGTTGCCATTTGAAAAAAGTGTTACCAGTGGAAATAAATCGTACAGGATTACTTATTTTTTACCATTTATGTTTAAACTGTCCATGACTGGAGCATTGTTCATGACTGGTGCCAGTACCTTAGTGGTGTTAGTCCCAAAATAGACTGTATTATTGCTGGCGCGTGTTTGTTATTGGCGCATAAACTTTAATTGTACCCTCTCTATACGAGTATAGGTACGTAGCTCAATTTTTAATGTTTATGCGCTGTTAGCATATCGAATGGGTGTGTAATGTTTAGCATAAAAACAAATGGTCTAATGATCATTTTGCATAACACTAATTGCATAATTTCAATCTGTATAATAAACCATCGATATAATAGTCATGATGCATAAAACGAAATGCATAATTTCAAAAACTATAATGTTTATAAATAGAAAAATAAATATTTCTAACTGCTTTCATTACTATTAATGTGGTCACAGTTCTAACCTAACCTAACCTAGTTAGAAGAAATTGACTTAAAATGCATAATAACAAGAAAATAACAGAGTTATGCTAAATGAGTGTTATGTTATTCGATCGTATGCCAGTTAAAATTATACAATTGGTTTTTATGCTAAACGTTCATTATGCTTTTCGTGGTTAGCTAAATGAAATTATGCAAAATGTTTTATACTGATTGAAGCGCACCCATGTCGAATAAATAAATAAATAAAAAACTGACCTAGTCCCAAACTAAGCTCGAGGCTTGTTTTATGATTATTATTATGACAGACTGACAGAGTTACTTTCAAATTTATGATATAGCTACATAGATAACATCTAAGACACAGAAACAAGTACTCGTGCTCATCAGACAAATATCTGAATTCACACAAAATTCTGAATTGAATCCGTTACTGCTAGCTTCATAGGCAGGGTCTGTTAATGTTTTGTATATTATTGTTCTGTTTCACAGACTATTCGGAGAAGGCTTCACCACGCACACCGTAATCGCTTTCTCGGAAGTCCCTCTGGAGTTCGACAAACCTTGCAAGTTCCTCATGCCAGGAGAGTTCCTGGTAAGTATAACCCACCTTGCAATCTACCAAAAAGTTTTCAATTTGTAACCCGATTGCGCTAAATATTAACTAGTACTGAACCCTATTTTCAGAGCTGATATCTTAAACGTGTACACTCCATAATTCCGAAGTCATAATTCCGAATTGATAAAAATCCCGAATTTTCACAATAGGGAATAGGTATGCATGTTTTTTTTTACAGCTTCAATAAACGTTGATTTATGTAACAAATAGGTGAGACAAATCATTTTTTTAATAGATATAAAAATAACCAAGATATAAGCCAACAAAGATTTGTTCCTATCTCTTTCTAGCAAAACAGAATTTTACGTGGAGTTTATATGGCCGAACTGCACAATGACGTCACTGGTGCACTTCGGATCTCTCTGTCTAATTAGCAGTTTAAAATGCTTGAATCATCCGTATTTCTTGACCGATTTTACTTTTAATTTCCCTTTTGGTGATGTTTTTTACGGTATCTTTATATTTTGTTGACAAATGCGATTTAAAAAATCCATGCATATTCCATATTCCATGCCACGTTTTGAGGGAAGACTTTATTTTTTGATATCGCTTATATTATAAATCAAAGCTAACTTAACGTACATTAAAGCAATTGAACTCCATTTATTACTTTTACAGGTAGAAAACGAATCCGTGACGAAAACCTCGGCGCTCTTTGCCGTGGTCGCACCCAAACCCTTAGCCGATTCTACATTCTATATATGCGCTAAAAACTTGCCTTTTAACATATTAGACCCTACCAAAGACGAGGAGAAGTACCGTCACCAAGGCACTGAGAGCTGGAAGGTCTTTGCCACGCACCATACTATGCTGCCCCTTTGGATGACCTTGATACTGATTTTAGTATGTTTGATGTTTTCTGCGCTGTTTTCGGGTTTGAATCTGGGGTTGATGTCGTTGGATAGAACGGAGCTGAAGATTATATCTAATACTGGAACCGAACAGGTGAGATATAGCTGTATATTTAAAACTGTAATCGTTCTACTGTAGAAAACAGAACAGAATGCACGTCAAAAGTGCCACTTGGCTAGCCATTTGTGTTGGTTTTTGACGTTGTGTTATATTTAAGACGATCGAAAGTAAGGACGTTGGCTAGCATAGCTACGGGTACGTATTATAATACCGAAGTTCAAAAGACCGAATTTCATAAGGCCTATGAACGGAAGACCGAATATTAAAATGTCGAATGATTATTTTACCGAAAGTTTAAAATCCCGAAAGTTCATTTGACCGAAAGCCTGAAATCCCGAAGACTATAATCCCGAAAACTATAATCCCGACAACCATAATCCCGAAAGTTTGTTTTACCGAAAGCCTGAAATCCCGAAGACTATAATCCCGAAAACTATAATCCCGAAGACTATGATCCCGAAGACTATAATCCCGAAAACTAGAATTCCGAAGACTATAATCCCGAAAAATTCATATACCCACACCTGAAATAGCTTCCGGTCTGCTCCGGCGCTGCGAGAAGTGCAACCCAACCGTCCTTGTGTAAGGCAGCGCAGGCACCAGGAGCTCGCCTCCGCAGCTTAAGCTTTTTGGTCGCCTTCGGCGACCAGCCTCAGCCGCTGCGGCTCGCTCGGTGCCAGCGCTACCTTACAGCGGGCGGGGGCTGCCCTCCCTCCGCGCCTCCGGCTTTTTATATACACTCTAGGGGTAAGACAGACAAGACTACGTGGAGTCGAAGTTCAGCCAGTTTTTTTTAATCTTTTACATAAGCTTGGCTCCAACAGTTCTTTACCCGTTAGGCATTATAATACGAGAAGATTACTAGATTCATTAAAATATACTCCTAAAATTAAAATACCTAAACTATTAAAATTATCATCATTTAAGTAGTTGAAATAGCTGAATAACAAAAAGACAAATTTGGTTTTTCCTTCTTAGTTCAAACTCAAAAAAGTCACAGAAACGAATCTGTAAACCCCGATTTTACGTGGTCCTGTCTGTCCTACCCCTAGAGTGTATATGAAAAGCCGAAGGCGCGAAGGAAGGGCAGCCCCCGCCCGCTGTAAGGTAGCGCTGGCACCGAGCGAGCCGCAGCGGCTGAGGCTGGTCGCCGAAGGCGACCAAAAAGCTTAAGCTGCGGAGGCGAGCTCCTGGTGCCTGCGCTGCCTTACACAAGGGCGGGGGGAGCTGCACTTCCCGCAGCGCCGGAGCAGTTAAAAATTCCAAATGGAACGATAAGTATGTATTCCAAACAAATGTTAGTATTAGGGTAGAATATTGTATATATTAGGAATAACAAAACAACATTTTATTTGGTATTTTTATTGACATATAATCTTTTATACAAACAAAGCTTGACTCCAACAGTCCTTTACCCTTTAGGGATTATAACACGAGTATATTGGATAATTTTATAAAAACAAAACTTTATTTCACTTTCGATAGTTACCTAACAGAAAATCAAAGTTTAAAGGTTACTGGCGATTGCCTGTAATAACTCCACATGTGTGTAGTCAGGTATGTGTTTTAAAATATTTTCAATGCGCTGCATCTTCAATGCGTTTTTATTATTTCTTTTCTTGGCAGGTGATTCCCCATTTTGTAGTTTAGCTATGAGAATATCATTTACCTTTGTTTCTTTTATCAACTCTGCCACCAATCGGTAAAAACCAATATGTCTATTAGAGCACATTTGGTTTATATGGTGATGAAATGACTCTGCACTATTTTGTGTGCGTGGAATAGAAGGGTCTGTGTGGACACACCAAAAGCTTGGACTGAAAATTGGCTGTTGGTTATTTTTGCCATTTATATAATACTCATTGAACCAATTAGCAATGTTTTGGCCGTCATTGGATAATATTTCAACAAGATCCTTAAAATACATGTCAACATTGGTAGGGTTAACGAAGCTTAATGCTAATACAGATTTTATCTCACGATTAAATTGACCATCTTGATTGTATTTTGAAGACAAACCTTCCCTTTGCAGTTTTCGGTATATGATCTGCCTCAAATGGAAAAAACATCCTTTTAGTGTCACTGTTTCAAAATGTTGACGTAAACTTAAAATCGCCGCCTTTTCGAAGTCCAGTATTATATACGACGGATTAAGCACCATATCATGTTGCGTACAGAATTCTAACAATAAGTCGATCATCACATCATAGGATGGTTTGTCCTTGTGGGTACAAAGGGCAAACATTAACGGGAAGGTGTTATCGCTATCGTATACGGGACCATGTATTGTATACAACTGTTGGTAAATTATAGGCACAATTTTGAACGTACCGTCCATTACTAAATAACTTGCTTGACATAAAAAAGTTATCAAATCTTTGGTACTGAGCAACGTTACTCTTTTTGACTCCGCAAAAATTCTATCTTTGATAACAAAACTGTTGTTGCTATCGTACAGAGTTGCTTCAAAGTCCAAGTCAAAATTAAATGTAGTTGGCTCTTCTGTTACTTTTACAAGTTTTTTCTTTTCGCGCATAATTATCTGCCGAAGCGAGTCTTTGGAAGGTATGTGTGTTGCAATAGCTAAACTAGTAGATGCCAAGTGATTTTGCAAAATTTGGCAGGTTTTGACAGTGGGCTGGTCTCTTGTTTTTGATTTCAATGTATGAATATTGTCAGCAACATCGGCACGAAACGGTGTGCCTTCATGGGTGTGTTCCTTATTAGATGATAACAATGACGCACTTCCATCGTTCGTGAATATATTAGTAACAAGGGTAGCCCGGCACTTATAAACATCATGTCTCTTATATTCACAGTTCCAATAAATTTTATCACTGCTTTGGCGGTTCTTGGTGTACACAAAACCATCTAACTGTACTTTAAATCCACCTTTCTGTGAGTTAAATACACTTAAAGTACCTTGACTCATTTTACAATAACTAGGTACTCGGCACTTGAATAAAATTGAAGTCGGTTAATGAATCACACTCTGAGCTAACAGTAACTACGAATGAACTGACTATGAACTGAATGCAGAAATCTATTTTAAAATCTACCCCCGCTGTAAGTATAAAGTCCCTACAAAAAGTTAAACCTGAACGCCTACCCACAACTTTTTCATGCCGGCCGTACACACTCGCCGAGACATCCCGAGATAGGCCAAGAGCGAGTGTGTACATACAGCTCTTTCGTCTTATCTCGCTCACTCTTTGTCTCGCTCGCCCTTGCCTCATCTCGGCGAGAGGCTCTTGACGAGTGTGTACACCCGGTATCAAATGTAGGTATATTAATCTTCGATCAAACGTACTTTCGGGATTTTAAACATTCGGTCATTTGAAAATAGATATTTCAAGCTTCGGTCAAACGTACTTTCGGGATTTTAAACATTCGGGATTTTAAACATTCGATCATTTGAAATTAGATATTTCAAGCTTCGGTATATCGGGTATCGGCATTTTGTACTTTCGGTATTTTGATTTTCGATGTGTTAATCGTCGGTATTTTAAATGTAGGTATTATGAACTTTCGGGATTATAATACGTACCCCATAGCTACACGTTAAGATAAACCACATGATCAATTTCAGCTCAGAAATTAAAGAAACGAAAAACGTTAGCGGCGTTTGCGTCTTGGCAAGGCCGTGATGTTGAACACTTTTAGGTGACAAACACCAATAATGGACACTGAACTCGAAATATAAACGTCATACGGTTATAAGTTTTCTTTATAATAGGAATCAAGTGTGTTACATTGGGTCCTTGTCCATTGCTGGTGCCATCACCTTCTTTAATCTTAACATTAATCGTCACACTTGCTATACTACACGTGCAGCTTGAATTAAACCTAAGGACCTTTCTTTTCTGTTGCCTTTAGCTGTTGTCTGCGTAGAAGTGTTGTGCACCTAAGCCCGCCCCCTTCAAAAGCACATCTTTGGAAAGTTAAGTGGCGTACAATCTCGAGTAAAGCAGTTTCAACCGCTCCAATTTAGTGCGTCTTTTTTGCGTTTTTTCTTGATAAAGCGGGTCAAGCCCTTCCTTTCAAGCCAAAATCCTGAATGTGCCACTGCTTCTCGCGACAGAACAAAAGCTATATTTGATTTTTCTGACCAGAGTGTTGGGAGGTATTGTCTCAGCAATCCGCATATATAGCCTCTTTGATATCAAATACTTATTCTTATGACCAGGAAAGAAAATACGCCCGAGCAATAATGCCGGTCCGCGACCACGGGAACTACCTCCTCTGCTCCATACTCCTCGGCAACGTGGCGGTGAACTCCACGTTCACGATCCTCCTGGACGAGCTAACCTCGGGCCTGTTCGCTGTGATCTTCTCCACGCTCTCCATCGTGCTGTTCGGGGAGATCACGCCGCAGGCCATCTGCTCGCGGCACGGGCTGATGGTTGGTGCGAGGAGCATCGTCATTACTAAGGTGAATGAGCGTGGGACGTGGTCTAGGGTCATGAAAGAAGACTATGAAGATCTCATCAAGTCTTTGATCCACATTGGGAGCGCGTCGATAGTCCAGACTCATCATGATATCAAGTTAAGGTAAGTGGTCACCAACCAAGTCTTTAACACTAGAAACTCTTGGAGACTATAGTTCATACCCTGTCGTTATCATTGGCCTGTATCCAGCACTTCCAGTAGTGCCAGCTGTGCTTTTTAAAGGTTGGCAATTAACATAAAGATCCTCACTCTCGAAGCCGTTGTCTGAATGACAATACAATACTCTGTCAGGTTCAACTATTCATCATGTTCTCCAAGATGTCTTCTTTCTAGCTGGTCTACTGCCTTCAATCTTGCTTTGCGTCACTATCAGCAGGATACACTATCATTTGCCTCTCGTGATAAAATCAAGGTACTCCAGCTTCTTATACTCTCTTCATTATCCCCACTGTGTGCTTGATGACTCTGGTCATTATTCCTTGGCGGTGAATCCACGTTCACAATCCTGCTGGACGAGCTGACCTCGGGCCTGTTCGCGGTGATCTTCTCCACGCTTTAAATCGTGCTGTTCGGGGAGATCACGCCGCAGGCCATCTACTCGCGGCACGTACTGATGGTTGGCGCGAGGAGCGTCGTCATTACTAAGGTGAGTGAGCGTGGAGCGTGATCTAGGGTCATGAAAGAAGACTAGGGAGATGTCATCAAGTCTTCGATCCACATTGGAAGCGCGCCGATAGTCCAAACACATCTGATGTAAGGTTAGGGTTGGTCACCAACCAAGTCTCTGATAATGGAAACGCTTGGAGACTATAGTCGAGACCTTGTCGCCGTGATATGCCTGTATCCAGCATTTCCAGCACTGCTTTTTAAAGTTTGGCAACCAACATGACTATCTTGACTCTTGAAGCCGATGTCTGAATCGGAATGGAATTCTCAGAGTCAACCATTTCGTCATGTTCTCCTAGATGTCTTCTTTCTACCTGGTCTACTGTCTTCAATCTTGCAATGCATCACTATCAGCAGGATAAACTATCATTTGCCTCTCATGATAAAACCAAGGTACTCCAGCTTCAGTGATCACCACTGTGCTCGTTCATTCTGCTCCATACTCCTCGAACTCCACCTTCATGATTCTTATGGACGAGCTGACCTCGGGCCTGTTCGCCCCAAACCCAATCATAATAACCAATAATTTTCTTCTCCAGGGTGTGATGGCGTTGACAGCGCCCCTGGCCTTCCCCGTCAGCAAACTCCTGGACTACTTCCTCGGCGAGGAGATCGGCAACGTCTACAACCGGGAACGACTCAAGGAACTAGTTAAGGTCTGGGATCTTGTGTACTCCAAGGTTCCTAATATTTATACTAATTCATTTTCTTTGGAATGCGCTTTCTCCTCTTTCTACAGATGGTAACAAAATTATAAATATAAATAGAAACATCGAAACAAGCACATGAAAATAAAAATAAGTAAACATCATAAAAAATGGCAAAACTGGAATTAAAATGAAACAATAAATAAGGAAAGGAATATAAAAAATAATTATATCATATTATGCAATAAACCAAATTAAAGCCAAAGGCTACATGATGATAAAGGCGGTAGTGTTCTGATCTGGATCTCAATAACCATAACGCCTATGTGTCTGTTCTTTGGATATATTAAACTTGATCATATTTCGTTAAACGTGAAAATCACCATTAGAATAATCCTCGATAAATTTCTTTTTTAAATATTACCTTGGTCGCATGTTTTTGGTTGAATCTTCAAAACTCTACGATCAATTTTGTCAAAATGTGATGTATAGATTAGGTGCCACGAGGGAACTGATGAACATACTTACTAACTAACATACATTGACTTGAAAATCATAGCCCTCGTTTTTGCTGTAATTTAAGAACAATTAATTTCTCCCAATCACGGTAAAAAAATTGAATTCCAATCAAATTTACCACACGTGTATTTCAAAACATACATATCGTAACAGATTTTGTGGGATGTAAAGTGTCTCATATCTTTCGACTTAATTTCTAATAATTTAGTAGTCATAGTACAAGCTCAGAGCTTACCTATAGTTTGGGACTAGGTCAATTTGTGTGACGTCCACTGATATTTATTTATTTTATCAAGCTTTCATTTTTCACTAATTTCTCCCGTAACACCTGACACCGCTACTAAAAAAAGAACTCGCAACAGGTGACCACAGACGTCAACGACCTTGACAAGGACGAGGTGAACATCATCTCCGGTGCGCTGGAGCTGCGCAAGAAGAGCGTGTCGGATGTCATGACGAAGCTGGAAGATGTGTTCATGCTGCCAATCACATCGGTGCTGGACTTTGAGACCATGAGTGACATCGTCAAGTCTGGTGAGTGCGTGTAGATTGATTCTTTTAGTCTTGGTGGTGATTGGTTGTTTTAGTGTTGATTCAAGACTGTATTCAAATTCTGATTAATTTTTACACAATGTGTTTAGGCGGCGTTCTATGATTTCCCAAGAAATGATAATAAAAAAGGATAATAATAAGGTGCCTCATACAAGAAATCTCTTTTCTTGTTTTTGTTCTATTGTAAAAACGGTTATACACAAGCGTGATTCGGGCAGTATGGAACCTCTTGTACGCGAGTCGGACACGCTCTCAACAGGTTTTTTAACCTTTTGAACTCCACAGATGACTCTAGCCGTCAACTGAAAGTCGTGCCACTGACGCCACGACGGCTACATCCGTCACAAGTTCAAAATTAAAAGAGACTTTGGTTGTCACTTGTCACCAGGCTACTCCCGTATCCCGGTGTTCGAGGGCACGCGCGGCAACATCGTGACGGTGCTGTTCATCAAGGACCTGGCGTTCGTGGACCCCGACGACAATACGCCGCTGCGCACGCTGGCACAGTACTACCAGAACCCCTGCAACTTCGTCTTCGAGGACGTCACGCTCGACGTCATGTTCAAGCAGTTTAAAGACGGTAAGTAATCTTCACGCACGAGTTAGTTTCCTATCTACTTTGAATAAAGGTGAAGTGTAATCGGTAAACAGGACTATTTCATGTTTATCGCGCACAACATAAGGGAGTTCGTGGATATAAATCAAAAACAAGAATGGGCCCAGAACTGAGCCCTGGGGCACTCCCATAGTAACAGCTGATCCAGAGGATTGCGTTCTGTTTATGTCCACCTGCTGATTTCAGTGAGCAAGGTAAGATATAATAAGATCAAGGACGCCGTTTTTGATACCGTAATAATCTAACTTCCACACTAACGTAACGTGATCAACACGGTCAAACGCCTTGGATAAATCACAAAAACTCCAATTACATCTAGTGATTCTTCCCAGTCATCAAATACATGTTTAATTAAGGTTGAACGGGCATCTTTAGTAGACCGTCCCTGGGTAAACCCAAATTGACTACTATGAAGCAACTTATTCGTATTAAAATGTAAAGATATGGAGAATTATTTTTTCAAAAACTTTACTTAGTGCTTGCAGTATCGAAATTAGTCTAGTCATTAGTCCGTTTTTGCCCCTCATTTAAACAAGCGTAACTTACTGTTTCATCAGCTCGGGAAACACTCCAATATCGACACACTTGCTAAAGTGGGATCTGAACTGAGACCCACAAGACTACTAAACTTAAGACAAGCAAACAAACCATATACCTTTGTTTAAACATCAAATACTGTTTATACTGTGCCTTGGCTGAAATGCCTATCCCAAGAACTTCATGTCATAAAAAAACTGGAATTTCTAACGTGTTTTTAGACTGAAATCTCAGCCAAGATGAATTTATCCACCGATTAGAAACTTAAAAGTGCAATCATGAAACTGAAAATACGTAGCCAACAAGAGTATGATAAGATACTGCGTGCAATTAGAGTACACAGTGATGCGTAGAGTCTAGGTTTAGGTGCCAGTATGTAGCAGAACCAGAATACTGTCAATAGAACGGTTTGAAATAGTTTACCCTTGTTTCACTGACACTCATTTCATACAGCGTATCACTTTGCAGAATTTTCGTTTCATAGAAAGTTATTATCTGCTGAACCTGTATTGATTTCAGGTTATCTTGTGATGGTTACAAGTCTAACCTATCCTAACCTACGTGAATCATATTTAAGATAACCTGAAATCGACTCGGGTTCAGCAGAAAATAGCTTTCTATGAAAGGAAAATTCTGCGAAGTTCTACGTTCTATGAAAAGAGTGTCGGTGAAATAAGGGGACCTTTGAAATATAGATGGCTGTTATATGGTGATAAGACCTTGTGCAGGGTCTGTCCGAATCACCATATAAGCCTGCAACCCACCGACAATCAGAAGTGTTCGCATTATTGGTGTGATAAGCAGAGGTCGGAATTCTCGTAGCACTTTTGAGCTGTCATAGGGACTTCTCGTCTATCGACTTCCGATATACATTATGTATATCGATAAAAAATATTTGAGATACCGCCGTTTCTCTTAGCAGGGCAGTGTGGCCTTCAAAAGTTTAATCAATGGTTGTGTCAAATAGTAAAGGATTAAGTCACCTTTATTTATCCTTATTTTTACGTGACTTCGGTGTCGTTGAAACGTCACAAAATTGTTTCCAGGACATAAAGGGCATATGGCGTTCGTCCACCGAATCAACAACGAGGGCGAAGGGGACCCGTTCTACGAAACCATAGGTCTGGTGACTCTGGAGGACGTCATCGAGGAGATGATCCAGTCCGAGATTGTGGATGAGACCGACGTGTTCAGTAAGTTATACTCATAGAAATAGGAATAAAAGAGAACGGCTTTACTGCATAATTTCTACGAGCTCCAGTGCCTCCAAGTTTCTCCCACCGTAGCTCTCACGCACACATTGAACCGTATTAGAATATGCAAACGTTAGGTTGTCAATTTTTTCCCATCATAACCATTGGGTAGGCAGGTGAGTCGGTACTAATAATTTTCACTAAACCTAACACACACTTGCACATTCTATAGGTTTCATACTTTCGATTAGGATTGTAATTGGTCTACAAGCATTATTTTTTTTAAAAGTTCCTTTTTAGATATATTTTTTTAATTATGGACTGTTCTGGACTGAAATTTTTCAGTCTAATTATTGTATATTACTTACCATATTAAATTTGATTTATAATACTTTTTATCTTAGACCATAATGAGGGCGCCACTGGACGCTCGGTGCATTCTTAATGACTTAGTAAAAGTGTATGAAGCAAAAAAAAACACGTTGGTTTATAAAAACTGAAGGACGCCCGCGACTTTGTAAGCCCATGTTAGCTGTCCTATTTCTTCCCGTTGAGTATCGATTTTTGAAGTCCTTTATTAGAATATTATATTAGGGATTTTAAGGGCACAGAAGAATGATTAAACTATTAGGTTAACTGGAAGAGATCCCATATGGGATAAGTTCGTCTATGTATTGATGCAAACATGTAATTGTTTATGTGCAGTAAAGAGTTTACATGGTAACCTATCGATGTTTCGAAATATTGTTACCCGATTATTATTTACCCGAAAACGGTTTCTAGATTTTTTTAAATCCAGATATTTCGTTTTACATAAAGTTGTAATACCGCCAATTCATTTTACCACTGTATTATTTGTCCGAAATTGTATAACCAGTGTTACAATTCCCATTCTTTACGTTTGACAACCATTTCATTTACCTGATATTTTGTTTTACATAAACTTGTAAAACCGCTGATTCATTTTACCACTGTATTATTTGCCCGAAATTGTATAACCAGTGTTACAATTCCCAATTTTTACGTTTGACAACCATTTCATTGGTATTTTCCCAATTCTACAGATTTCTATTACAGATTCTCAGCTCTACAGATTCCCAATTCTACAGATTCCCAGGTCTACAGATTCCCAATTCTACAGATTCCCAATTCTACAGATTCGCAATTCAACAGATTCCCAATTCAACAGATTCCCAATTCTACAGATTCGCAATTCATCAGGTTCCCAACTTTACATACAGATACACGTAAAACAAATAAATTTCACAGTCGTAGGTAGGTTAGGTTAGGTTCGTTTTTATATGAGGCCCGGAGGGCCAAAACAACCCAGAAATAGGAGCTCCGCGAGGAGCTCCGTCGACTCTGTCAAATTAGATTTTCAAAAGTTTTCTAACTCTATGGACACAGAATGAGCTACCGCCAAGATCGAACAATCAAAGACGGGTGACTAGGCCTAGGCCTTCTGTAGAAATGGGAATCTGTAGAATTGGGAATCTGTAGAATTGGGAATCTGTTGAATTGCGTATCTGTAAAATTGGGAATCTGTAGGGCTGAGAATCTGTAGAATTGGGAATCTGTAGAGCTGGTAAAATTAATTCCGATTCTAGAGTATTTGGCTAACGTTTCTTCGGAATTTTAATAAGTTGGATTTTAAATCAAGTCCGAAATAAAACTGAAATCATTTAAAATTTGGGATAATGACATTGCGGATTTGCGATTCTACAGTCATACAAATAATTTGGCTATCGTTTCTTCGGAATTTTAATAAGTTGGGTTTTAAATCAACTTCGAAATAAAACTGCAACCATTTAAAATTCGGCCTACTGAAAATATGGAAAATGTAACTTCGGATAAACAAAAACAAAGCCAACAAAAAAAAAGGGTTTCGTTTTCGGAATTTTAATATTCGGAACAACATTTTTCGAAGTTGAGATAGGTAACCAGTTTACATACATAAATAAATCTCAAGGGACGATCTCACACAAATTGACCTAGTCCCAAACTAAGCTCTAGGCTTGTACTATGGGTACTAGACAACGATATAAATACTTATATAGAGAAATATATACTTAAATACATAGAAAACATCCATGACTCAGAAACAAATATTCGCGCTCATCACACAAATATCTGCCCTTACCGGGATTTGAACCCAGGACCGCTAGCTTCGTAGGCAGGGTCACTACCAACTAGGCTAGCGCGTCGTCATACATACATACATACTATTTTTACCCAACAGTGGACAACAGAACGAAGCGCCGCCGCAAGAAGCCCACGAACAAGCTGCAGGACTTCGCGGCGTTCGCCGAGCGGCACGAGAACCAGCGCACGCACATATCGCCGCAACTGACGCTCGCCACCTTCCAGTACCTCAACTCCAGTGAGTCAGCTGTGCCTCTGGAAAGTTCTATGCGGCACGATTTTTTTTCATGTCTCATTCTCTGAAAGTAGGTTATTGTTTATTTTAGAAATGGGTTGAAAGTGATGCATGTCAACCACAGATATAAGTGTATTTATATCTATGAACTATGTTAATGGACCTGTGTAGTAGCAGAAACCCCTTTGTGTGCAACTGGGCCCCGTGTTGAAAAAATTAAAATGAAAAATAATTTGTTTCGCACATAAAAAAAACCGGTCAAGTGCGAGTCGGACTCGCGCACCGAGGGTTCCGTATTGAAGATATTATGCTTGGTAACCGCAAAAGTTTTGTTATAAGCTTTATTTTCCAGGTAATAAGGTCGATTTTGACCAGCCTAAATTTTAATACAGATTTTCTTAGTTTTTTTGTTATTTCTCTTAAACTGTAAATAATGAACACTTTATTTTATTTTTCCCAGAAAATATAAGTAATTATCTATACGTCAGGATTTTTTTAGGAATTTTTGATTAATAAACTTCGGAGATAAGGGGGTGGGGAACGGTAATTTTTTGTACATTTTTGGCTGTAAATCAAAAAGTACATCACAGAAAATTTTCAAAAAAATAGTTTTGAAATGTGTAGATTAAGACCTTTCATATGACACCCCATTTACTATAATCGAACCACTTTCATTTTTGAACCCCCCATTCTAGACCCCTTTTAAATTATTTTTAATTTCATATTTTTTTTACTACAAATAGATGCGGGCAAGCAAGTTGTAGAACTATGCCAAATTTCAAGTTGATAGCATTTGTAGTTGCTGAGAAAACCTGCTGTGACATACAGACAGACAGACAGACAACGAAGTCTCACCATAAGGGTTCCTTTTGTACCATTTTGGTACGGAACCCTAAAAACAGTTTACAAGCATAAAAATGTCTTAACCTAAGTACATTTTGTTGGAGCTCGTTAGTTTTGTCTTGACAAACAGAAGATGACTGTGGTGTTCCAAAAATGAAATTTAGTTAAAGACACAAATGCTTCATTGCGTACTAGCGATTCGCCCTTGGTTCGTTTCAGTTTAAGTGAGTTTTCTGCAACACCCGTACATAAACCATAATTTATTAGGGTTCCGTACCAAAATGGTACAAAAGGAACCCTTATGGTGAGACTTCGTTGTCTGTCTGTCTGTCTGTCTGTCTGTAAGCAGGTTTTCTCAGCAACTACAAATGTTATCAACTTTAAAATTTGGCATAGTTGTACAACTTGCTTGCCCGCATCTATTTGTAGTAAAAAAATATGAAATTAATTTTATTAATAATTGAAAAGGGGTCTAGAATGGGGGGTTCAAAAATGAAAGTGGTTCGATTATAGCAAATGGGGTGTCATATGAAAGGTCTTAATCTGCACATACCAAAACTATTTTTTTCAAAATTTTCTGTGATGTACTTTTTGATTTATAGTCAAAAATGTACAAAAAATGACCGTTCCCCCCCCCCTTATCTCCGAAGTTTATTAATCAAAAATTCTGAAAAAAATCCTGACGTATAGATAATTACTTATATTTTCTGGGAAAGATAAAATAAAGTGTTCATTATTTATAGTTTTTGAGAAATAACAAAAAAACTAAGAAAATCTGTATTAAAATTTAGGCTAGTCAAAATCGACCTCATTGTCTGGAAAATAAAGCTTATAACAAAATGAGTATTTTCTTTTGCGGTTACCAAGCATATTATCTTCAATACGGAACCCTCGGTGCGCGAGTCCGACTCGCACTTGACCGGTTTTTTATATTATACACTAGCTGTTCCCGTGCCCACTTCGTTTGTTCAATTATCTTTTTTTTTGGGTTAATATATAGCCTATGACATTCGAAAATAACGTGGATTTCTATTGGTTAAAGAATTTTCAAAATCGGTTCAGTAGATCCAGAGATTACCCCCTACGACGTCACCAACTTTACCTATTTATAATATTAGTATACTTAGATAAAAACCTTCCGTGAAAAATTGTCTAACTGGTGAAAAACGCATCAAAATCGGTTGCGTGGTTTAAGAGGAGTTACCGGATATCTAGACAGATAGAAAGAGAAAAAGACGAAACGAAACTTTGTTTTACACTATATAATAAAGAAGAAGAATATAAAGCTGATGCGAATTAATTATTTAATAATGTGTATACTTTAATTTAGGTGTGGACGCTTTCCGTCCCGAGATCGTCTCCGAAACGGTGCTCCGTCGCCTCCTGAGGCAGGACGTGATCCACCACATCAAGGTTAAAGGGAAGAGCAAAAAGGACACCAGTACCTACGTGTACCAGCAGGGGAAACCGGTGAGTGGATACAGTACTGTGACGGGGGTGGTGGGGTGCTAACAAATTAATATATATCAGGGGACTATGTCTAACCAATTGACCTAGTCCCAAACTAAGCTCTAGGCTTGTACAGTCAGCGTCATATATAAGGTAGTTTTAGAAAATAATAATCTTAGGTATTACGACTCTATTGAATCTTGTTCTATTTCCATATCTGTTTTTGGGATGACCTGAGGGCTTATTGTCTAACGCACTCGCAATCGTAACTGGCTTCAAAGTGGAGCAATTGTTTTCATTTTGTATGCAGACAAGCCTTCGATTTTCAAAATGAAAACGATCGTGATTGCGAGTGCGTTAGACAATAGCCCCTCTGTTCGAGCTATGTTCATGACCTAAAAAAAGCCAAGGGCCGCTTTAAGACGTATAGCACTGTACGTCACTATGACGACTTCTTTTTCTTCTTCAGTATATTATTTGAACTTCCATTATTTGGAATATGCCTACCAAAGCTTCGATAAATTTGCTCTTTAATTAGGTATATTTCCATAGTGGCCGAATAATTCCCATTATCTATTTTAGTAACCTTGTCCCATTAATTACAAGATGCGTTTTAAATTTGGTATTATAGTCTGTGCCAATTGAAATTGCCAAAGATATAAATAAATTAGTACTATTTGACACATAACCCCAAATGTTTACCATGCGTGTTTTTTATTTAATCTAAAACTTAATGAGAAAGCAAAGGTCAAGTGTATAAATCATTGCTAAGACCTCATTTGATCTTAAAATAGCACGTGGTTATCGAGTAATAATGGTAAATTGATTCGTTTGGTTTTGTTTACATCTTTGCCAATTTCAATTGCCACAGACTATACGTCCTTAAGCACAAACCTGGGGATTCGGCAGGTTATATTTCAATCGAATGTATGGCTACCCTCTGCCCACAGGTGGACTACTTCGTGCTGATCCTGGAAGGCCGCGTGGAGGTGACGGTGGGCCGCGAGAACCTCGTGTTCGAAGCGGGACCCTTCACGTACTTCGGCGTGCAGGCGCTTACGCAAAACATCGGCGTCGGTACGTATACTCTATTTTACTCGGTAGAACCATATGGTTACGTATCAAAACGCCTAAAACTAATAAGCCTAATGCATCATAATCCTTAAAAGTTCATAATACCTGATAGGTTTTTTTTTCTAAAACCGTAAACTTTTGAGGATTTTTTAAAATGTTAGATTGTTAAAAAACAAACCTAACCTAAACTAATGAGTTTAACGTCTGTTGAGTTTCATTAGTTTGGTCTTGACAAGCAGAAAATTACTTTGAAGAAAAAATAGTCTCCAACAAAAGCTTGTCTCAAAATTTTGTATTTTGTCAAAAACTAAAACTTACATTGTTAATCATAATCATCATTTTTTTAGTTGAATCCCCAACTCCATCAGCCATGGGCAGTCTCCAAAACATCAACGTGGACAGCATGCTCCGTCACACATTCGTGCCGGACTACTCAGTCCGCGCGACCGCCGAGCTCTTCTATCTGACAGTCAAACGGGCGTTGTACCTCGCCGCCAAGCGCGCCACGCTCATGGAGCAAGGAGCGCTGTCTAAGGGGGCCGTGAGCGATCAGCTGGACCGGGAATTGGATAAGGTCAGTGTGTTGGCAATAGGCAGTCAGTTTTATTACTAGGCAGTCACTTTTACTACTAGGCAGTCACTTTATCTACTAGGCAGTCACTTACTACTAGGTAGTCACTTTTATTCCTAGGCAGTCACTTTTACTACTAGGCAGTAACTTTTACTATTAGGCAGTCACTTTTGCTGCTACTAGGCAGTCATTTTTACTACTAGGCAGTCACTTTTACTACTAGGCAGTCACTTTTGCTATTTAGGACGTAGACAGTCCATTAAAAAAAGAAAAAAAAAAGAAAAATACATTTATTCACTACACACATAAAACACACAGAAATAATAAAAAATTAAAAACAGAAAACAGCAATAAAAAGAGTAGTGAGTGTGTCTTCGCGGCATTAGTGGTGTAGGCGGTAATTTTTATTTAATATTTTAATACTTTAATGCACAAAATTAAAATAGCGTACAAAAGACGAACTTAATGCTACAAGCATTCGCTACCAGTCAACCTTAAGGTGAAACAGAAATAAAAAAAGGTAGGTGCAATAAAATGACAATCCTTTCCCTTTATCTTACGTTATGTTTGTTACGCTTTCACAGCGGAGATATCCTCTATAACAAAATTCATTTAAGTTTGTTCAGTTTAATGATTGAATGAATTTCAGTATTTCGAAGGTAAAATCAAAGTGGTATGTAAATACTAATTAGGTAATAGCGAGTCCATGGATTCTAAAACCTATTATCTTTCTCATCTAAAGCACTATACTTCAATTGTTTAGGTACTTAACTAAATGTAAACAATCCAAACCACGTGGCTCAGTTAAACAGCCAATCAAAAAGGTTTCGTCGAGCTTTGACGTATCAGTGTTCTGCTCCTATTGGCTGACGAACTATATCACGTGGTTATTTTGTTTACATTTAGTTAAGTACTTAAACAATTGAAGTATAGTCAGACTTAATCCTATATCTACCCTATCCTTAACGTCCCTTTCCTTTCCAGCAATTGGATCCCACGAAAAAACTCGTAATGTCAGCCAGCTCGGTGACAAATAAACCAGAGATTTCGGACCCACAGGTAGATGGCGTTGTCTTACAAGTGAACTAATAGCCGACAAGTTCATGGGCGATCCTCCCGCGGTGCGACAGACGTGCGGGGGGGACTAGGCGTGTAGACGTTAACGAGATTTGTCAGATCATTTCGTTTATCTAAGTAGCAAAATTTATAATCGCACTCGTGTTTTTCCCGTGACGCATTTTTTCCTTTTGCATTTTCCCCATGCCAGAAGTCGTTATCATAGTATGGACATAGCTCCGCTTTCGCGGAGCTCTATTACTAAGTGCCTTGGCCCTTAGGGCCTGCTTTAACTGACAAAACCTAAACCTACATTATTTCAACGTTATTATAAATGAGAAACTTTGCAACTGAGAGAAATCCAGATAGGAAAATATGCGATATCCAAAATATGCGATGTCGATAACCAGAGCCCGGAATTATCGCGGCAAAACAAAAGACTGTCGCAATCTAGCTAGTGTTAGAAGTATTTATAGTTGTATAAGAGAAGAAAAAAGGTTTGGTTTGTTAGAAACAGATGCAATTTCTTCTTCGAAATCCACGTCAGTACACACTAGGGATTGCAAATAACCGGTTATAACCGCTTTTAACCGGTTATTTTCATACAAAAACGGTTAATAACCGGTTAAATTGCATTCCCTAGTACACACAGCAGCACATGACATTTTATTTGTTTTTTGATATTGATAGGAGCAGATAATCATTAATTTCTCAACATTCTCTGGGATTAGGCAGTTTCTGAAGTGTCTATTATTTTCAATGAGGTAGTATAGTCACTTAATTCAAAGTTTTACCTCTGTTACCGACGGGTTATTTTATTCCTTGATATAATTATTTAGGAGTTAAGATTTAGATGGAATAACAAGTAAAAAACAATTGTCGCGAATTTTTTTTATATAATAATATTCGATATCGATAAAAAAGTGTTTCTAACAGTATTGCGACAGTCTTTTGTTTTGGCGCGAAAATTCCGGGCTCTGTCGATAACATTCGTCGAATCTTGTCTAGGCCTAATGTGAACGCAAACTTTCAATAAGTAGAATCTATTAGTAACTTACTTATTCCAGAACTCCCAACGAACAAACATAATCCAACTGATGCAAGTCAGCCCCGGCCAGAATTATCCATCCTCAGAAAAACTAGAGATGACCTACGAGAAATACAACAACCTCTCTTACCTGGCCAGCGCCAGCGGCTCCAAATTCTTCCCTAACATGTCCAAATCCGTCGCGAACTGCGAACTGACCAAATGTTGGCCAAACGTCCCAGCAAAGACAACCAATTACGAAGAGTTTGGGGAAGTCATAACGAAGTCGTTGGCGTATGTGTGGCCAAACACGGATTCTACAATGTTGGCGAATAGCGATTACGATACAGCATTGAAGGACGGTCCTAAGTTTTTAGCGAACGATATAGATGCTAATAACTGTGCGGAATGCGTGGAGAATAATTTCTGGATGAGCAAAAGTATTTTGAATAAGAGTCTGGATAATTTGTGTAACGGTTAGTTTTACGCACACAAACGTTTTTACGTTCCTCGAAATTCCTAACAACGTTTATCCTAACACATCGTTTCTCCGAATTTTTATTTGACCTAAACTGGTTTTCAGATGAGTCAGGCAACTTGTTGTTTTCCAATTATATCTGCGGTTCGGTTAGGTTAGGGTTGTATTATAACAACACTAAAAAGTTTTTAAAGTTAAGCGGAAATGGCTTTAGGATAAACGAAAATTCGGACAAACGATGCATTAGGACAAATGACGATTAGGGGTTCCATAGGGGAACCCTTTTTTAACAATGAGAAATATAACCAGGGGTCGGATTTTTCATCGCATGGTGAGATGAAAGAAAACTGTGGAGTCGATATTAAAGCTAAATTTTAATTCATATTCATACTCATACTCACCAATTTTCTTAGTCCCGTAATACTTTTGTCCCTTGTGCAGGTTGACAGATCGAAAATGTTAATCGAAAATTAATCTTACTGAATGTAATTAAAATTATTTGTGTAGTATGATTTGGGAAGTGTTAAGCCTTTTGCTTGGTAAATGGTTACATTTACCCTGTGACTATATCAAATTAGTTAATCTTTTGTTTGGTTCAGACTACTTTGTTGCGGTAAAAAAAAGTAATATTTTATTTTATTTTTATTTACGATATAATTTATTTGTACTCATATGACTTATTTTATTTATAATTTAATTTCGTTCTTAATTAAATGAATGAGTATGAATATGAATTAAAATTTAGCTTTAATATCGACTCCACAGTTTTCTTTCATCTCACCATGCGATGAAAAATCCGACCCCTGAATATAACATCATTATTTCGATCTTTTTATTTTGCGATGTATCAAAATTGGGTAGGGATAGTTTTGTTCCGTGGATATTTTTTATATCTGTGCAGTCACAAAACGGGATTGTTGAGCCACTAGCTTATCATCTTAACTTGGTTGTGTGACATGAATGCCGCCGTTTTTCGTTATGGATACGTAATCCCTTTTGTAATGACCAATAAAGACTAAGTTCAGTTTGGAACAATAGTGGCTGTAGTTTAAACGTAACCATAGCAATCATTATTCTAAAACAATGACTATGGATTCGTAAACAGCGTTGGGATAAAAGCGTCGGCTCCGAGTTTTTCCGACGTCGAAACGGACAATCATAATTCCTCTTTACCATCGCTACGCTAAAACAATTGTCGCTAGGTTATGGTTGGTATGCAATTGGTTGACTTTGCTTGTAGGTAGAGCGACGGTCTCGTGTCTCCCCTCCTGGAACCCCCTCACTGCTATTCGTCAGTCCGCTTTCGTCAGAAATCATTTTCTATTAAGCAAAAGTAGGTAGGTTAGGTTCGTTAGGTACCTTTAGATGGGTATACCGCCCAGAAATAGGAGCCCTGCCGAAAGGCTCCGTCGAATAGGCGTGATCACCACCAGCAGGGGAGACACGAGTCCGAAGGGGTAGCTAGTCATTTGCTTTCAGGTTGGTAGTTTTGGCTCTCAGAAATGGCATTTGACGCCTGTCAAACACACGAAGTCAATTTTCTTCTATTATACGAAGTTAAGTGACGGTCTTCCGATAACCTCCGGGGAGGGAAGATGGCCGATTGAAAGATGTCCGGCTTTGTACTTTTGATTTATTATATTTACTGATTTACTCTACTCACTTGACACTGGCGAAATCACTGCGAAATACCGCGGTGGACTGCCATTATTAAAAAAAGAACAAGAAGAAGAAGAAGTCATATGACTTTCCTTGTTTGGATATACGAGTATAACCGACTAAACCCGATTTGCATTACACATCCGAAAAACTTAGAGTGGCAAGTGGCTCAACAATCCCATGTTGTGACTGTACATTATTGTCGTGGTTATGATCGACCACAGCGGCAACACAACTCCATACATTTGGAGTCGGTAAAAAACAGAAACGTTTTACCGTTAAACTGCGGACGTAACCTTAGAAGCTTAAATTATTAAATGACTCGCGGACGTAACCTTAGAAGCTTAAATTATTAAATGACACCGCGGACGTAACCTTAGAAGCTAAAATTATTAAATGACACCGCGGACGTAACGTTAAAAGTTTAAATTATTAAATTACACCGCGGACGTAACCTTAGAAGCTTAAATTATTAAATTACTCAGCGGCCGTAACCATAGAAGCTTAAATTATTAAATTACACCGCGGACGTAACCATAGATGCTTAAATTATTAAATTACACCGCGGACGTAACCTTAGAAGCTTAAATTATTAAATGACACTACCTTGATGTACAGTTGTTTTATCTCACGAAAACGTTCGCGCTGTACTTGTGTGTGTAGATGCACGAACAAGTGGTCTCTCCGGTGTAGCTGCCGTCGCTAAGCGTCGCCGTAGTGTGCGGGTCTACATGTATCTACGCCACGGAATAGAAAAAACAGTGGAAGTGGCATGATCTTCGCTTAGTATCAGACCTGTTGTCGCCAATACTCAAACTGTCATAAAAACAACACGCCACCATGGAATTTTTGTTGGTGCGGCTTTCGTTTTTACACTCCAAAATAGTACAATAAGGCATGCTTCTGGATTTATTTCCTATTTTAGAAACATCGAAATATCGAAATATTGAAATAAGCGATCGCGGCAAATGAAAGGTAGGTTATGCGGAACTCCGCATAACTATGCCACACGTTACACGCCCACTTGACACTTCTACTGTTTTTTCTGTTCTGTGATCTTACTTACAATTAGTACTATGGCCCACCCGCTATCGTGAGATAAAAAAACTGTACACCATTATTATATTTTTCAAAATGCTTGGGTACGGAGACATTTGATTTTTTCCATTCCATGCAATGAACGTTTCAGAACAGGGTAACAGCTTATAATATATTTTGTTATAATATACACAAATCACTTGAAAATATATTTTTATGATTTAAAACAAAAAAGGTTTAGGTTATGTTAGGTTAGGTTTTTAAACAGGATACGTCTGAATCGTTCATTGCGTGGAATGGAAGAAAATCAAATGCCCCCGTACTAGCACTTTGAAAAAGATTAAAGGTCCCTCGGTTGAAACAGCAAGCTGAAATCTAACCTATCCTTCTACCAATCACAGACCACAAGAAAAAAAAGACAACCTTCCACACGGACTCCTCCCTCCTTACCATCCACAATCTGACCTCGAGCGACCACTCTAACCAAGCCCCCATGGTCCATGACGAACGGCTAGCTACGGAGCGGAAGCGGATAGAAATGGACGATCTGGTTCTGATGAAGTTGTCCAGGATACTGAGGATCTTGGAGAAGGATCAGACCTGATTGTGAGATATCATTTTAGGGATGTCTTTGTCATTTTTAATCGCAGATCATTTTAGGGATGTCATTGTCATCTGGAATAACAGAGGATTATTTTAGGGTTGTCATTGTCACATTAAATATAAATCATTTTAGGGATGTAATTGGCATATTTAATAGCAGAGGATGGTTTTAGGGTTGTCATTGTCATATTAAATATAAATCTTTTAGGGTTGTCATTGTCATATTAAATATAAATCATTTTAGGGTTGTCATTGTCATATTAAATTGCGGATAATTTCAGGGTTGTCTTTATCATCTGAAATCGCAGAGGATCATATTAGGGCTGTCACTATCACCTTAAATAGCAGAAGATAATTTTAGGGTTGACTAATTTAATGGTTCCCAAAGAAAATAACGATACGAGATGTAACTACGCAGACTAAGTCGCAGGCTTGAGCTAGTATTAAATAAGTATGTATGTTTCAGTTGCTGCAGTCGGTTGATGAAGATATTAGCATCAGCGGAGAACACAAGACACCGTCGCGACAGGTACGCTATTTTTTTAATTTTATTTTCTCCCCCCCCCTATTCTCGGAAATGTTAACCTTACTTGGTTCTTAGATATCTCTTGCCATCTACCATTACAATGACTGGCCGTTAAGAAGTCAATCCACAATCATGAAGTTTTTGAATATGGATAATGTTGACAGCAGTCAAACAATGCTGTTATTACTATTCCTCTGTTAAATAAGTTTAGCATTGTTTTACTGCTGTCAACAAAGTCAAAAGTCAGAAACTTCATGTGTCAGGATTGAATTCTTAGGGTGTTACCAGACCAATCGATCGATCGTCGATCGACGGCATGGTAGAATTGATTAGTCGTCGTCGATCGATAGTTCCTACCAGACCAATCGATCGATCGTCGATCGACGGCATCGATCGATGGTAGAATTGATTAGTCAACGTCGATCGATAGTTCCTTCATCAATTAAAGCTATCAGACCAGTCGATCAACGTCGACCGGCAATCGATCGATTGGTTAGTCGAACGATATCCGTCGATCGATAGTTCCTTCCAGACCAATCGATCGGCTTCGATCGACGTCAATCGATGCGGTCGATCGGCGATCGATCGATTGGTCTGGTAACACCCTTATGTGCCCAGTACTGTAGCTGGTTTGTGTGCTTTCTAACAAAAAACTCTTCCCAAGCATGCTGAGAAATAATGTTTTTTTCTTTTTAAAACGAAAACAAAAGGACAAAAAAAGATATCAACGCATCTTTTTTCCAAATACGTTAATATAATTTCCTCACATTGTTTGCGTACTTTTTCGAATCAAATCAGAGAAATACTGGAAAAATCTTAAGTATCCTAAACCGACGTGCGTGCATCACTCAATGTATGAATGTGGAAGAAGCGAAAGAGATTTGTTAGGATCGTAGCAGGTGGAAAGAAGTGGTCTCTGCCTACACCTCTGGGAAACAGGCATGATTTAATGTATGTATGTATGTATGTCTTAGAAAAGCATTAATTATGTCTCGACAGAAACGAGGATTGTCTGACTCATATTTTAGCAGGCCTTTCACAAGGTTAGCTTTCATAAAGTCATCAGGCAATCCCCTATTTCCAAGCCTCTACAGTAATCTACTCCCCCCAGGTATCCCCCAACCCCCTGCCGGTGTCGGCGTCCCCGCACACGCGCGCGTCGTTCGTGTCGCGCGCCGACATGCGCTCCCCCGAACGCGGCGAATACGGCGCACGCGACGAACAAGAGAAACTCCTCAAATGATCCGGCGGGACATTGCTATACTGCCCTCATAAGCCAATACACAATATCTCACATTAAATTGCCAATGTACATTCAATACAATCCTCTTAGCAATAAGATTGAGATTACTACGGGAGTTTTGTTTGAGATGATGCTATTTGGATTAGCAGGGCAGTATAATTGTAACTCACAGTAAGTAGGAGTAAAAACGTTTTTTTGATTGTTTTAGATTGTGTACTTAATGTTGTGTTAGATTATTTTAATGTAGCGGAAAATATCCTATTGTTGGTACAGATTAATTGAAGGGTACACAGAAAGGACACGTCTAGTAACGTTAGTAACTTTTTGAGTTATCATTATCACGATTTGAAGGTCAGGAATCATGTGATTTCGTACGATGTTTTCGTAATCAGTTTTTTGAAGTGAAATAAAAACTATATTAGTAAGTGAACTGTTACATTTTGCGATGATTGTCTCTTCTTTAAGTGACAAGAAATTTTCGTGTACCCTTTAATTATTTTATATTGACCACCAAATGCAACCCCCCCCCCCAAACACACGAAAATACTTAAATGTTATACAATTTATTATTCTTTATAAGGTACACATCTATCCTTATCAAATACATCTTATTATTGCTTTATTGCTTCTGTACCACTCTGTTTATTTTTTAAACTTACAAATTTGCAAACGTTAGATTACTTTGACTAATTAATTATAAAGCCGAAATTACACAGCGTCGTGCGCTTCGCACGCACACACGGTATAAATTCGCTTCGCATCAAAATATATGTAGTACTCCTAAAGCGACACACGCGTGAAATGACGTCAGTGAAACACTCCTAAAACAATCTTGTTTAACAGATGCAACAATATGACGCCACAATATTTTTAATATTGTATGTTTATTACTTTTTAAATTTACATAAGGCAAGCTTATAACTCGATTGTGCGTACATGTGTTTTTGTTTTAACTATACAAATAAAAATTATTCGCCGAAATGTATGTACCCGTATAACTTCCGAACGACTACACCAAATTAGAAAGTTCATTTTTTACTGCGTTCGCTATTGTCAGGACCTTTTCTATGATAGGAAAAATGGATTATCCACCGGGAAAGTTGCTAGCGGACAGCTAGTATGTCATAAATCTGTCCGAGGCAGTATGTGTACGTCTAGAGTGTGCGCGGCAAACGGCTTAGGCGTTTTTGACCATAGACAAAAACCGACAGCGCACGGATCTGCCGCGGCAAGCCGTGCGTTTGCCACAGACCGACTACTTCGCGCGGCAATTGCCTCGCGAGGCTGCTCGTTCTATGTGGACACCCGCCTATTCGAGTTACTCTCGTGTGTGGCGTGCGTGCGTGGCGTGCCTCGCAGTGTAAACCTAGCTTTAGTAGCTCTGTTGGGAGAATTTAATTTACGAATACGTTCTATTACCAAGATATTAAATCTGAAGTAATTCTTTGTTAATTTAGTGTGTATCTCTTATATTAGTATACAATTTCAAAATATTTCTCTACTCAGTTTACTTATAAGTCTCATACCACTCATGTAACAAGTTCCACTTAGAAACATATAGTATTAAATAACATAATAACATAGTAATTATAATGCCAATGAAAACTAAGTCACGAAACAAAAAGTATTACAAATTTCCAACTTTATTAATCGTAATTTATTTTTTATAATATACCTATTTAATAGCTTTCAATGTAGTGAATAATATCCAGGCGCCATTATCATTAGTAAATTTATAATAATTAAATGATAAATAAAAAAAACAGTACTTACTTTTCCAAAAAGAGAATATAAAATATACATATTCCATGAAGAGGTTGATGTATGTAGACGAAAGACCGGTGTAATGTGTTAATGGCGCCTACTTAGTAAAAAAGTACATAAAATTAGAATAAAACGTACTGACGTTTATATACAAGGAATTAACTGTAGTTAAGCACTGTTAAATGTTATGTAGTACATACATATTGAGTGATAGAAGGGTATAGCTAGATCGGAGTCAAGGTACTGAAAATGGTAGGCTACTTGTTTCAAGTCTGCGTGTAGTTAGTTACTTGTAAAGTTTATTTTTAGCTTAGCCATTCATTTAAGGAAAACAATATACTGTATTTGAATAAAACCATAGAACAAAACTTAAAGGAATGAAACACACTTTAAAAAATTAAAACGTAATCGGGGTCTATATTTTAATCCCTAATCGTCATTTGTCCTAATGCATCGTTTGTTCTAATTTTCGTTTATCCTAAAGCCATTTCCACCTGTTAGGTTAGGAGGTATTTTTGGAGAACTTAAAAAGTTGTCTGACGCAACTCAATGCCAGTTTATGACAAAAAATAATTAGGAAAAACGATGCGTTAGTACAAATGTTATTTGGAATTCTAAGGGACACCCGTTATCGACTCTACCATACAGTAGGTATCAAATACACTAAATGTATAATTATAAATGTTGTAAAAAACAATAGACCGACTCTAAATCAGACTTGGTCAAGATGTAGCGATCTATAAAATTTCATATCCCCCAGTTTTCCACCCTTAGGGGGTAGTATGCTTAAATAAGAGTTAGTAGAGGATTGTGAGGCTAAAAAAATCCATACATAATGCGATAAAGATTCTCTCGCCTTAAAACTAGTCCGATTTTTACAATTTTTGAATATGTTGTAGATGTTATGAAAAACTAGGTCTGTAAGTTTTCAGTTCTAAGAAAAAAAAAACTTTGAAAGAGACAAATAAAAATACTAACACAGAAACTTACAAACCTAGTTTTTCAAAGTAAATACAAAATATACTGTCAGTTGGGAGTGAAAATGTGACAGCGATAGTTTGTTTTGTCAATAATTCCCACCGAATAATTATAGTATTTAATTTTATAAATGTTTTTTTTTTATATAAAACCTTTTCGCTTGTTTAGATCCATTGAGTTTGGACTAACTTTGATGAGCAGTGACCTAAAATACCTGATTATTATGCAAGAAATGTGAGACAGAAATATCTGAAAAATGGAAATTATGTTAAAATTATAAAATGCTACTTAAATACAGTGCAATAGCTTTTAAAACTACCCCCCGGTTTATAATTCTATCTCACTCGGTTTTTTTTATTGCACAAAAATACAAATTAGAGTGCTGTGCCAAAGGTGAACTTAATGCCTAATGGCATTCTCTACCAGTTGACCTTTGGGCAACTATTTGCGGTCTTAAAACCGTAGTCTTGAGATTGCACATGGGGCACAGATTTCACTTACCAGGCTTTGTGTGCTCGTTTCACTTCTCTATTCCGTAAACAAAATGAATTATAATCTAACCGACTTCTCTCGAAAGACTTTAAAAGATATTGCACTGTACTTTGAACTCGCCTAGTAATCTTAGAAAGTAGATGTACTTACTTTAAATGTTACTAATATATTACGGAAATCGCTCACATACTCAAGAGTCGAGGCGGCGGTGTCAGCCAGTTTTTACATAGAAGTACATGGCAGTGCGCTCGCACTCGAGGCAGACTCGAGGTTAAGGCGTGGCGACGCTGCCATTATGTCATGTCATCTCTTTCGTTTTCGTTTAAAGAGGCCACCTATGGTGAAACAAGAATGAAAAGGGATGGCTTTATGTGCTTCCGCGCGAAAAATGTGAGATAAAGATAATTCGCGTGCGCCTTGAGATGGCAGCGGCAAATTCAATTAATTGCTGATTACTTTAAAACCTCAACATTTATTAAAAAAATTGTTTGCCAGGATTAAGAAGTTACATATACTCAACTATTGAATCTAAAATCATCGTTAAAGATTAAAGGGTTTCGAAGATTCAACCAAAAACATGCAAAAAAGGTGTCATGTTTGAAAAATAAAACTATCGAGGATTTTATTTCTAATCGTGTTTTCACGTTTGCCAGTCTCAAGCAAATATGATCAAGTTTAATATATCCAAAGAACAGATACAAAGGCGTTATGGTTGTTGAGGTCCAGATCGCGGAACACTACAGACTTTAGCTTAGGTGGCCTCTTAATAAACTGGAACAAAGCATAGCTCGCGTCTCTTTGCAAAGACCACGCCTCGACCGTGCCTCGACGCCGCTGCCTCGACGCCGCTGCCTCGACTTTTCATTGAGCGGCTTCGCTTAGAATGAATAGGTTAAACGCTTAAGTATAGATCGTAAAGATGTATCCAATATAAAATATTTTACCTACGCTGAATTATTATAAAACCATACATAAGTAGAATAAATGTACAACGACAATAATTGCATTTTAAACTTTTTATTGTCGTTATTGTATTATTATGTAGCATGCACACTAATAATTAATTATTAGTGTTCGGAATTTCCAGAGCACGGTAAGACTACAGCGAGATATGGAGTTGACATTATTAAAACTCTTGTAATTTTCATACTCAATTATTTATGGCATTCCACAACTAAATAAAGAGAATAAAGATTATTTTTAGTGTTTCATATTTTTATTTCTTGACATATTTATTAGTGCTAACGTACAGAAGGATCCTCGAACAAAACCGTTGTTTAGGTACGAATGATTCCTAATCATGCCTTCTCTCTCTGACTTATAACACGTGCTCTTTCGTGTACGCTAGGGTTGTCAGAGTGTCATTCGCGTCACCCAATAACCATGCAGACGCTGCACCTGTCTAAAATAAGAATAAGAATAAGAGAGATAGTAAAATAATAAGTTGCGTTGCTATGACGACGCTAACCTTTGCGAGTCACAACCTATAACGATTGTCGTCGACATTCGAGTATACCTAAACTGTGGCGTGAATTCTTCCTGCCGATACTTCGTATAATAAACCATAAGCATGACTCCATATAGTCGTCTCTATAGTTTTACTGTCCTATAAAAATTCCTAACACTAATAAATAATAACCGCAACAGCTTAAAAATACATGGTCAAGTTTAGTAAAATTATTTTATTTCAGACATAACACTTTACTTATTCATGTTGGCATGTTTATTCCTCTACTCTAGTACAGTTTTAAAAGGCCTATTATAAACGCAAGTTGGCAATGTCATTTTTCTAGTCTAAATCATTATTTAAATAAAAAGTTATTAATAATTTCCCACAATTTATTTTTGGTTAATTTTGTTATAAAAACGAACCCAACCTACGTAATGTATTACGACATAATTACAATTGCTTTTTTTTAATTTTTCCCTTTGGTCACGGACAAAATGAGAATAGTAAAAATCACAAACATTAAACGACGACATCTATATAAAAAATCGCTTATTATAGAACCCGATGTGAAAATTCACTACTATGAAAAAATGCTTTTGTGAAAATAATCACTTAATTTCACATCAAAAATCAAGAAAATCTAAAAGACGTTGCCCGCACAGCTGTTGTATTAGGCCTCTTAAATTAAACTGACTATATTTAAATGTCATATTGTAGCTATATTTTATAAATAGAGAATAACGTTAGTAACGTAGTATGATGCAAATATTGATACATTGTGATACTGTCGATCTGAATAACATTGTCTAACAAATGAAAATTAAAGACAAACTCGGTTTTTTTTGTACTCTGTTCTGACAAATTATACTCCAGTCTCTCTAGGAAGATTTCAGTGACAGCCAGTTTAGATTAAAAAAAATATAGCATGGGGAAGGTGATGGTAAGCGGGATCAGTTTTAAGACTGCAATCCTAAGACCGCAAATGCGTTGCCAACCCTAAGATGGCCTTATTTTACCGGTTGTGTTATCCCCACACCAGGACAATGCAATCACTTTATTATGGTTATGAATCACGTTTCTGAACATCGCTTAGTCCTCAGGGTTGGCAACGCATTTGCAGACTTAAGCAGTCTTGAGTATGCAAATGTCTAGGGGTGTCAGATTCCACTTACCAAGGTAGCATGTAAAGAAAAAATAACACTTCAGGAACAAACTCAGAAATTTAACTGTTTTTTATTTATTTATTGCCATCATGTGCATTTACTTTAATTTGCATTTTAATGTGCATTTACATTTTCTTTATAATCGTGATAAATAACGATTAATATTGTTATCGTAATCGTAATGACCGAATCGTTGCTTCCCTACAAAATAATAAAACAATGTAGGGATATTTTTGATCCTTCAACATTTTTGATGTGTGTATCTGTCTGTCATTAAATATCACAGCGTTACTGTCACTTTGGTGGTGGAAAGACCACCAGGACCCAGGCGCTACCACCATTTTACCCTCTGTCGCCAAACAAATGTGTTCCGATGCGGGAGTAAGACCACCGGTGAAATTACTAGCATAGAGGCATTACATCTTAGTCCTCAGGGTTGGCAACGCATTTGCAGTCCTAAGCATTGTTGAGTATGCAAATGTCTAGGGGTGTCACATCCAACTTAACACCACGTGGCCTGGGTGCTCGTTTGCCTTCTCCATGCCATCTAAAATCTAGTTTTTTTTCTGCAAGTGACCTTTAAGTATTGTTTGGTAACTTCAGATTTGTATGAGCAAGTGTTTTATTGATAAGTTGTAATGTCTTTGAATTATTGTCAGTCAATATACGTCTATTGCTGGATATAGGCCTCCCCCAATCGCCACTATCAGAGCTTTGTTGGTTCTCTGATTATTGCGGAATAACAAGGATGGCTTTGACATATTTCTCGTATTATTGTATTTTTCTCGGCCCTCATTACTGTCAAGTAAGCAAAAGCTATCATAACGTTGAGGGCCGGTACAGATGGACAGCATTTGAACTGCAACCCAGCTGCAAAATGGCAGATCAAGTGCAGTTGACGTACGTACATTTTGATGCAATTACATCAACTGCATCAGAACTGCACTCGAATTGCCATTTCGCAGTCCGTCTACGGCCCTAACAATACGATAGCATGTCAAAAGGAATATACTTAATTGTACTGAGTAGATTAGAGGAGCGACCTACACAAAAGCAACAAACATAACATTTTGGAATTTCTGTCCTTGTTACTCTTCAGTTACTATGCGATCGTTAAAAAGAGACAGCTTGTGAGAGGCCTGCCATCGTATCCGTTTGACTTATATGCATTTTATGTAGATTCAATTAATGTTTTTTCTATAAATCAATTGATTATAAGAGTATATTGTTTTAATGATTAAATGAGTATCATTTGAAATTGTTGTTCTTATTTGAATTCACCAAAACTTATAACCTTAAGTCGTAAAGAAGAACCGGGTTTTTGTCATAAAATGCAAGTACTGATATGATATGATTGGTCCGACCGATCTCGGTCACGGCGACCGTTTTAAAGTAGACCCAGCTGTCGCTGGTGAGCTCGCATGTGGCTTATGTAGCCAATTTTCTTTGTGAAAGTTCTTGTGCATTGCGGGCATGTGAGCTCACCGTCGACAATATTGAAGGAAAATGCCACAGGTGGACGGGCTTTTAATTCGTCGCGCTTGGCGTCAAGCTCAGAGCGCCGTTGCTTTTCAAAGTCGTGGACTTTGGTTTGCACCAGAGTCCGCCACTCAGGTCGTTTGGCAGCCAGCTTTTCCCAGCGAGACGGCTCGATGTCGCATCTTTTCATATGCCGTTTAAGCACATCTTTATACCTAAGGAGTTGTCCGCCATGCTTTCGCTTGCCCTCCTTAAGTTCCGAATAGAAGATGCGCTTCGCCACTCTCTGCTCCGGCATCCTGGACACGTGACCACACCACCGAAGTTGACGCCGCATAATGTACGCCTCAATGCCACCAACATTGGCTCTGCGCAGCACTTCAGTGTTCCGCACACGATCAGACCATCGGATCCTTAGTATCTTGCGTAGACATTTGAGGTGGAATCGGTCTAGCATGCGGATGTGTCGGCGGTACAAGGTCCAGGTTTCGGCTGAATATAAGATGTTGGGCAGCACGACTGCCATATACACCGAGATCTTAGTAGCAAGTTTCAAGTCGTGTGAACAGAAGACCTTGGTATCCAGCTTACCGAACGCTGCAGCAGCAGCACCGATCCTGCTGTTGATCTCTGCATCAAGGTCGCACTTAGATGTCAACGTGCTCCCCAGATATCTGAACTTGTCGACCTGCTTCAGTTCGTCCTCGCCGAGTCTGATGGTCAGTGCCTCGTGACCGTCGATGTCCAAAGACATGACCTCCGTCTTTTTGACACTGATTTTAAGGCCGAATTTTTGGCAAGACTCGTCGAAATTAGACATGAGCTGTTGCAGACCTTCTGGGGATTCTGATACAAAGCATAGGTCATCTGCATACAAGATCTCGGTAATTTCAACACAAGAGACTTTTGTGAGGGCTTTGAGCCTCGCGAGGTTGAAAATGTTGCCATCTGTGCGGAAACGGATGCGGACACCTTGAGAGTTAGTTTGTAAAACCTCTTGGACTACGACTGCAAAATACAATGCGAACAATGTGGGCGCTAGAACGCACCCTTGCTTTACCCCACAGGTAACGGGGAAAAACTCCGATTGTTCGCCATCGACAGCGACACAGCATTCCATGTCGTCATGCAGGAGTCTAAGAAGTCTTACAAACTTCTCTGTGCGTCCTATCTTCCCTAGCACTACCCAGAGAGCTTCTCTAGGCACGCTGTCAAAGGCTTTTTCAAGGTCGATAAAACAGAGATACATGTGTCGACCTTGCTCTCTGCTCTTCTCTTGTAGTTGACGTAGCGAGAAGATAGCCTCACAGGTGCCTCGATCAGGTCGGAAGCCAAATTGAGTTTCAGGCAACAACTTTTCCGACATTTTTATTAGGCGGTTTAATAACACTCGGGCGAAGATTTTCCCGGGAACTGATAGCAGCGAAATACCGCGGTAAGAATTACAATCAGAACGATCGCCTTTGTTCTTATACAGGGCCCTTATGCGCGACACTTTAAATGTGGATGGCACTTGTTCGTTTTTCCACATAAGATCAAAGAGCTCCCATATAGCTGAATGCAATTCCTCGCCACCGTATTTAAGCAGCTCACCAGGTATAGAGTCGACGCCCACCGCCCGTTTGTTCTGTTGTTGCTTGATGGCAACGACGACCTCATCACGTGACAAAGGCTCATCCAGCTCGACAGTAGTAGGGAGTTGAGGAATCGAACGCACGTGTTCCAGATCAGCTGACCTGTCCACGACCGCAAGTACTATCAGCCCAATGGAACCCTGACCCACCATAGAACGGTGTCACAGTGACATTATAAAACAATTTGTTTGACACTTCTTATGACTTGAATCATAACGTCTCTGTGACACAGTTCTATGGTGGGTCAAGGTTCCAATGGTCTGATAGTACATCGACGACGCAGTTAGTACCCTAGATGATAGTGACCCTGTCTACAAAGCTAATGGTAAGCTATTGAGTATCATCGTTGAGCGTGTTTTTAACCTTGCTTAACCATCCCCTTACAGAAATACTTAAAGCTGGGTCCACATTTGTATCATTTTGCCGATCACGATCACGCGTATCGTGTCGAGCTCGCGTTTCCTAAGTATGGACGCTCACTTTGGGCACACCGTATCACTACCATAGTCACGTGAAAAAATGCGTCCATACTAACCGTAGCGGAGCAATGTATCGTATCATAACGCCGTATCATTAAGTGTGGACGCTATCCGTATCCCCTTTGATGATCGGGGAAAATACGCCTCGAGAGCGATCATGGCGTATCGCGTATCAAATCATAACTTCGTATCGTGATACAGTATCAAAACACGTCCATACTTACCGATCTTGATACGCGTATCCGATCGCGAGTGTGCGGGGTATATGTATAATAAACGCGTGTCAACATCTATCCCGAGCGATCAGAAACGGCGCGCCGCATGATCGCGCTGGTATTGCGTCCACACTAGCGATCTTGATACGCGTCGTCGGTGCAACGCGACGGAGATACGATACGACAAAATGATACAAATTTGGACCCAGCTTAAGGCTTCTACAGCAACCCATTGCAATAATGTAGCATAGATTATGTGTTTTTTAAAACTATATTAATTGAGGCTTTGATTGATGTACAGGTTTACAAAAATATTTTTGTAACTTATTTTTAAATTATAATAAATCTCAGTGACAGAACTTTTTGGCCGACTACGTATGCTCTCTTAGTGGGATTATTATTTAAAAAAAAAACAAAATTCAAAATATTTATTTAGTAAATAGGCCACATGAGGGCTATTTTACACGTCGGTAACATTGAGTGACTCTACCAGCGCTTCGGACAAGACCATCATTGCGGAGATGAAGCGCCGCAAGAATCTCCAGCAGAAGGTGAGATTGCATTATTGATGAGATTGCACTTTGTGATTTGCCTTTTATATCCCTCTTAATATAACTAAGTGCGTATATCGAGACCAACTGGCGACTGAGCTCATAGCGATATGCAAGAGAAAACAATATTTTATAAATAAACCAGTTTGCGATAACACGGACTCCGCGACGGTTTTCCCTGAGAATGTTTTGACAAAATATAGATACTTAGGTATAACAGTAATTTCTTAGGGTCCGGTTTGGTGAAATGAAACGGTTTAATATCAGATATCCTAACAGTAAAATGGTCTTTTATAGGGTTCCGTAATTAAAATGTTTAGTAATGAAAAGCAAGCTTTAAAAACCCGACTGCATTTTAAGGGTTCTGTAGTCAACAAGGAACCCTTATAGTTTCGTTATGTCCGTCTGTCCGTCTGTCCGCGGTCTGACTCCGAGACTGTTGGTACAGTCGAGTTCATAATATGTATACACTTTAGTACCTACCTTGTCTATTTAATGTTATTGTTAAAATGTCTTAAAATGAATTGTTACAACGATTAAAGTGACAGGGTACTAAAGTGTAAACATATTTATGAACTCGACTGTACTACCAAGCTGTAATTTGGCATAGTTATACATTTCAATTGCGCCGACAAAGTTGTAAAATAAAATCATGAAAAATACTTTCGGGTCGGTACTATCAGCCCAATGGAACCCTGACCCACCATAGAACTGTGTCACAGCGATGTTATGATGGAAGTCGTAAGAAGTGTCAAACAAATTGTTTTATAATAAGTAGGTATCACTGTGACACCGTTCGCGTTCTATGGTGGGCCAGCTGGCCGATTTGCCTAACGCACTCGCAATCGCAATCGACTTCTAAGTGGAACAACTGTTTTCATTTTGTATGCAGACTCGCTTTCGGACTGTCAAAATGAATGCGAGTGCGTTAGGCAATGCCTGTAGGCAGGGCAGTGGGCTGGTACCTTCCATACAAGTAGGTAGGTAAAACAAAGGTATTTTTTATGTTATTTATGACTGAGGCTTCATTAGATTGCTCTTAAAAAAGCATTACCTACGTACTATCAGCCCAATGGAACCCTGACCCACCATAGAACGGTGTCACAGTGACATTTAAAACAATTTGTTAGACACTTCTTATGACTTGAATCATAACGTCTCTGTGACACAGTTCTATGGTGGGTCAAGGTTCCAATGGCCTGATAGTACATGTTATTATAAATTTATATTTGCCAATTTCGAAATCGAATCCTGGACCGCTAGTTTTAAAGACTAAGGTAACCTAACCGCGTCGAAAGATAGTATGAAAAAAAAAAAGTTTTATTTATTACTGAGTTCAAGTTCAAGCGATAATGTTATAAAAGTACTTTAACAATGAGTCCGTGAGTCAGTGACCATACGTCAAGGTCATTTCATTCAGATCATTCCAATTTTTCAATTTATGGCCTCTCAATTTTCACGTTACGATCGATACGACGAACTATGTCCACGTTCATCACTAATCTCATGGGAACTGTCAGATTTTACTAGAGGTCTTCTTCTTCTCTTTGAGCATATAAGTATGTAGGTACTCGTTCGTCCACTGCTGAACATATGCATCTTCCATGGATTTCCATCACGACCCTTATGCGGTGATTTTGGTCCAAGTTGGCCTGCCATCTACTAGATAAAAGTAGGCTTCTGTGGTCTTTTTTTTATCTTTATTAATGGCTTTCACTTCTTGTTTTAACTAGGTGTATTTCGCCAGTATCGAGTTTTAGACAATCGCCATGGACTTATTAGACAAACAAGTCCATGGATATCACACGCGAGGACAATTGTTCGGTTAAAGAGATTTACCCTGGTGGACTAAACAGAAGCACATGGGGTTAGCTCCACGCGCTTCTGTCAAGTCCTTCTGTGGTCTTAAAAGTAGTTATCCTAGTCTTTCTTGTATGTATGTCTGTCATCTGTCATCGGGTTTTCACATCAATTAGGCTGATTGATGCGTTGAACTGAGAAGAAATAACAAACAAAACAAACTTTCGCGTTACATTCAAATATTGCTTATAGATTCTTATTGCAAAGTAAGCATTTTTATTTTCCACGCAATAGGGGCCGAGCGAAATGGGGAGTTGAAATTCCAAACTACTTAGTTTATATGTAGTTTTGCACATAAATCTAAAATGTCCTTCTCTTACTACTGATAACGACGCGCCAATGTTTTTATAAGTTAATTAACTCTATTGTTTCTCAGAATCTCACAAGCGAATAGGTAACGTAGGTTTTTCCTTCTCGACGGCCATGATGGTCCAAGCGCCGCCATGACAGACAGTACCAAAGACGCGCGCGATGAGACAAGACGCCCGCCAGAAATAACACAAATTAAAAAAAGTGGACTGTGCGAATACTTGACGTTTAGCTAACGGTGTTTTGAAAAGCGGTTTTACGTGTAAGGAGTTAGGTTTGATTATTATTTTCTGTACACGTGTTTGTTTTTTAAGAAGTTTTTGCAACTTATTTGCACGATGACATTTGTTATTGGTTTTTTTACGGAAACTTTTTAAATTAGCGCTTGAAATCGTAAGTAAGGTCAATTTGACGATTCCATAAATGTTAAGTATTTTGAAAGAACATTGAATGTTCATCAATAATGTTATTATTATTGACGTTAGAGTTCTAAAGTTTGTATTGAATAACATTAGGTACCTAATTGTCCATGATATAAGTGACATAATAATAATCTTGGACCTGTTATCTGTCGTCATGCAATATTGATTTTTAATGAGTTCAAAGTTCTAGGTTATGTTTGATCAAAACAAAAGAAGATATATTTTTTTGCATGATTTTCCTGTTAGTTCAGCAAAACACTGCTGAGTTACCTCATAAGAGGAATATCCTTATAGGTATCTACTATTAAAATATATACAAATCAATGTTTGTTTGTTTATTCGCATACTACGCTATCCGATTGTATGGAGATGGCTTGAGTCCCGGGGAAACACATAGGATACTTTTTATCAAGGAAAATAGGATAGTTCCCGAGGGAATAGCGCTAAGTGACTTCTATGCGAACTTATACTTCTAGGTGATTTATTATAGATTTTTATTGTCATAGGATAATGGCCCAGTGCTAAATGTAGGCCCAGTGTGTGCTTTCATGAAACCTAGCTAAAAACTGCTATACCTTTTTGAAATCGGTTGGGCCGTTTAAAGGTGAAGCCAGACGAGCGTAATTTTGTGAGTTGTGAGTCGCGTAAGTATTTTCGGTCGCGTAATTTCTACTGCAGATTTCATACAAAAGTACTATTTGATTCACACGGCGACGGTTCAGATGGACTTTTGTATGCAGTAGAAATAACGCCACTCACAATTCAAAAATTTACGCTCGTCTGGCTTCACCCTAAAGGGCTAAACACACTGACAGCAGAGGCGGCGCGGTGGCGCGCAGTCCTATACTATAACCTGCCGCAAAACAAACTGGCACACTGGGTCATTAAACCCCGAGGCGTGGCTTAAATTTAGAGATGCGCGCGTGCAATCCGCTGTATCGATGAAGTCAAGTCCTTTTTTAGTTTGTTTACTAAGTAAGTATATAAATTTTTTAACGGATGTTAAAATTGATCTCATTTATAAGGAATAAAAGTAAAGAAATAGTAACAATATTTACAATCGACATTTGGACTGCATTTTGTATAGTGATATTTCTGTATTTTTAAATTGTTTGTAACTTAACGTCTATTCTAATGTGAGAATTTAAGATGCAGTGGGTAGGCGCGTAGTGACGTTGAATGAGCTAGGTCGTCAGGTTAATTTTTAAGTTTGGCGGGTAGCCTCTTAGTACGTGCATAAATAAAGTATTTATATTTCCTCTATGGTACGTGGGACCGATGATACGCGGGTTCTTAGCGGCAATTGCCTTGCGACGGTAGTGTGTGCATTTATTTATTTCTTTATTACACAATAATAATATATGTCATTCAACATGGAAGTGTATATAAGAAATAATAATTATTGTTACTGTTGACGGTGATATACAACACCAAACCCACATTGTTTTCATTTCATTCTAATTAATTATTTAAAAAATACAATAAATAAATTATTTTCTACCAAAATTATTTGTATAGTTTAACGAGTACTTATTCGGTATCGATAGTCACACGGCAACATCCCTACACGCGTCCACGAGATCTAATCACAAGGCAGTGAACGGTCAAGTGATATGCGCTGTCTCGTTCTATCGTTTTATGACCCAACGTGCCAGTTTGTTTTGCGGCCGGTATAAAAACGCCTCCGCCACGCTTGGGCACGCGCCGCACCGCGCCGCCTTCGCTCTCAGTGTGTTTGCGGCTTAAGAGTTAACTCTGATAGTCGGGGTCACCATAGGAATTATATCGGGGGTATTCATTTATTTTTATTTACATGTAAATCCCAGTTAGGGGGTGATTAAAGTGTACCAAAAGTGCTCTAAACTGGATGATGTGGAAGCTGACCTTCGCGATCCTGCTGGGCTTGGCCTGCGGAGCCATAGCTCAAGAAGGTAAGTAAACAGAGAGTAATGTGTTTATCAGCCTATATATGTATGTACGTTCCTTTGTGGCGCTCTAGAAACTAAACGCGTGGGCCAATTTTGATGATTCTTACCTATAGAATTATTGATTTATTAACTTTTTGTGCACTTGTAATTTCGCCTATCCTCGTACAGTTTCCTCAATCATAGTCAGGTTAACTGGAAGAGATCCCTTAAAGGGATAAGATCGCCATTGTACAGTCGAGGCCATATTTGCATGGATAGTTGTCAAACAAAATCGTATAAAGTGAAAACGACGCCATTTTTGTGTTCGTGTTGTGTTATTACTTACGTATGAGGCTTCTTAATTCAATGAGATCTTGCTAGATGGCGCTGTCATCACCGAATAATTTAAAACATACTTTTTTCTACATCTTTACTTTTCTGCCGAAATAGCATGTTCCTTTATTATTGTCTTAACGTTATCTATATATATATAAGGCTAAACTGACTGACTGACATATCAACGCACAGCCGAAACTACTGTACCTAGAAACTTGAAATTTGGTACATGGGTTCCTTTCATGATGTAAGTGAGCACTAAGAAAGGATTTTCCGAATATCGACCCCCAACGGGAAGAAATGGGGGGTAGTAGCGGGAAACTAATTCTACGCGTACGAAGTCGCGGGCGTCCTCTAGTAAACTTATAAAACTCCCAAAACAGTTAAATTTATAACTTCCAAAAACACTAAAGTTTCGCATGGATTCGAACCCGTATCATTATGGATGGGAAACGCTCCTACGTGCCATTCGACCACAACGACATTTACTTGGTCCGGCGAAATTGTGTATCATCTTCAGATTATCTTCCAATGAATAGGGTTAAGTAGTATTAAAATTTATGAGGGTAAGTTGTAAATGTCTGAACACCGGATCGGTTTTAATAAAGATTTACTTACGCCCGTTCGTTCGTTGCTCCCTGTTAGATTGCCTTTGTTGTTAATTGATACTTACTGTTAATAATTTTTAATGATGAGTTCTCATTGCAATATCGACTTGGTGAAAAGATCGCAAATAATTGCTTTGTATGATCAAGGCAAAAATTTGTCTGAAATCGCTAGAGAAGCCGGTGTTAACGTAAGTATTTTTGTAAATATAATTTAAATTACTAATTGAAATAAGTATATAATAATTATATTTAAATATATATTTTAAAGGTAATTTAAATATCTGATATTTTGTTATAGAGAAAGACCGTTGTTTTATGGGTCCGACGATTTGAAGAGGAAGGTTCTTTGTTCCATCGCCAAAGAACTGGCCGAGCTCAACTCATAACCACACAGCAGCGTCAAATCATGGTGAGGAATCATGAGGAAAATGGATTTATCCCGAAAAGACACTTCGCCGGTTTATTCGATACCAGCATGCGCACAGTGCGACGTGCTCTGCACAGCGAGGGCCTTCATCACCGCCGGCATGCCGTCAAACCCTTGCTTACTGAAGCTCACAAAGGAGCAAGGTTAGCTTTCGCCTTGGAGCATTTAAATTTCGACTGGAGTAAGGTCGTCTTTACAGACGAAAAAACTTTTAAATCCAGCCAACACGGACGACTTAGTTTATGGCGGCGGAATAATACCCGCTATGATAGTAATCACGTTGTGCCCAACATGGAGTCTGGCCGGATAAGTGTGAATATGTGGGGCTGGATGAGCGCAGCCGACCCTGGGGAACTAGTGCGAATGCCCAGCCGAGCGACCAGTGCTAATTATGTGGACGTGTTGGAGGACACCATGCTACCCACTGTTCGCAATGTGTATCCGGAAGACGAATTACCGGTTATATCATTTGTTCAAGATAATTGCCCTATACACCGTTCGCGTGGTGTGCGGGAGTGGTTCGATCAGCACAATGATATAGCGGTAATTCCTTGGCCGGCTAGGTCACCAGACCTAAATCCCATCGAAAATGTATGGGGTGTGATGGTTCAACGCTGGGATACCCAGAATGAGCGAACCCCAGAAGCATTAGAGGCTCATTGTTTGCAAGTTTGGGAAAGCATTCGTGGCTCGAGCTTGTGCAGGAATCTTATTGATTCAATGCGTTCTCGCATGCAGGCCGTTATCGAACATAATGGCGGCTACACTAGCTATTAAGTTATACCTATTAAGTAGGTAAGTAGATAGATAATATTATTTAGTTGAGACCGGGTTATATATTTAAATCTATTTAACAAGTGACTAGAAAGTGAACGCAAGAATAACGTTATAAATATAACTGTTTTATTTCTAGTGTGCAAAACCAAATTAAAACTTTATTTCATTTTGATAACTTAACTCACTAATTGTCTTATTCCCCTGTAATTTGTTTGAAGTAGGTAATATAAAAGCAATAAAAAAGCTACACTCACACGTTTTTGTAATTATTATAACCCGGTCTTTATAAGTTTATATTTGTTATTTATTGTGGTCAAGCTTCAATACCTTTCCGAATCTGGAAACGAAACTTAAGCTTCTGGCCTCGATAAAATGGTAAATAGGTAAATATGAGTTGTTTTATTGTTACTTGGATTCGTATTATTATCAAATGAATATAACTCATTAATAAATGCTTAAATTACAGAAAACAATAGTTTTATTTCATTAATAAATGTTTGTAAAAGCATGCATGCTTTTTGCTGTTATTATTTATGTATTTCATAGGGCCATCAGCATTATTTATCGCACTAACATCGTTCTGTAAAAATACAAAAATACAAAAAGAAAAAAGACCAACCCCGAAGAGATTCGAACTTCAGTATAATCAGACCAGAGCGATTAGTCCGAAGTAAAACCACTGAGCCATTACTTCGTCTAAGCGGCTGGGCGAAATATCGACTTTAGTACTAATATCTTAGGAAGTTGTAATAATAGCCAAATGAACTGGTTTAGTCAACAACGCCATCTAGTTTAATGTTTGAGAACGTGTACGCAAGTGTTCAGAGAATTATCGCCTTAGAGGTGCCCATGCAATTCTGACCGTGACCGTACACGTGATCTTAAGTTTATGTACGTACTTACTTGTGATTGGTTTTATGTGCAACTAGCGACCCGCCCTCGCTTTGCTTCGGTTTATTTGAGTTTTCTGTAATACCCGTACAATAAACCAGCATTTATTATACATATAAACCTTCCTCTTGAATTACTCTATTTATTAAAAAAAAACGCATCAAAATCCGTTGCGTAGTTTTAAAGATCTAAGCATACATAGGGACAGACAGACAGACAGCGGGATGCGACTTTGTTTTATACTATGTAGTGATAAAGAGTTTACATTCATACATATTCGTGATCATGACACAAATGTTTTTCCTTACCGGGATCGATCCCTCGAATTGAACCCACGAGTTTCGCAGGCATGGGAGAACTCCCAAACAGACAAACCGCCCTTCCAGACCCACCGTACCCCTCGGCCGTACCACTGGTGGTACTTCGACTAATAGGCTATTTGACAACATTGAAAATATGCATCAAATTGTCGTCATCCTATTAGATAATAGCGTAAAACAACATATTTCACTTTATTTTATACTAAATTAAGCATATTTTTTTGGAAATTACACGAAAAAAATTGTAATATATTTTGATTTTTTTTCTGTGGCAGAAACGCTATGCGATTGCTTTGTAGCTGTGGTTACTCGCAGGTGACGTCACACGCAAGTAACCACAGATCATAAGGGCATATCTCTTAAAATGATTTTTCATTGTTTACTTGCATATAACGTCACACTTGTCACATGGCCAGCGCCACGATAGAAACAGCGTTTTTGTCGCGGTTTCGAAAATTTAAACTTTTAAATGGATTTTTATTGATAATATAGTAGAATCTCACGGAAATATCAATGTAGTGTGCTTCTTATGTAATAAGTCATTTAATAAGGTTTTCTAAAATTAGTCAAATAGCCTATTATTTCTATTAAAATCGAATTTAACGGAGTCGACGGAGCTATTTCTGGGTAGTCTGGCCCTCCGGGCCTGCTGAATAACTAACATAACCTAAACCTACCTCATATTTATAATACTAATTTTGGTCAGTGGTACGGTTTAGTGGTACCTAACCGCGCTTCGTGCAAAATAAATAAATTAGAGATCGATGATCGATGAGGTCTTGCAAATATTATTTTAAACGTAAAATCTTCAAAACTTAACAAGGGCGACGTGTTTATTTTAAACTTCTGTCTAGTTGGTAGCGTCCCTGCCAACGAATCTGGCGGTCCCAGAGCGATGAGCGCGAGTACTTGTTCCTGATTCTTGGATGTTTTCTATGTAATTAAATATGTATTGAATTTTTCTATATAAATATGTTTATCGTTGTCTAGTATTCATAGAGCCTAGTTTGGGACCAGAGGGGCTATTGTCTAACGCACTCGCAATCGCAACCGGCTTCAAAGTGGAACAATTGTTTTCATTTTGTATGCAGACAAGCCTTCGATTTTCAAAATGAAAACGATCGTGATTGCAAGTGCGTTAGACAATAAGCCCTCAGGCTAATGTGTGTATTGTTGTCTGATATTTATTAATTTTTATTTTAGTTTTTAAACTCATTATGTGTAAAATGTCACATAATCAAAGCTCTTATGAGTCTTATGACAATCTAATGGCTCAGTTTCATTGGTCGATTCGTGCTTGTAGAAATCCATTGACGGGTTGTTTAAACAATTTTGAGCCGAGAGCTATTGCAGCGACGCAATGTATGGTTAAGTTTCCATCAATGGTGACGGCACCAATGATGGAAACTTTTAGCTGACAGGCACCAGTAATGGACACTTCACTCTTAATTCTAATTTCATACGGTCCTAAATTGATTCTTGCAAAACAAATGAATAACCCTTATCTTCTGTAAAATAAGAATCAAGTGTCCATTATTGGTGCCTTGTCCAATACTGGTTCCATCACCCTAAGCCCAGCCAGTTTGAAGCAGACAGACCCTTACAGGTTCTGAATTCCTGGTAAGACTGAGCACTCTCATCTGAATTACCTATTGTTAAATTAGAATAGCTTGTCATACTCTGCCCTGCTAATCCAATAGGCAGTATCTCAGATGAAACTCCTGTAGCAATATCAACTGTATCACTTACAGAAGAGAATTGAAACAGCTTTGGTTATTGGTTACTGCTTATTAGCTTAGGTGGGCAGAACTGGATTCCTTCAAGGACCATGATCATGTTTTTATCACTAGGTGAGAGCTGTAACCAAGATGGAGTCCCGGGGACCTGCACTCTCCTGCAGCGGTGCGAGTCAGCAAAGAACAGCCGGACGCAGTGGTGGAAGCTGCACGTAAGTCTCGTACGGAGAAAGAGAACGCCAGGCAGCGTACGGTCACGAGCGTTAATTTAGGACCCATTTCAAGAAAAATATGCTTGTTATTAGAGATGTCAAGTCATTTGTAACTTATAGGAAACTCAACCTTATTGTTGTAGAATGTCAGATTGACTTTGGACCTAAGGTGGGTACCAAATTAAATCTCGTGACTGTACCTACCTATTCATTTGTAATAACAAAAAAACATCAAAACAATAATAGTAATGAGGGCGCCACTGGACGCTCGATCCAGTCCTTATAACCGCCTAATTCAGTCTACCAGTTTTAGGTCGACTTCAAATGGCAGATAAATTTACTCGTCGATTGTGAAACCAGAGGGCCCTGCCAAGATGCACTACGCTAACTAGCGTTTCTATTCGTTTCGTTTTTAACCAATCGCGTCACTAGTAGATCACGTGACTATTCGTATCACGTCATCTACCAGTGACGCGATTGGTTTATACACGAAACGAATAGAAACGCTAGTTAGCGTAGTGCATCTTGGCAGGGTCCTCAGCCCTTAAACTAATTAACATATTGGAAAGTTATAACTATATTCCGTATAAATTAAATCCATTTATAGCCTGAGAGCCGTATTCCTTAATTTGGAGCAGATCCTTTCCAGATCCTGAACTCCTACTAGTAGGGTGATTGAACACTCTCATCTGCATGATTGCCAAATTGATCATGATGAGGATGCTTAAAATTTGTATTGTAATTTTTTCATGAAATAAATAAGTCAAACTAAACTAAACTAATTAGACCAGAGGGGCTATTGTCTAAAGCACTCGCAATCGCAACCGGCTTCGAAGTGGAGCAATTGTTTTCATTTTGTACGCAGACAAGCCTTCGATTTTCAAAATGAAAACGATCGTGATTGCTAGTGCGTTAGACAATAAGCCCTTAGCTTCGCTAACTGGTTTCCTTCGAGGAGGCTTGACTGCATCTGTTACCATGTCACCGTTTCAGAGATGTGGTTTCATTGACATGGAGCCCATTGTGTGCTGCGTGCCAGTGCCTACCACCACAACCACCACGACCACCACCACGCGGAGGCCAGTCGCCACCACTCCTTCCGTGGGGTAATGTTGTATATTTTAATTTCTAGGTTTCCGTATAAAATACTGAAAAACCGAACTATCCGTCTTTCAAGAAACTTGATGTCTAAAACGGCTTAAGATATCGAACTGGGAATGTTTGTATTTTTTAGTAATCCAAACGAAACCTCATCATTAGAAATCTGATATTTGGAACTATATAATTTTGCACGGAAATCATATCATTTTTCATTTTTCCGGGTTAGAATAATCCCCGTGGATGTCGTAAGAGGCGAAGACCCACCATACACGGACCAGTCAGGAACCGACTGCACTTCGTTGCTATTGGTCGATTTGCAGTTTCAATGCTCTAGAAAGTGCAAAAGTGTGCAAACCGACCAATAGCAACGAAGTGCAGTCGGTTCCCGACTGCTTAAAGCAGTCCGTGTATGGCGGGCCTTAGGGAATAAAGGCTTGTAGTACTGTTAGGCGGTGGGCTTGCAACCTGTCACTAATACGCTGGTAAACATCTTAGCCTATTTGTGCAAAATGTGGTTACTGAATTATCAACAAGTTTTAAAAGTTGTAGGTAATTCTGTAGCTCTGCCTACCCACTCTGGGATTACAGGCGTGAAGGTATATGTAAATATGTATCATTTTGCAGCGAAAAAACCGATTAACCGTACGACTATGCCCGGTACACACGACAACGATTATTTTAGCGATTTAACTGCGCAGTTCGCAGTTCGGTTTGTGCAGTTTTATCTAACGTGTGTGTGACAATAATCTGCAACGATTTGTCATACACACGATCGATAAATCTGCGCAAATCGGTTTGCACAGATTAATCGCTACGATATATCGTTACATGTGTAGCAGGTATCAGTTGTATTCCGCAACCTTCCATTAATTAATATTAGGTTAGGTACTATTATGTTTATTTCACTTTGGTTTTCCCAATCATGCTTTAATATCGTATTGACGTTATGGCAGCTCTTACTGTCAAGTAAATTAGGGCATAGCTACTCATAACCCACAAGGTGTTACAAGTGTCCATAATGTAACGTTTCAGGCACAGGACGACAGAGTACGAGCCCCCCGACGTCATATACGTCACCAACGAGCCCCAGGTGACGGGGTGCAAGCCGGTGGACCCCAAAACCACCGCGCCCAAGACCGGGCGGAAGGCTTGGGACAGTAAGTACAAAAAACCGGTCAAGTGCGAGTCGGGCCCGAGCACCGAGGGTGCCGTGCCGCCAGTAGGTCTTATTATATTCCGATTTTGAATTGAATCAGCGCGTGCCCAACTCACACTTTGTTTTTTGTTTGTTTTTCTTCAGGCTTTGTACGTACTATAATCGTTCCAAATTTGACGCTTGTTTGATTTACTTTGTTTACAATACAAGAAAAATAAAAATATTTTGAATAAAAACGTTTCTTATATGGGGGCCTCCTTTATTATTTCACTTTGTTAAATTTTTTTTGTTAGTAAATCCGACGTAGTAACACATATTCTGAACAAAAAAAAACAACCCGCTATCAATTACGGTTCAAAAGATACAGCTGTTTAAAGTTAGGACGGACGGACGGATGGACAGCGTAGGTAGGTACATATATAAAACTAGATTGTTCACCGTGGAGCGAGGGTGGCTATAGTTCGAGTGTCATTATGGTTGTTTAGTCTCGCGTTAAACACTCTACTTTTCATTTTGAATGCGAGGAAAAAAAACGACGTTCTATACAAAATTACAATACCTAGGTATTGATTATAACAAAGTTCCTTACAAAGTTCCGCGTTTTTTTTTTGTAAAGTTACGCTTTAAATGCTTGCATATTTAGCCAACAGGTTCAAACTTAAAAACTATTTTAAAAGTAATTGGACCATGCATAATAAAATTAATTCATCCTAATATAGGTAACTAGAGGACGCCCGCGACTTCGTACGCGTAGAATTAGTTTCCCGCTACTCCCCCTACTTCTTCCCGTTGGGGGTCGATTTTCGGAAAATCCTTTCTTAGTGCTCACTTACATCATGAAAGGAACCCCTGTACCAAATTTCAAGTTTCTAGGTACAGTAGTTTCGGCTGTCCGTTGATATATAAGTCAGTCAGTTTTGCCTTTTATATATATAGATTTATACCTAGATATTTTTCTAGCAGGAACAACATGTGGTTAGTGCTTGACATAATTATAATATCGACAAACCTGTTATCGAACCACTTCAACGTCATAGAGGAAATACTCATACATCAATTATATAGTTGTTAAGAAAATATTTACAAGTCCTGGAACTCATTGAAGTACCTACCAAGTAAGAAAATAGCGAAATCATTCATCAAGGAAAAAAATGACAATCATATTTGTCATATGATTTATATAACAATGTGGTGCGTTATATAAAAAAAAACCGGACAAGGCGAGTCGGACTCGCCCACCGAGGGTTCCGCACATGACACGGTCAACTCAATTCAAAATGTGCACCGCCGCCGTTCCTTGCATAAAGACCCTGTTTTTTTTGTGATTTAACTAAAATGTACAGATTTCAGATTTTTTCCTATACTTGTAGTAAAAGACGGTGTTACTTGCCAAATTTCATAGTTCTAGGTTAATGGGAAATACCCTATACATTTTGATTCTCTCGAGAGTGTCGAAATACACGTTTTTTGCGACATAAACGACGGTATCTTTTTTTTACGTAAATTTAAAAGTTTGATTTTTTCACAGCTTCAAAGGACTGTAGATTTGAGTATATGGTTTAAATTTCAACTCGATACCTCCACGCGTTCCCGAAATAAAGGGTCTTGACACACGGACAGACGGACAGACGGACAACAAAGTGATCTTATAACGGTTCCGTTTTTTCCTATTGAGGTACGGAACCCTAAAAAAGAACTATCAATTTATCAATATTTTATAGGAGGTATAAGGGGAACATACTATATTCTTCTTATCTTATTTTGAGTTTTATACTACAAAGTATAAGGTTCATAATTTTTTCGCTAAAGACAAAACATACTTATTTGCGTAATCCCTAGAGATAAGGAGCTTTAATCCCAATGTGCAGAGACTAAAGTAACATTTAAACAATACTGTAGCGATCTAGCCACATCTAGCGGCAACTCGTTACACGTAGGAGACAACGAGCTACGGCATCGGTACTAGTGTTCAATAGAATAGAATAGAACATATTTGTTACCCTAGGGGTGCACTAAGAAATAATTCGAAAGTCTCTGTATTACTCTTGTTCTTATTCTGCTGTATACCTTCCAGAATGCATCGAGTACCAAGAGCAGCTGGTATACCCATGCAAGCGCAGCAACGCTTTGTTATCTGAGATGACGCGCGGTAACGAGTGCAGGCATAATGCCGATGCGCTCGTCGTCGGCGGCGACGACGCCAAGCGCGACGAGTTCCCACACATGGTGAGCGTCAGTTTATAGCGTGCGCGAGCGAGGGGGCCTTGGCCACAGTATAATAAAGAGTACTACCGTACCTTGGCCAAGATGCAAACGCTACTAAAGTTTTTCTTTTCTATTTTAAAAATGTATCGGATAACACTTGACCACGTGGTTTATCGTAACGCACAAAAATGTCATCCCATACATTTTGAGCGTTTGAAAAGAAAAACTTTAGAAGCGTTTGCATCTAGGCTAGAGGCTCTAGCCTAGAGCCCCAGTAGTTCTTCATATCAAGTTATATCGGTCGGTTTTCGTGTGCGTGCCTCGACCGTACGCGAGCCTAGCTCCCAAGCGGCAATAGATAACAGAAACTACTTCTTCTTAAAGTGCCTCTCCAACTTAGTGAAGGTTGGCTATACAATAGTTTTTAGTATATACTTTTTGAAACTCCTTAAGGGGCGGAAATGACCTACTTTTATATTTATACTTTGGCTGTGGGAAGTGACGCCGACGCCAAGTGCGACGAGTTCCCGCATATGGTGAGCGTCAGTTTATAGCGTTCGCGTGCGATGGGCCTTGGTCCAGCAGTGGACTAATAACGGCTGATAATGGTGATGATGACGAAGCTGGTATGATGATGGAGACGGAAGGTGGCCGTAGGAACTTCTTAATGGTTAAATTATGTCCCTCACCGCATTCTACTGTAATCTCACAGCTCATACTCGCCCAATAACGCTCACTTGCAAGGGACCAACTTTACTGGTCTCTGCAGTAATGTTACAAGCTAAGCTAATATAAGTGTTAATAGTACCAAGCGCTCCATCTCCAGCACCTTGGAGAGTGACCCTCCTTGATGCAGTCGCCAAAGAGGGATCTTAAGAGGTCTTCAAGGTGTTTCATCACTATTGGGAGGACCTTCCTGGGCCGTCTTAAACTATGCTCACTATTTGGGACCAGGGTGCTCACTGTTACTGTGCCTGATAATGTTTTGAGACTGAATGTGAGAGAAATTGTCGTTCCTTCAAACTGTCGTCCTGTCGGATGGGCCTGGGCACGGGCCCTGTGTACCCTTATGGTAAAGACAGCATTGACTCCATCCGGTACTGGTGCCTTTCTGCAGGACCGACCGGCATAGACTTAATATATTACTTCGTATGGACTGGCCTCTAGTACAAAAAAACGGGCGATTAAATTGGTGCTAAATCTAAGAATCTAGCACCAAATCGTGACAGTGACGTTTCAACCTCGCACCAAGTCGTACGTACTAGTAAAAATCAAAAATGCCATGTTGCGTCATAAGCAAGTTACCTCAAAAGTATCGAAAACCAAGGATGGAGTTTCTTTTTTCCGTTAAGCATATTAAGTAATGTATTACTCGAGTTAAACCATTTTTTCAAGCATTCTTAATATTATTGTAATAAAATACAGCTGTTGTTTGGTTACCCGGCCACGTTTAGTAGTTCTATGTAGTTTGACGTAGTTTATAAGCAATCTGATAGATGTCGCTACTGTTTCTTGGCCAAACATATGTGACATTTTTGTTCGGAAGACCCTATAGTTGTTTAAATCAATGCCGACCGGTCGACAACTCGCTCCAGTTCGTGGTCCGATGCCAGGGGAACCTTGACTTGGTCCTCAGCCAGCCGCGACGGGCCTACATGATGATGGATCTCTCTAAAACTGTTCTGGTGGCCAGGTGCTGCTGGGCTACACGCAGCTGAACGGGTCGACGGCGTGGCAGTGCGGCGGGACGCTCCTCAGTGACCGGTTCATCCTCACCGCGGGCCACTGCACTTCGGCACGAGATGCGTACGTATCAGGTCCAACTCACCCTACAGAGACGATGACGACGACGAGTTTGATGAGCGCGAGTACATTCACCAGCAATAATAAGTATAATTATTATCCAACATTAGCCGCAAAAATATATGACACGCTCTTATTCCTCTAGTAATAAAGACGTGTCAGATATTTTTGCGCCCAATGTTGGATCATATATTATTGCTGGTGACTGTACATGTTTCTGAGTCTTGGATGTTTTCTATGTATTAAGTATTTCTAGTACAATGCTTGGCCTAAACCCAAAACTTAGTTATTAATAATTTGTGCAAATGCAAAAGTTGTATCTTGTCTAGGGGACACCGTTGATGTAGGAAAACGTGTCGAAACTTTTATGTGGTCGTCTTGTTTTTTTTTCCTTTTTCTCCCTCTATCTGTCTCCTAATATTTGACATGTTTTCCTGCTGAATTATGCATGATATTTGATACCGTAAAACGGGGCTATTTGGGAATCACGAGGCTATTTGGAATCAAGTAATTATAAGCTTTTAGTTGTCTTGGCAATGGTAGAACTGAAAACTTCGCCTGACACCAAGTTTTACAGTTCTATCATAGCCATGTCAAAAAATATATCAACTAAAAGCTTATGATTACTTAGTTCCAAATAGCCTCGTGATTCCCAAATAGCCCCGTTTTACGGTATTATATTTTATTTAATATTTATAGTAATATCATTGTACATAAAATGAAATATGGTTAAAAAATTACTGACTGCTGAGTTTCTTGCGGCGTTTCTTCTGTGTAAAAGTGCCCGTGCGGCCTACTTACAGCAATTAAATTGTGCATTTAATCTAAAATAGCTCCAGCATAACATAGAATTCGGAAAAAAATCGGATACTTAAATGAATAAACGAAAATAAAAAAATCCGCATTTTAAGGTGTCCCTGTTTATTGACATACATAGTGGTAGGTACCTACATTTAAATTACGTCGACAAAGTTGTAAAATAAAATCTTCCAAATTTTTTTTTCGGTTACCTCTCAAAGCACATAAAGCAAAGGAAAATAAATGATCAAGGATTATCATGAAAAATTACACTTTTCTCGTGTTTTGACGGATTCTACGTGGATAAGTCACGCGCAGACGCTATTAAGTAGTAAAGATCTTTCCGCTTGGTGTATAGAACTATCTACTCCTTTCAGCGGTCCCGTGGCATTCGCCATCGTGGGAGCCCTGAAGCGAACAGACGACGTGTCAGCCACGCAGGTGCACCGCATCCAACGCATCATCAGGCATACGGAGTACAAGGCTCCTTCGAAGTATAACGACATCGCTCTGTTGGAGACTGCGACCACGTAAGTCTAATCTTTTTTTCCAGGGGGACCTGTGGTTATGTGGGACTCACCAACCGAGAACGGCCGGAATACCCACTAAAAACACAGCGCGCGACAATCAATGTGCGATTGCACAAGTACATAACCAGCGGCATTTTTACGTGACGGGAACTATATCTATTTCTAACTATATAGATTTTTTCTTTGCTCCCAAGTATATTTAAGTATGTATTTCCCTATATAAGTGTGCTTATCGTTGTCTAGTACAGTCAACAGCATGAATAAGTGATCATTTATGTACCTCGTCGCTTTCAATCGTTTCACAATTTTGTATAACATTTCAAACACGACATTAAACTGACAAGGTACATAAATGATCACTTATTTATGCTGTTGACTGTGCCAATTACAAGCGTAGAGTTTAGTTTGGAACTAGATCAATTTATGCTAAAATGTCTCCTGATATTTATTTAATTAAAGTCTCTTGGACAATCCTCGTTTTAAAGCGAGATCGTGGCCCTTGGCCTCCCCCACTGACAGCAGCCTGTCCCCAGGATCGTGCTGGACTCGTCAACGGTGCCGGCCTGCCTGGACGTGTTCGGCGGCGACCGGGGCAAGGCTGTGGCCACCGGCTGGGGCGCCGTCGGCTGGCGGGCCAACAACGCCGACATTTTGCAGAAAGTAGGTTCAGCCCCTCGCATACCGTAAGGCCCCGTTCCCACTATGCCGGACCGGGGAATTTGCCGGATGCCGGTAAGGCTAGTGGCTTATGACGCTGTTCACACGGCATAATGTGAACAGCTTCATATAAATTGTACAGCCACTACCCTTACCGGATCCGGCAAAATTGCCGGATCCGGCATAGTGGGAACCAGGCCTAATACTACGTTCTTGCGTAGATCTAAGGTCCTACCCAAAATGCATTAGGACGCTAACTAGCGTTTATATTCGATTCGTTTTTAGTTCCGTAGTCAAACTACGAACCCTTATAGTTTCGCCGTGTCCGTCCGTCCGTCCGCAGCTTAGCTCAGATACTCTTTGTTCTAGAAAACTGTAATTTAGCATGAATATACATATTAGTCATGCCAACCGCCGCCATTTTTTTTAAGGTGGGGCAAGTGCATCTACGGGGCAAGTCCGTCCAACAAACAATATCTCCTAAAAATTATATGGTTTGTCGCACTCACCCCGTTGACGCTCTTATCCCACCTGACGGGCAAGTGCGTTTACGGCGCAAGTCCATCTAACCAACAATATCTCCTAAAAATTATATGGTTTGTCGCACTTACCCCGTTGGCGCTCTTACCCCATTTGACCATACCTCCCCTGCACGTAACGTGGGGATGTTTTTTTTCTTCTCTTCTACCCCATGGTGTGGGGTGTCTTTAGCTAGGCCTTTAAAAATATTGCTGGCTTGTAAAAATATTTTTTCGATTAAAGGTCCGTTGTGTGATCAGTAGTTAAATCAATTAATTGTTAAAATTCGAAATCGGAGAATTTGACACCATTTCTTGAGATTTAACCATTAGTTACGATTTTTAACGATTAGTTAGTTTAAGTACTGATCAAACAACAGGCCCTAAGGGAACCGTCTGTGAAATATTAAGATTTAAAGTGCTAATTTTTGTTAAAGTCAAGTACACACACCTGAGACAGCACAAAAAATACCTACATATTATATAAATATATTATTACATATTCAAAAATCGTGGAAATCGGACTTGATTTAGGGGGTGAGAAATGTTGTCGCCCGGAGCTGAATTTGTATGGATTTTTTTGACAGCCACGCGATTTTAACAAAATGAATCATTATAGAAGAACTGAAAAAAATATTAACTGTGAGATCGCGTTTGAGAAAAAATTATTACCGGTGTTTAATTCAAGAATATAATATTAACGAATACATCAGCTGATTGAACTATAACTTCCACAGGTAACTCTAACCAGGTTCACTGACGAGGAGTGCAGCATGAAGTACCGTTCCAACCGGTACCTACTGGCCGGGATCGATTCCCGGACACAGGTCTGCTATGGGGACTACAACAAATCCGCTGACACCTGCCAGGTACAAATAAATACTTTATCTACACTCATATCATAAGTTCTCTATAATGCGTTCAGAATCCGTAGACAATGACCAGCATTACTTGATACAATTTTACTATGATATGTTTTCTTATCTGTAGCTGTAATGAAAAGTTAAATTTACGATACAACTTTTGATAAAGTAATGTTGTTCAAATTTGGAACATCTTCCGAATCCAACAAAATTCAAACAGGGGGCCAATTCTAGTATCAATTGAACGTTGACTCGGTATATTTGAAGTAAAGTGTCGTACGCCATTTTGATTTCGAATGACATTAGAATAGGGACTTTGTTAGTTTGTCTATGATTTAAAAAACATTCATATTCGTGACACAGGTTAGCTTTGCCGCCATGTTTGTTCTGCCACCTACTGAACGCATCTTAGAGTACTGATAATATGTGTGTAGATAAAGTAATGTATGTAACTGTACATAATTAGGCCTTAAAACACTCGTGTGATCTTATTATGAAACTCGCCTTCAGCTCGTTTCATAAAACCACACTCGTATTTTAAGGACCCTCTTTATGTATCAGTTACATAAAATACTATTGTTCTACACACAGAACAGAAAAAAACAGTAGAAGTGTCAAGTGGGCGTGTAACGTGTGGCATGGTTATGCGGAGTTCCGGATAACCTACCATACTTTTGCCGCGATCGCTTATTTCGATATTTAGATATTTCTAAAATAGGAAATAAATCCAGAAGCATGCCTTATTGTGCTATTTTGGAGTGCAAAAACGATACCCGCACCAAAAACATTTTCCATGGTGGCGTGTTGTTTTTATGATAGTTTGAGTATTGGCGACAACAGGTCTGAGGGCCCTGCCAAGATGCACTACGCTAACTAGCGTTTCTATTCGTTTCGTGTTTAAACCAATCGCGTCACTGGTAGATGGCGTGATTCGAAAAGTCACGTGATCTACCAGTGACGCGATTGGTTAAAAACGAAACGAATAGAAACGCTAGTTAGCGTAGTGCATCTTGGCAGGGCCCTCAGATACTAAACGAAGCTCATGCCACTTCCACTGTTTTTTCTATTCCGTGGTTCTACTTATCAATTTATTGCCTAGTTGAGACTCTGCCTACGAAGCTAGCAGTCCCGGGTTCGATTCCAAGTATAGGCAAATATTTTGTGTGATGAGCGCGAGTATTTGTTTCTGGGTCTTGGGCGCTTACTTTGTATTTAAGTAGTTATTTCTCGATATATACAAGCCTAGAGCTTACACCTGTATTCACAAACAATACTTAAAGGATCCTTCACTGAGTAAACGCACTGCGTTCAATACAGCTTTGTGATTGGTCCTTTTTGACCGACCTTTTGTTTATGAGACGATTTGAACTGAACTGTGCTTTCGTGAGCACTGTGAGACCTCATAGTGACGTTTGTGAATACGGGTGTTAGTTTGGGACTAGGTCGATTGGTGTGACATGGTCCCCTGATATAACACAAATATTTGCCCATACCGGAAACCGATCCCAGGACCACTAGCTTCGTAGGCAGGGTCACTACTAACTAGGCTATCGCGTAGTCAATGATATATGTTATACGAGTATTTTATTTACGCTTAATTATTTTTTTCGAGTATTAAAATCATTTGTCCCCTTTTCTTTCTCCTTTTCCATCTTACTACGCCCCTTTTACGCTTCCGGACCCAAAACCTAGATTTATAGGGCTTTAATAGTACATTATTGCCTAGGCAGGGAAGTAGGCAATTGCGGGCCGAGTACTGGTTTCAACGGATGAGCTTGCGAGTCCGTTTAAAAATATGAAGCCCGCAATTGCTGTTCCCGCCAAGGCAAATATAGTGCTTTTCTCAAAAATCGCCAGAAAAAAATTGTGTTGGAGTAGAATTTTCATCGCTTGAACTCATTTTTTCACAATCACTCTTTACCGCTTTTTTGTTTATGTTATGACAAGGAGAAACGCAAGTTTTGTTTTAGAAAAAACACAAGCTATTCCAGGCATAGATAAAAAAGTTTTGTTTTGAATAAAATATGGATGTATAAGACTTGTGCCCTAATTTTATTGTGGACTTTTCACTTTTTAAAATGTTACAAGCTAGATAGTAATGGAATTTGTATGCAACATATGCGGGCTTGTGTAGCGAGCACGTTTTTTTTTTTGAGAACTGTCAGTAAACTATGTACTTCGCGTCTCAATATGTAGATAGTAATGTCAACATTTCTGGACATTTTTGAGAAATGGCATATTGTATTCACAGGGCGACAGCGGTGGCCCTCTCACCATCAAGAACAGCGTAATACACTGCATGTACACCGTGGTGGGCATCACCTCGTACGGCAAACCCTGCGGATTCGTGGGGGACCCGGGGGTGTACACCAAGCTGGAGCCCTACGTGTCCTGGATTGAAGATATCGTGTGGGCTTAGCTCAGTCTTCTTTTAAGTCGATTGCTCAATCTCCAGACATCAGTATCAGTCAGAGTCTAATAACTATTAACAGATAAAAACCGTGATATCTCTTTAATGGCTCAACCGATTTTCATGAAACTTAGATAAGAACCATGCCAATTGAACTAGATTTGATATGTCTTGGCAGTAATGGCGGCCGAGTTACAAACATCCTAATACACACATTCGGTTACGGTGTGTATCTGATAAACTTATAAAACCCCTATTTTTATGAGTAGCTAGATCCTGTTCGCCAAACTCGATAATACCGCGTTGGAATTTTTGTATTGGCGTTTTTCCCCATTCGTGATTTTTCCGAGTCGCATATTGCCCATTTCAAATATCAATTTTACAGAGTCGACGGAGCTCAGCTTTTGCGAAGCTCCTATTTCTTTGTGCAAAACTAACATAACCTAAACTTGTTCCATTGTAATAACAAATAAAAAATGCGAGCGGGTAAAACCGTGAATTGGGAAAAAAAATACTGGAATATTTGCTACGCGGAACATCGAGTTTGGGAAACAAATCGATCCGGTCATTTTCGTCGGGGATTAAGTAAATCAAGCATTAAAAGTCCCGTCTCCCCGTGCAGCATCAGGGCTGAGGAGGGTATATTCTGCCTTCTTTAGAAAAAAGGGCTTATGTCTCATAGAATTGCGTATGTATAAGTGACCTTATTTTTTAAGATATAGGGTTAAATTTGCTTTGACTATCAAATGGCGCATACGTCCTTTTTGTTTAGAAGAACAGTAAAACCTTTGACACTCCTTGGGTGAAGTGAAGACCAATCCAAGCCTGTAGAAGGTCACAAGGAAACATGGAAACATACAAAGAAACGTTACCCTTGCCTTGGTTTTGGGTAGTCGGGATAAGTTTAAATATCTGGGGATTGCAAAAAATAATGTATGAATGTGGAAGAAGCGAAAGAGATTTGTCAAGATCGTAGTAGGTGGAAAGAAGTGGTCTCTGCCTACCCCTCTGGGAAACAGGTGTGATTTAATGTATGTATGTATGGAAAAATTAAAGGTTTATTGATGAGGTAGAAAAACGATAAAAATGTAACTAAACTATTTTTATGTGATTTTTTCTGTGCCATATGCGTTACGATGACTAAAAGTGAATTAAATGTAAGTTTTATACTTTCTCTGTCATGGTTTTATTTCTGTATCATTTTTTATACCAGGTAATTAAACTTAAATTTATCCTCAATCAAATATGACTTGAAAAATCCTTGCAATAATTTACAGCCAAAATATAATAATGGGCCAAATAGCTGTCGCTGCTGATGGTGCCCAGGAGGCTGGCAGCCTCTTTGAACAGCAAGGCTTAGGTACCTATTTATCCTTTGGCCAAAGTAGCTATTGCCAGTCATTGAGGCGCAAGGGAACTCTTTAACGAGGTTCCCTTTCCCGGCCCTCGAGTCCCAAGAGCCCCAACTCCCAGCGGCAGCAACATGAAGCCCTCGCCGGGAGCCGCGTGTTCGCGCCGCTTCAGTTCGTCGTCCGATGGAGCCGCAGCTCCGGGTTTGGAACAGGAGATATAAGAAAAATCTTGGCGGGCTATTAAATTTTACTTAAGAATAGTTTTTGAGAAAAAACATGTAGATATTCGTTTCATAGAAAATGTATGAAGGAAAAGTTAAAGGGCCCCATAGTATGATGGAAAAATGTAAGTATTTGAAGGAAAAATATAGTAATTATAACAATGCGACAGGTGTTCTTTTTGATTACCGCTAAACCGATTAAAATTAGGACATAAAATACTTTTGATCTCTGAAAAGATTATACCTACTTGTCGAGGAAAGAGCGGTAAACGACTTCCAAAACGCGTGCTAAAGGTATAGATATACCTTCGAATAGAAAGAAGAGACATAGTTTAATTGATAACAAACACTGATTATTATTTACTGAAAAAAAAAAGTTGGTCAGAATGACGTCATTTTGTTTGAAACCGCGTTTTGCTAGCACTAGTCTATTACTAATGTAGAAAAGATCATGTTGCGTTTAAGCTCTACAGCCGCATTACCAGAAATCCGTTTATTTAAGTATTTACGCAGTAAAAAATCTGTTGTAAATTTTTAGGGTTCCGTACCTCAAAAGGAAAAAACGGAACCCTTATGGGATCACTTTGTTCATTATTTACTGAGAGAATAAATAAACAAATTTCTGCTAGGCTAAAGTCCGTACGCCCGTCCGTCTGTCTGTCAAGACCCTTTATCTCGGGAAAACGTGAAGGTATCGAGTTGAAATTAAAACCGTCTACAGTACATTGAAGCTGAGAAAAAAAACACTTGTTTAAATTTCGTAGTTTACGTAAAAAAAACATACGACCGTTTCTGCCCCAAAAAACGTAGGTATTTTCGACACTCTCAAGGGAATCAAAATCAATCAGGTATTTTCGGTTGACCTAAAACTATGAAATTTGGCAATTAATACCGTGTTATACTTACTACAAGTAAAAAAACTGAATACTATAATTTTTTTATTAAATCACTTAATAAACTGGGTTTTTATGCAAGGAATGGCGGTCCAAATTTTGATTTTTGAGTTAACCGTGTCAGTGCTGAGCCCTCGGTGGGCGAGTCCGACTCGCACTGGTTCGGTTTTTTATTTCTAATCAAGGTGCTCAACAGTTAATTTTCCTTAGTAATAATAAAGAACTGGTAACGTATAAGGTAAAGGCACCTATTAACGAGCCCACAAAATTCACTCATAACCGCGTTATTTTTAAAATGCGTTGTATAAGTGTCTATTGAAAACTTCCTAATAACACAGGCCACCTGATGGCGAGTGGGATTTAGGACCCATAGACATTGCATTCTCATGACTGAAGTCCTAAGAGTGCAAACTTTAACTGGATACTTAAATATAAAATCAAGCTGATTTATTTTGATATAGAAACTTAACCACATCATTTTGTTCTATTTCGTTTATTTATCAATGTAAGGTACCGAAAATTCGCGTTAGAGTTACGTGTGTCTACTACCACGGCAATAGGCATTTAGTTTTTGGTTTTAATTCCTTTTTATTTTAGCCCATATTGATTTATAACCTAAAATTTGCTCAAAACTTACCCAACATCAAAGAGATTTAATATTATAGGTAATAGAGTGGGCACCGGAGACATTTTCAGAGAAAAACTTTGATCATAACCATCATGAATGCCTCGAGGTAACAAGTTTTGCATCACTTTTTTGTTCGCTATGCCCCGTCTATTACTACTATACATTTAATGTCTCTGCCCAACATGAAATTCAATCAACATAATCCTACAAAAAAAGTCTTTCGGCAGATCGTTAGGTCTTTTTTACATCGTAAACTTCCCACAACACGTTTACAGGTTCCTTTACCTTACTGACAATCTATACATATCTATAAAAGTATATTGCATAAACCAGGAAAATTAAAGAAACTGGTATCTGTACTAAACGCGTTCTCGTCGAGGATGCTCTCCTCGCAACATTCCACCTTACTTATTTAATTTCAAGAAACGATATCAATACCCGTAGGTAGTGATGATGGTGATGACGTGATGACTTGGTGATAAAGGTGTGATGTTTTTTTGGATTTTGTTGGCGCTTTCTGGTAAGTCTTTTATTATCTATTTATCTAGCGACCCGCCCTCGTTTCGCTTCGGTTTATGTGACTTTTCAGTACTTAACCCAGAATTTATTTTACATAAAAACCTTCCTCTTGAATTGCTCTATCTATTGATAAAAACTGCATTAAAATCCGTTGCGAAGTTTGAAAGATCTAAGCATACATACCGAGGAACAAACGGAGGCAAGCGATTTTGTTTTAAGTATAAGTCATGTCTATAATAAGTATTTCTAAAGCCGCGTCCGCTGCACCATGTTTTCGTGGATTTTAAATGTCAAAAATGTTTTGCCAGTCAAATCAATACCCTATTTGTTTGCCGAAACTGACGGATAACATAACATGTTTGAAAACATCAAAAACACGGCGCAGCGGACACGGCTTAATAGTCAATGCTTTGACCTTGTCTTAGCTTGCTGGTGTTTCAAACATGACCTGTATAACCAGTTTGATTAAATATTTGTAAAGCATCGGTCAAAATATTGCCTATAGTTGGGAATGTTGGGATAATCTAGGGTGATGTGATCCCTGTATCCCGCCGCGTATACTCTATACGCGGCGGAGGTATATATTTCTCCATCGTTTGGAGGTTTGTCCGTTGGAGATTTCTGGTAATATACATGTTATTTTAATTATCTAACCACAGACGCTGTATAGGTTTCTGCTGCTGCACAGATCCATTGACATACCTACCTAGTTGTTTATTTAATCAAATTACTTTTCTTCCCTGGGGTTGACATGACATTTTCAATGTATTATTTATTATTATTTTCTAAGATAAACAATGGCCTGCTTTCAGAGTACCTAGGGTATGATGAGACATTAAAAACAATTTGCATTTAAGTATAATATTTATAACTTCGTCGACCCCAAACTCGAAATAATATCAATTATACGTTTTTTTTTTACTTATCATCAATCTGGTTTTTCGTTCGCGTCAAACCGGTTAAACTTTTGGCAGCGGAGGTCATCAAAATGACTATGAATTCACTAAATATTTAAAGTTCACTGACTATGTACGTATTCACTATATAAAGTCCACGGACTGTTATGTACTATAATGCAGTATTATGGGAAATCTTTGACTTTTCTCAATTTATTTACTTATTAAATGCTAGTTCGGTTTATACCCAGAGATTTGGCAAGCGATGTAAATGACTGATGCCTTAAAATAAATAGAAATAAACAGGCATATTTTTAAAAGTGACTGATCCAACCTCAGACATTTTTAATCATTTCTAATGCCTCCATTTTGTTTTTATTACAAAAAAAAACGCTCATCTATACTACTGTCTAAAATAAATGATTTTGTGTACAAGGTAACGCTTATTGGGGCTTTACAACACGTAACTATCAAATTCTGGGTACTTTCTGTAAAACTCACAAATTTTCAATTTTAAAAATACTACCTACCAGATTTCGTCTAAGACATATACAGCTAAAAATGTTCAAAAATAACTCAACTAGGTATCACCCATAAAGCTTTGCACCTAGCGACCTAACACCCTGTATATTATTCCCATGTTATTCTAGCGTCCTCGCCGGCTCTGTGCCCCGCGCTGCTCCAGGCGCGGCCGGCCAATGGCAGCGTTGCGCCGCTCTGCGCAGGCGCGTGCGGACCGAGGGACAAACGGTAACGTCACTTAAACAAACTCATAACACGTAACAAATCCCCTCAAATAAAGACGTGGCCTTAGCATTCAAAGATGATTTTTTCAACATAGCAATTAATACTACGAAATGTCTTAAGTCGTCCGCGGTTGAAGCTCAATCATTACTTTGCACTAATGTCAGTAAATGTAATATAAACTTTGAATTCAGCCCTGAAAATTCAGATTCAATAGTCAAGGTATTTAAATCGCATAGTTTAACAAAGACTGAGGATTTGTGGGGCACACCAGTTAAAGTACTCTTTCATATATAGATAGACTCGGTGTATAGCTAAAGCAGTAAAGACGATAGGCCTACTTTTCGAAATAAATACCTAGTCTCTAAATGAGCGAAAGGGACAACCCTCTTTTTTATTGAAAAGGTTTTTCTTTAATGTATTACAGCTAGAGCAAAATCGATATCAGGATCTGCAGGCTTGTTGTCTAACGCACTCGCAATCCCAACCGGTTTCAAAGCGGAGCAATTGTTTTCAATTTGTATGCCGCCAAGCCTTCGATTTTCAAAATGAAAACGACTACGATTGCGAGTGCGTTTAGACAATAAGCCCTCAACAACAATTAACAGTTGCGTTGCGAAGAGCGATTGAGAAATAAGTATTACAACGAATAAGCAAATAAGTACAACAACTAAAAATTTCTATAAGTATTAACAGATAAAATAAATAGGTAACATAGATATACAATATAACTAATATAATAAATAAATATATACAATAAGCAGGAACAGAACTTCTTTAGTCTAGATTTGAAAGAATGAATCCCTATCTTGACTTTCTTAGTTATTTTACTTTTTCCCATTCTCCACACAGATATCGATTTTGTTATTCAAACAAGTCGGTGCCGGAGACCACACAGATCCGCAAGGGAAACTACGAATTGGACAGCAGAGCTATCGTGGAGGTTTCAGTTGGCTGGTGACCTTTTTTTTTACAGGCGTTTTTCAGCGCCCTTTCCCCGCCTTCCTGCGCTGAGGGGCAGCATGAAAAACGCCTGTAAAAAAAGGTCGTGCAGAGTCATTTTCATGGTTTCCGGTCGTCTACGCTAGCAGCTGGCGCATAACGGAATTCAAGGTGGCGGCCATGCTGTTTTTCTCAAAAGTTTCATGTTGTGTTTTCTGTTTTTCGTGGGTAACAATTTCGAAAATGATTTGGTATATTCGGAATTAAAGCTGGCGGCCATGATGTTTTTCGAAAAGGTCGTCATGGGTATCGTTTCTAATGTTTTCGGGGATGGCAATTACGAAAATGGTATCAAATTTATAATTCAACATGGCGGCCATGATATTTTTCGAAAAAGTCGTCATGGGTATCGTTTCTAATGTTTTCGGGGATGGCAATTACGAAAATGGTATCAAATTTAGAATTCAAGATGGCGGCCATGATATTTTTCGAAAAAGTCGTCATGGGTATCGTTTCTCATGTTTTCGTGGATGGCGATTACGAAAATGATATCAAATTTAGAATTCAAGATGGCGGCCATGATATTTTTCGAAAAAGTCGTCATGGGTATCGTTTCTCATGTTTTCGTGGATGGCGATTACGAAAATGATATCAAATTTAGAATTCAAGATGGCGGCCATGATGTTTTTCGGAAAAGTCGTCATGGGTATCGTTTCTCATGTTTTCGGGGATGGCAATTACGAAAATGGTATCAAATTTAGAATTCAAGATGGCGGCCATGATATTTTTCGAAAAAGTCGTCATGGGTATCGTATCTCATGTTTTCGTGGATGGCAAATTCGAAAATGTTGGCGGATTCGGAATTAAAGCTGGCGGCCATGATGTTTTTCGAAAAAGTCGTCATGGGTATCGTTTCTCATGTTTTCGGGGATGGCAATTACGAAAATGGTATCAAATTTAGAATTCAAGATGGCGGCCATGATATTTTTCGAAAAAGTCGTCATGGGTATCGTTTCTCATGTTTTCGTGGATGGCGATTACGAAAATGATATCAAATTTAGAATTCAAGATGGCGGCCATGATGTTTTTCGGAAAAGTCGTCATGGGTATCGTTTCTCATGTTTTCGGGGATGGCAATTACGAAAATGGTATCAAATTTAGAATTCAAGATGGCGGCCATGATATTTTTCGAAAAAGTCGTCATGGGTATCGTTTCTCATGTTTTCGTGGATGGCGATTACGAAAATGATATCAAATTTAGAATTCAAGATGGCGGCCATGATATTTTTCGAAAAAGTCGTCATGGGTATCGTTTCTCATGTTTTCGTGGATGGCGATTACGAAAATGATATCAAATTTAGAATTCAAGATGGCGGCCATGATGTTTTTCGGAAAAGTCGTCATGGGTATCGTTTCTCATGTTTTCGGGGATGGCAATTACGAAAATGGTATCAAATTTAGAATTCAAGATGGCGGCCATGATATTTTTCGAAAAAGTCGTCATGGGTATCGTATCTCATGTTTTCGTGGATGGCAAATTCGAAAATGTTGGCGGATTCGGAATTAAAGCTGGCGGCCATGATGTTTTTCGAAAAAGTCGTCATGGGTATCGTTTCTCATGTTTTCGGGGATGGCAATTACGAAAATGGTATCAAATTTAGAATTCAAGATGGCGGCCATGATATTTTTCGAAAAAGTCGTCATGGGTATCGTTTCTCATGTTTTCGTGGATGGCGATTACGAAAATGATATCAAATTTAGAATTCAAGATGGCGGCCATGATGTTTTTCGGAAAAGTCGTCATGGGTATCGTTTCTCATGTTTTCGGGGATGGCAATTACGAAAATGGTATCAAATTTAGAATTCAAGATGGCGGCCATGATATTTTTCGAAAAAGTCGTCATGGGTATCGTTTCTCATGTTTTCGTGGATGGCGATTACGAAAATGATATCAAATTTAGAATTCAAGATGGCGGCCATGATATTTTTCGAAAAAGTCGTCATGGGTATCGTTTCTCATGTTTTCGTGGATGGCAAATTCGAAAATGTTGGCGGATTCGGAATTAAAGCTGGCGGCCATGATGTTTTTCGAAAAAGTCGTCATGGGTATCGTTTCTCATGTTTTCGTGGATGGCGAATTAGAAAATGTTGGCAGATTCGGAATTAAAGATGGCGGCCATGATGTTTTTCGAAAAAGTCGTCATGGGTATCGTTTCTCATGTTTTCGTGGATGGCGAATTCGAAAATGTTGGTAGATTCGGAATTCAAGATGGCGGCCACAATGTTTTCGTCATGGGTTTCGTGTTTTATGTTTTCGGGGATGGCGATTACGAAAATGATATCAAATTTAGAATTCAAGATGGCGGCCATGATATTTTTCGAAAAAGTCGTCATGGGTATCGTTTCCCATGTTTTCGGGGGTGGCAATTTCGAAAATGATGTCAGATGCGGAATTCAAGATGGCGGCCATGATGGTTTTCGAAAAAGTCGTCAAGGGTACCGTTCCGCCATGTTTTCGCGGTTGACGAATTTGAAAATGATGTCAGATTTGGAATTCAAAACACATGTAGTTTTTCGTTAACACACTAAGAACATAATATACTCGCACGAAGGGTCGCACTTCGAGCAATTCATGAGTTAATTCATTGAAATGTAAGAATTTAATAAACTGTGAATGAATGTGGTAACAATTTCAACAGATTGCTATAGATTGTAATTTGCATGCATACGAGTCCTCCGTACATTGACGACAAAGCTATATTCGTTTTAGATTTTATGGGTGTTTTATTTCTAATACGTAATGTTTCTTGGAAAAAAGGAACAGAAAATACATCTATTGACACAAAAATTATACGGATTACAATAAAACAAGAATTCAGGCAGAAGAAAGAATATAGTACCTATTTCAAGGGTGGCGATAAGATTTATCTCGATTAACATAGTTGAGCGACTTTAACGTAGAACATTTAATTGGTTTAGTATGACTATGACTTTCCCGCGGCGTTGCTTGCGACTAGCTTGAAATACCTCAAAGTTTCATATCAACTTAGAAGTGGGAATACATAAAAATACTAAAAAGTATAAAATAAAATAAATGTTTAAAAAACAATAAACGCCTTTAAAAACGCAAAAAATAACTTCTTTTTAAGTGGTAAGTATAGATCAGTCCAACTGAAGTCCGTTTTTATTCCGAAAAAATATCTCATTCCTACGGGAAATTAAATTAGAATTTGCTAAAACGGTGGCTCCATTTTGTATGGACGAGTAACAAAATTAAGAAGGTGAAATCTCATCTAGCCATGTGTGGGTAGTGTGTTTTTATTTCTGTTTACGTTTGCCATCCTGTAATGTAACAGTTCTATGGTGGGTCAGGGGATCTATGGGTCTATGATTATGACGGACCGGTAATTATAGCGTCCTTTGGTCATGACCGATCGGCATATAAGACACTTTAAAAACGTGGCCCAGTAGACGCTAATCTGCGTAAATTTTATGTCAGCGTAAGTATTTTAAGCTTAGACTTGGTCGATCCTCGCCACGCGTGCACAGGTCGACGTGGTCCTTCTCGACCTCTAGGCGGATCAGGATAATTTAGATTTAAGATTGACAAAAATTACTTAAAAAACTAAATCTAGATTTATCTTTTCCGCCGTAGGAACAAACCATACCAAAATCCCTTTACAACTGTGACACCTTTACCTAAATAGTGGCACCACTGAGGTTTCCATTCGTTCTACTCTACCGTTCTACACTCTCCACTACTACTATTACTACTCTCTGCGTTCTTGTTTTCGCCAGGTCAACAGCGAGCTGTGTCCTCCCAGAATTCCCGAAGAATGGGTTCTACACGGTGGAGGGCGACACCAGCGCGGGGCCCGGCCAGGCCCGCGCCGCCGTGCTGCTGACGGCCGCCTGTCGCCCAGGGTACAGCGTGCTCGGAGACAGCCAATACTACTGCTTCCACGGGAAGTGGCACGGGCGGATGCCGCAGTGTAGCCGTGAGTCAATAAAAACTTTCACAAAGGGTGGTGGTTTTCCGCCACAGCTGGTCAGAGAATGTGAGCGAAAAAACTATCAAAAGGAAGCGTTTCTACTCAATCAATCGGCTTATTAGAACAGTGTGAATTCTGATTGATTGGAATTGGGTTTAGTTTCACAACATTTCACAGCAGTGCTCTGGGCTACACGAGGCTTAGCAAAGCGTGGAAATCTTTGTTAGAGTGTGCGTAGGAGAGGCTTCCTAGGTATGCAGATAAGACGGCAATGCGCCACTCGCTTTCCTCGCCTGTCTACCCAAAAAATCATTGAAGGTGGAAGTTAGTAAAGATGTTTGCACGTTATAGAGCGACCAGCGAGTGAACAACTGTCTCGCAGGGTGACTGAGGTTAGCGGGGAAGAGGTGTGAGGGGAAACTAAGTATCAGCCGTAGCGGAGACGGAAAGCACGCCGCTTACTATCAGTCACCTCGTCTCTAAACAATGTGGGGTTGGATTCATACTGACATATTAGAATATGGCATTATTTTGTAAATAGACAACATTTTTTTTTTCTATTTTAATCTCTTGAATAAATACGTATGGATAACATTAGTTGTCTTCACAGCATTCTGCAAGCTAACTCGGCACCCCAGTGTCACGTACTTCTGCAAGGTGACCGACCCGAACATAGTGGGCAAGCGGCGCTGCAACGATTCCGAGCCTGCCGGGACGGTGGTGCAGCCGGAGTGCAACCGGCCCAACTACTACCACAGCGGCATCCTCAAAGACATGCTATGCGTCGACGGCTCTTGGGACTACGTCGCCACATGCGAACCTGGTATTCATGAATTAAGGTATGATGGGGCAAGTGCGTCAATCCTTCTAATAATATATATGGCTTGTCGCACTTACCCTGTTGACACACTTGCCCCACCTGACGTTAATACTAGTTAATTAGAAGTTAGATATCGCTATTTCCTCAGGAACTACTTATTTTTCCAGAGTCAAAAGTATCCTATATCCTTCCCTGAGATTTTTATCGAAATCCGTTCAGTAAAGTATTTGTATTTGAGCTTTTTGGTGTCGAAATTTTAGAACCGTGGGGACCAGCACACCGTATTTTTTAAGATCTTTCAAAGCGCCCGGGCGACGCAACTCGTGACCAAAATGCTGGCCTTACTTAGCACAAAGATATAGCATTGCCATTCAACGTCGCGATGCTATCAGCTTTATGCATAGCCACTGGTAGCGGTTTGTTAGATTAGTGTCTTAAGTATGTTGGTAAGATCGTTCGTCTGTTTTTATTGTTTCTTTTCTAGTCGCGAATTGGATAAGTATTTTCTGTCCTGGAAAATTTCAGAATGCGGTACCACGACGCCGAAATCGACGCAGCTTGTGCTGAACGGGGAAAACGCCAAGCGCGGGGAGCTGCCGTGGCACGCCGGCGTGTACGACACCACCTTCACTCCCTTCAAGCAGATCTGCGGGGGGTCCCTCATCTCCACCACCGTCGTCATATCAGGCAAGTACCTATAAAGTCGGTGTTGACGTTTACAAGTATCACGATTTAACATTTTTAACTTAGTCGTAGTGTCATTCAAAAAGGAAATAAGAAATCTGCCCCGAGGACGTGATGACTTCAATGCGTCCAATCGTCCACTGGTGCTTTCATTTCATAGTCGCTTACTAAGTGATACTTGGTGAAGTGATATGATTGTTAATGGCCACACCACGGACCTTAACTTTATGGAAAACACACACATGTATACAACGATACTTCCCCCGCCTCTACATGCCTCCAAGCCGCCGGCGAAACATGTGCTTTGACCTGTGCTGTGCCATGCTGCACTGCTTTAGGATCCTGTTGCCATACACTCAATCCTTGAAAATCTTAGCTGTTGAAATATTGGTTATATCACAAATCAGGTTTCCTTTATCTACGTTATTAACCCCTGGCATCTAATCCCTCGCAACAGAAACAAACTGAACTGTCAAGTCAGCTATCCAGGAGACTCAGATCACTTTTCTGACCCGTGAGTCTTATAGATGATGGCGGCGTAGGGATAGTATTTTTTGGTAATTCTTGACCAAGGCGTGATATTGATAATGATGATGTATCTTTACTCCTGGCTGTTCTCTGCAGCGGCGCACTGCTTCTGGAGGGACGTCTCGGGCTTGCGTCCTCCCAGCCACTTCGCGATAGCTGTGGGCAAGCTCTACCGACCCTGGAACAGCCCCAGGGACCACGAAGCGCAGAAGTCCTTTGTAAGTAGTCACAATGTGAAACTATTAGCTTCCTTCATTAATTACGTCAAGTTTTTGGGGATATTACCAAGTCAAACAGGGATATCAGCCATAACCATAATGGATGAAATAGGCGTGCGAGATGGATGAGACATACGGAACCCTTTTTTCATGCCACATATTAGAAATACCGTATATAAATTTACCATTTCGTGGTGGTAGAACCTTGCATAGGATCCATTCAGATCACTGCAACCATCTTGTGTTGTAACTAACCGCCAAGCAGCGATGTCAGCGTGGTTCTGTGCAAACTCTTAGTCCTTAGGGTTGGCAACGCATTTTCAGTATTGGGATTGCGGTCTTGAGAATGGAAATGTCTATGTCTCAGATCCTACCTTTCATCAGGTGGTTTGTGTGCTCGTTTATTTTCTTGCCATAAAAAAGGAATCTTCATATTAACTGATCGTTTTCCAGGTGAGCGTGATAAGGATCCCTCCGCACTACTCCGGCGCGGCTGCGAACTTCCAGGCAGACATCGCGCTGGTGGTGCTGGCGACGCCCGTCGAGCTGACCGTCTTCATCCGGCCCGTCTGCGTCGACTTCGACTACGACTTCGACAGGGAACAGCTGCAGCGCGGGAACATGGGCAAGGTAGGGCACGAGGACCTGGTCACAAGGTGATATTGGTAAGTTAAAGCCAGGGCTCGGAACCGGTTTCAAGATACCGGTTAATATCGTTCTTATTTCTTCTTAGTTCTTATTAAATTTGGAGGGGGTATTTCTTGGGTACTCTAGGAGTGCGCTAAGAAAGGATTTTCAGAAAATCGACCCCCAACGGGAAGAAATAGTAGTAGTAGCGGGAAACTAAATCTACGCGTACGAAGTCGTGGGCGTCCTCTAGTATACTATAAAACTGTACTAACCGGTTAAATTCAGACTCGTATGGAAAAAAGATCCACCCAGCCAGATACCCGATCGAATTCGTGTGACGTGACGTAACGTAACATCACTAAAATCTTAGCTAGTGTGTAAAGAAGACAGCAAACGTCACTCTATCTATATATAATGCAGTGCCAAATTCAACTTAACCGGTTAATTTCGCTCAACAAAAAGATATGCGTGAAAAACCGGTTTTTTAATTAACCGGTTCGTAAACTGGTAACCCCAACCCAAAGTAGTTTAAATATTAACCGGTTTCCGAGCCCTGGTTAAAGCTGCTTATACCGTAAGATGGGGTGAATAGAGATTTGCGGGGTGAATGGAAATACAATCTATTTAAAATAATTCATAACTTGTTACTAATAAGAACAATTATTAAATTGACAAGTCTATCAGAAAATTACGTTAAAATGTCAGCCTTAGAGTTAGTAGAATATGCTTTACTTTAGGCTGTATTTCTATTTACGCCGCGAATCTCTATTCACCGCATTTTACCGTACATATAAACTTCATAGTTCTCGCACCGTACCTTCAAGGATTCTACGCAATGTCTCTGGCGGGCTCAAGCGACACGTAACTTCAAGTGTAGTGTAGCATTGATAGACTAACTAGCAAGGATCGTACGGATTTGTGCTACTGTAGTATAAAAAAAAACTGTGGGGCCTTGGTATTCCACTACCATCCTATCATTTAACATACCCCAACAGCAGTGTTCCAGTGTTGGGGTATGATAACCGGTGAAATGACTATCAATGCTATCATACAAGCGTTCCAACTTAGTCCTCAGGCAACGCTGAGTCAGTTATAAGATGCAATCTAGAGATTATAGTCTTGCGATTGCAATCGTTTATGGGTCTCAGGTCCCGCTTACCATCTGAGCTCTGTGCTCGTTTACCTTCTCCATCGCATAAAAAAACACCTTGAGCGAGCCAGCTGATTCGACTAATTAAATAACATCCAGGTGGCAGGCTGGGGGCTGACATCAGAAGACGGGGAGGCTTCCCAGGTGCTGAAGACCACGGAGATCCCCTACGTGGAACTGGAGCAGTGCAAGGCTGATCTGCCGTTCGACTTCTTACCGCAAATTACAATTGACAAAATCTGCGCTGGCACTTTGACAGGCAAGCATTGACTGACTTAATTCTGTTGGAAAAATGATAGTTTGGTCAATTTGGACAGAAGGGAGCTTTGTGTCAGTTCTTGACCGTGTTATGGGTTGAGTCTAAAAGCTGACCCCTAAACAAGATACTCAAAGATATCGTAAACGATTTTCGAAAACTGTCAACGTGTATTGTATTGACATAAGCGCTTGACAGGACCATCGGGCGGCTTACGTCAGTCCTATACATTTTCGATAACGATAATAATCTAGCAATTCGTCTTGTCTACGGCTAATTCGAAAGTTCTACCTTAGGGATATTTTATTGAAAGGAAGATAATTATGTCACAAACTAAAGATTATTCCTGGTCAATGATTCCTGCCATCTACCATTTTTAACTGCTAAATGTTCGTCATCATCAGGGACAGCATTGTGCCAAGGTGACAGCGGAGGGGGTCTGGCCTTTCCCGAGGTGGAGAAAAGGACACAGCGTTACTACCTGCGCGGCATCGTGTCCTCAGCCAGGGCACCGACCGGCTCCCTCAAGTGTAACGCCAACTCCTACACCACCTTCACTCGCCTGCACAGTCACGAGTACTTCATCAAACAGTCAGTGCCTCACCGATACCTATATTTACTTAAGGCTGCGTTTCCACCAGAGCTGTGAGGTAGCTAAGTGGTGTTCGAGGAAAACTCTACCAATAGGATAATGAGGCTAGTAGAACATAATCCAATTGGTGAATGTTTCCTCGCAACACCGCTTAGCTGGCTCGCACTGCTCTGGTGGAAACGCGGCCTAACTCCACTGCTACACGCTTGGTTAAAAAACAGACCGAATGCGGGTATGTACATTGTACAGTCAAACCACGTAAAAGTGACCCAAGGAATACAATTCATGGTCTCATCTTGCATAGTTGGGCCATTTCGGATGCACTTCGGCCCCTGCAATGACGCCTCCTAAATGTTCAGTTTTTTCCTCACGATGTTTTCGTTGGTACATGATGACTACGGGGCGGGGTTCGATGTCGGAACCTTACGATCACGAGTCGAAACCCTGAGCCACAGCCACCTACGCCCTACAATACAATCCATTCCATGGCTTCGGTAAAATCCTAAAAAGTTTCTTGGGGTTTCATTGACTACGTCACTTTGACATAGTTCCAGTTTGCTCCGAAATCCATTTGTCGGATTGCACAAGGCGCGCTGGCATTGCTTCGCTGCTTCTATTTTATTCTATTCTTGGCCAAAGTCTGTCCCTGTGTCTCTGGAGTGTGTACATCCGTATTAGAAGTTTACACTGCGTAGCCTACCTACATATTAATGGTTCAATCTGCATACTGTGCCAAAGGTTTTGGATGTGGGTTCGAATCGTAGGCGAAAATGTCAACAAACAATCCAAGAAATGCACCCATGTTTATGTATTTAGCATGTGATGTGAACCGTGCACCGTGACTTCTGGAACATGGTGTAGAAACCTGGCGCTACCCACAGGTCGTCCTCCAGCACCTGCATCCTGCCGGAGTACCCGCAGCACGGCTCGTACGCGGTCTCCAACGCGCCGAGCGCGCGGCCGGGCCACACCCTGGACTTCGTCAACCTGACCGTCTCCTGCCAGCGCGGCTACGAGGTGTACGGGGGCAACCCCGGGATCTGTTCTTACGGAAGGTGGCTGAAACCCGTTTCACAGTGCATCAGTAAGTTTAAAGCTCTCTTTGTGAAAGAAAGTCTGATAGTTACAGAGTAAAACCATTTATACCTTCGACGTGTTATCGTATCGTCAACGTTACGACAGCTGTTAGCCTCTTATGTACTTATGGTGTGGCGGCCGTGTTGAAAACAATACGTTAACATTTTAAAGGCAATATTGTTTTACTGAGCAGAAAAAAACAATCGTTACTACAACTGTCTTGAAAAATAAATATTTTACGAAAAATATTTCTGAAAACTTTGAATCTGAATCATTAAAGACGCCTTGGTTTCACGTACAGGTGAGAGCTGTACTCAAGACGGAGTATTGGGAACCTGCCGAGTGTTGAGCCAGTGCCAGCATGTGGTCAACAACCCCCACAGCCAATGGTGGAAGTTGAAGGTAAGTACTTACGCATGTACCATCAGCCCATTGGAACCCTGACCCACCATAGAACGGTGTCACAGTGACTTTATAAAACAATTAGTTTGACACTTCTCAAGACTTGAATAGAATAATAACTTAACTTCTCATTGGGCTGATAGTACGTCGACGATGCACTTAGCCTAGTTGGTAATGACCATGACCATCAATCAATCCATGAAGGCGCATCCAGCCGCATAAAATAACGTTGCACGGATTCCATTGAAAATATTTTATCTGTGACAAGAGGACCGTGACTTCGTACGTGTAGATTTAGTTTCTAGCTACTCCCCCTATTTCTTCCCGTTAGGGGTCGATTTTCGAAAAATCCTTTCTTAGTGCACCTCTAGGGTACCGAAGAAATACTCCCTCTAAATTTCAAGTTCTTAGGTCCTGCGGTTTCGGCTGTGCGTTGATATCACATGAATTTTAGTGGCTAGTGCTGTATCAAAGAAAGATTGGACGAAACTTCTCAAGTATAACATATTTTGGTTTCAGAAATGTGGTTCCGATGGAATCGAGCCAATAGTCTGCTGCGTGGAAGCCGCTACCACCACGACCACCACTCAGATACCAGTCGCCACCACGCTACCGCAAGGGTATCAAACACCTCCTATTTAACTTGCTTCGTTCGTATGTTTGTCATTTTGGTTCTAATTTTGCAAGTCTTGAACCACTTACCTTTATTGTAATAGGGTGAAATTTGGAATACAAAAGTAAAACCGAAGGCGAAATATTATGGCATCTAAGAAGGTGGCAATATGATCTCCGGCGTAGGTACTTAACGGAGACGCACTGCTTTTGGACAAGCTATTTTGATCTCGGCAGATGACTGACTAAAACAAGTACGGTTAGCAAAATCTTGTCTCAAAAAGGTTTTATTTGAAACTTATTGATTTGTTATTTGAAGTCTTTATGGAAATACGAGAGTTGTTTTCAATACAAAACGTCCCGCCCCGCTATTTTCTTTTTAATACATTGACACAATTATGAAACGTCTATTACATACAAAACACTATAAGTAATCATTCGTCTTTGACAGCCCTAGCAACATTCCTAGAACGTTAGAAATCTCTGAAGAAATTACTAGGAACATTCTCGGAAACAATTGGGGAATATTTAGAATTTTCTTACTCCGTACAAAAATTAGGAATATTCTTAGATGACATCACGAATTAATTAAAGGGAGTTTTTAAAATTCGAAAAATCGTCGCTACAATTCTAGCCGGCGCATAACTGGGTTGTGTAACGCAGCGTTGATTTATCATTTATATTGACTTTAACATGGATTACCCCCCATCCTTCCAGGACGACCACTACGGAGTACACCCCCCCCTTATACGAGTACGTGGACAACGTGCCGAACGTCGCCAGCTGCCCGGCGTTGCCAGCAAACCTCACCGCTGAGAAGACTGGCCGAAAGGCCTGGGACAGTGAGTACACAACTATCCATCCATCTGTTGCATAACATTGACAAAGACGGACAAGGTGCACCCAGCTGAAATTCCAGGTTGAGATAGGGATACAGTTACACGACTTAGGGGGGGGGGGGGGGGTTATGTCCCCTGCATCCAGTGGGCATAGTATGCTACGCGTTATCCATTGTCATATTTTATGTCATTCATATGAAAATAAGAAAATATGACATTAACGTTACACTTTAAGATGCTTAGTAAAAAAAGGACTCAAGTCGCACAAAATACACTTTTATTTAAAACCTTATACGTTTACCCTTACGTTAGAATAATATGGAATAAACATATTTGACACTAACTAGCGTTTGACGTATTCTAGTGTTCTTGCATGCTAAGCCCACAGGCTCTTTGGTCTTGTGTTCTTTCTGCTGGGCAAGCTTCAGTATATACTCGTATGTGATGAACCCGTCCTATAGGCATGACCCCCAGGCTCCTCACTCCTGGATCCGCCACTGGAGACCTCTGTCAAACAGGAACGTTATTGAACTGTCAATATCTGAGGTCGCTTTAGATATGATGATGATTGATATTCCAGAGTGCGTGGAGTACCAGCAGGAGGTGGTGTTCCCGTGCGCGCGCGGGCGGCGCGGCAACTACTGCAAGCACGCCGCGCTCGAGCTGGTGGTGGGGGGCACGGACGCGCGCCAGGACGAGTTCCCGCACATGGTAACCAACATGACCTCTTTCCTACTTGTCTTCTTAACACGCTTCTACTTTACTCATTGGTTAGTTAGAAGGGTCAGAGAGCCAGTGAAATAAATGTCTTCAATGCATTCCCTATTAGTTCATAATATTCCCAGAAGTTTGGTTATATTCTCAAAAAAATACTTTATCTTTTCATACAATTATTTCAATTTTTGATAGCGTTGATACCTAAGATATAATCATCAAAAGGAGGCTCCGAAAAACAAACGCAAACCCATTATTGATAAAAAAAAACTGAAGCCCTAGACAGCACGTTTATCGTTAACGTAAATGATTTTCGAAATCTGACAAAATGTATGAAATTGACGCTGAACGCGACCGTCCGGCAGCATACGTCAATCTTATACGTTATTGATAGCAATAACGTTCACCGAATTCATCTTGTCAACGCTATCATTAGTTATATAATTTAAATCAGCGCGAACCATTAAACAAACAAATTAAACACTACTACGGCTTACTCGTTACGCGTTAGTCTTACGTTCTGTGACTGAACTGCTTGTACCCAGGTGCTGCTCGGCTTCGAGAATTCGAACGGCACGGTGTTTTGGTTCAGCGGCGGCACACTGATCAGTAACCGATTCATTCTGACCGCTGGCTCAAGCACATATGACCGAAGCACGTAAGAATCACATTTATATTCTAAAGTAATAAGGTTGGTAGGACGGAATGCAAACCGGTACCGGTAGGCCGGTTTACCGGTTAATTCTTACGACTAACCGGAACTTTACTAACCGGACAGGGCCGAGTTCACCAACCAATCAGTCGGTTAAGTCTTAACCGTCAACCTTCCGTTTTATTGTTGGTGAACACTACTCTAAAAATGTAATGCAATGTTACTTCTACTTGTTCTAAAAATACGATTAGTATTAAATCGATTTTTATTTTTTGAATAGAAATTATATTTGTTGTTACGGTTCCGTACCGAAATGGTAATAAAGGAACCCTTACGGTGATACTTCGGTGTCTGCCCATCTGTCTGTATTTTAAATTAGTTACGATTTTAAGTTCTGTTCGTTCATGCAATCCTTAAACTTTTAATAATTCATAATTGTTTTTCTATTCAAAAGTCTGGGCCATCAAAATAGTGCAAAATTGTAAGAAAAATGGACCAGCGCTGCTTTTAATGCCAGCATTACGCTGAGTTGGGACCATTTCGTGGCTACTTTCTTCTTGTACGTATTAATCAGTTCTTTGTTATGTATGTCACAAATCAATGATTTTCTTTCTTTATTTTTTTCTTTTATGACTATTTTTGTAACGACCTATTCCGACAGACCGGACCTTTCATTATTTAATAATTTCTAATTACTCCAGTGGGCCGGTGGCCTTCGCGCTGGTGGGCTCGCTGAAGCGCCCCGAAACTCAACCCAGCCAGGGCATGTACCGCATCAAACGCGTCATCCCTCACCCGGAGTACAAGCCTCCCTCTAAATACAACGACATCGCTTTGCTGGAGACCGAGCTGACGTGAGTATAGTAAGGTTAAACTAAGCGAAAGTTGAACAATTAGAGTCCGTATGGTCCAAGATGTTTTCCGGCTTAAATCAGAATAGGACTGCACTTCAATAGCACAGCAGTGCTGATAATTGAATTACAAGTGGAAGCAGAAGAGAAGAAAAATATGAAGAAGTAGTAGTAGTAGAAGTTCGTCTCCAGCCTTAAGTAGTTTCTGATACCCATTGCCGCTTGGGCACTAGGGTGGCGTTGATGCGCATCGGTTGATACTTAATATAAGTACGCACGAACACACACATGCAAGCACGATATACCTTTGTTTCAAGACGAACCACTATACTGTGGCGTCGGAGTGAAGCCCCGCGACGAGCCAGGCGAGCCAGGCCTCTGAATTCTCCCTATTGTCCCGAAGCATCTCGAAGATTTCCGATCAGACGCGATCCGAGGCGTAGGTAACCGACCGGTCGGTTGTTTAAGTCCCTACCACAGAAAGTCCCTACAGACTGTGCTAAGCTGAGGACCTATCGCGTCTGCCGCTTATTTATTTGACAACCATACATTATCATCATCATCAAAATGTTAGAGCGACGCTCTTGTTCGAGGAGCACCCGCCATTCCTCTCTATTATTCGCTAGGTTCTTGACATCTTTTTACTGCACAACCTTAACTTTCACTAGCTCAAAGTAACTTCCTCGATTGGTAATTATTTTCGTTTTCAAAAGTAGCTTAAGTTAGTGTTACGCTTGTTGCGACCTAGCGACATCTAGCGACAACTTGTATCAACCAAAACGCCAGCGCCGCCAGCGTCAGACAGCGCACCTAAAGTGTTCTACATCGCGCTAACGAACTTTCTCTCCAGTCAGTTGACGTATGTACAACCTCCAACTTCATCCCAATTTACTTTGGTCCCCAGGCATTACACCCGTCTGGAGAGAGATCTCTCTATTGTCCCTCTCTTCCAACATGCTTCTTACCGAGCCCCCCCCGTCACTAAACTCCCTCTGATCCATCAGGATGACCCTGGGCCAGTCGGTGGTCCCGGCTTGTCTGGACGTGTTCGGTGGAGACAGGTCCAAAGCCGTCGCAACTGGCTATGGCAGAATATCTTTTCAGGGGAGTGAAGCTATGACTTTGCAAAAAGTAAGTTATATACTTATAATAAGACTTCATTATCTATTTTCAATTAAAACAAACGAACGATCTTACAGACTTACTTAACACTAAACTAAACTAACAAACCGCTGGTACCAATTGGCATTGTTCCCAAAATGCTAGCAGCATTGCCATATTGAATGGTAATGCTTAATCTTCGTGCCGAGTACAGGCCAGCATTTTGGTCACGATTTGCGTCGACCAGGTGCTTTGAAAGGTCAGGGGGATTACCATGACCGTTTAAAACAGTTCAGTTTAGGTCATGACGGCTGGCGCGTGACAAAGCCGGTGCACCCGCTCGCTCTAACATATCCTGGTAAGAGTGACTGAAATGCTGATCTAACCATTGGTTTTTAGAAGACTGGCTCTCTCACATAGAAGTCTTTGGTTAAATACCATGAGTTCCAATATACCTTATATTTATTCAACGGAATACTTGAGTAGTACAATAAATATGATGCGACCAAGAACTGGTTCTGTACATATTCTGTTTGCGTGGTGGTAGGGTCTTGTGCTTGGTCCGGTCCGTCCGAAACGCTACCACCTACTGATGACGCAGTTAGCATAGTTGTATCTGTACAGTGTCTGTTATGTTATATATTCCTAGCTCAGCTGTATTTTGCTTTCAGGTAACCTTGACAAGCTTTAAAGAGGAGGAATGTAAAGTTAAGTTTCCGGCCACTCGTTTAATGAGAGATGGGCTCAACTCAACGACTCAACTCTGCTATGGAGACTACACTAGATCCGCTGACACTTGTCAGGTATATATCATTTTATCAAACAACCTTCAAATTATTGCCCAAAAAAGAAATACCAGGTTCAACATTTATATTCGTTTCTGAGTCTTGGGTGTTTTCTGTGTTATTTATCGGTATACGACGTTTATCATGGTCTTATGCCTGATGAAGCCGGGCCTCTATTCTACTAGACAAAACCATATTGCCTTCGACTATAGTATTGTTTTTAACTCAGTCGCCATCGCGCCATTGCTGTCACGTAAATTATCGCTATAGTAACGTTGGTTGGGGAAAAAACTCGTGTATAAGCGAATTTTGGCATAGTGGTAGGGAATGATGGTTTAAATCAATTATATGATAACTAGTATTTGTTTTTTGGGAGGCGATGCAAATCTACAAAAAGAACATCATTTCAAAACTTGAAGCAAATCGCTTGAATAGGTACATCCTGAACAAAAGTACATTAAAAAAAAACATAAAAAAATCATAAGTCGAGAACTGTCACAATTAAGATGTTGATACTCAGCATAAATATTCTGCATAATAAGAGATACTTATTCACAAAAAAACCCGAGCCCGTTTGATGTAATGACTTACAATGGAAACCCGAAAATGGCCCTTCGGAAATCATTCTTCCTTCCATATCTCATTAAATATTGATCCCAGAGCAAAAATGTAAGTATGTTTTTTTTGTAGAGAATTTTATGCCAATTAAGTAATCACGTAATGGAACATTTTTTGCTATGGGCCATAGTTTACGAGTTATTTACGAAAAACAAAAAAAGGTACCTTTACACACCACCCCCACCCATCAGTACTTTTAATATGTGGTTTAAAACACCATTCCCTACAACTATGCCAAAATTCGCTTATACACGAGTTTTTTCCCCTGATTTTGCTTCGTTGCTTAGGCTATAAGCTATAACAATAACACGTTAAAGGCGATAAGGTTTTGTGGTTTTTATCCAATCGTGATTGTGTCTATCGATGTAGGTGAAGGTGGATAAAACATCTGTCACTTTCTGATCAGTATGTAAGGGTAAGAGTGACAGATGCTTTATCCACTGCGATAAAGGCGACCATATACGGGATCTTAAGGGCGAAATAGACTAGAAATAAAAAATGCAGAAGTTGATTGCTCAATTGCTGTCTTACTTTACCTTTAGTTCTAGGGCAAGAAGCACAATTTTGTTGTCTTTATTTATTTATTTATTTATTTATTGATACACCAACAGTGTTTACACAGATGTGTGTTAAATAAAAATACAATCGTGCTTATTCTACTGGTAACACTAATAACAGGTGTATTATACAGCACTCATAAAAAACTAGTTTATGATGAGTTAATTGCTGCTAAACATTTATACACCTTAATAACTAATAATATAAAATGCATAAATCTGTGAAAAACTGGCGCCAATCTATAGTTTAATGCTTAAAGTTTGTTCTTAAATACTAGGAGTCATTGAAGACGTCGATGTCATTTATTTCGAGGGTGTTGTATGTAACAATGAGACGATTGAGAGGAGATAATTTACCAAGATTAGTTCTGTGATTTAAAGTAGCGAAAATGTTTCTAATTGGATAATCTCGGAACAGCACGCGGTACTCGTAACCCAATGAGAGAAAGAGCATCCGGGGCAAATAGGGTGCCATTAATTAGCTTGTGGAGAGTTAATACCTAGGTCTGTGTGGACAATTATAATCCCTGTAAGCCAGGAAGCGAGTAAAACTACGTTACACGCTCTAGTCGCTAACATGCACTTTATAGTGGGGATTCCAAGCTACTGCTGCGTACTCCAGGTGATTACGTACCAGGGAGTAGTAAAGTGATATTATTGCATGAATATTTTCAAACTTATTACGTGCCCTTTTTAGAAAGCCGGACATTTTCCAACTCTTCGCTATTATACTATCGATGTGTTCTATAAAATTGTGTCTGCTATCCAAAATGACACAAATCTCGGATCTTCTGAACTTCCTGTAAAACTTCGTTACCAAGAGTGAAATGTCAGGGTATAATATTTTTATTACCGGTAAACTTAATATGAAAACATTTGCTAGAATTAAGGGTCATTACGTTATCCATTTATCAATAAAAATAAAGACAGTTAAAGAATGATGTTTCGCAGCGCGCGCGTTGGTAGGTCTTTAAAGTTAGAATAAGATGACAGCAGTCTACTTCTGCAATTTTCATTGCTAGTCTAAACCTCGTTTCAGTATGCGATCAGGTAAAGTCACGCGAGATTGTCCCATGATATATTTTATTCACTGTCCAGGGCGACGGCGGCGGACCGCTGGCCATCCGGAACCCCCGGCTCAGCTGCATGTACAGCGTGGTGGGGGTCACCTCGTTCGGGAGGGGGTGCGGGTTTGTCGGGGAGCCTGCTGTGTACACGAGGGTGGAGAACTACGTGCCCTGGATTGAGAGCGTCGTCTGGCCCACTACTCCCATGGATGCTTGACTACTCTAATAGGATTATCTCTGTGACAGTCGTGTTTAGGGTTGCCAACCGTACTATAATATACAGTACCTATTGTACTATATTTTGACTCTATGTACCTACTATATACTGTTGAAGAAATATATAGTACGCAAAAATACTATATTTCGGTCAGTCCTTAGACATATGCGGTTTGGGTTGGAGAAATAAGCTTTTTTCAGCTCAGACAGTTGCCCCAATAGCAGGCAGAATGTTAGTAAGTAGTAAATAATGTGCATTAGATTTAATGAATAAATTTACACACTTTTTAAAAGTTTTTCTTCAAAGTACTATATTTTCTTTCTGTGTACTATATTTTTTATACCTTGGGCTGGAAAATACTATATTTGCCCAAGGAAAAGTTGGCAACCCTAGTCGTGTTTCGTAATTTCAAACACTTACTTTTCACTTCTCACGCTCTTAAAATGTTACTTTAGTCTCTGTATATCGGTACTAAAGCTCCTTATTAATGTCTAAATTAAAGTTGCAGTTGGTAGGTAGCGTTTTATCAGATAGGTTAGTATTTTGTGTTAGGGATGTCTACACCTCGCCGTGCATATGTTGACTTCCGGCACGTTGTTCACGTAGTCGTATACTGGGGGGGTGTACTCCGTAGTGGTCGTCCTGGAAGGATGGGGGGTAATCCATGTTAAAGTCAATATAAATGATAAATCAACGCTGCGTTAGACAACCAAGTTATGCGCCAGCTAGAAATGTAGCGACGATTTTTCGAATTGTAAAAGTTTCTTATAAATTCGTGGTGTCATCTAAGAATATATTTATTTTCTGTATGGAGTGAGAACATTCTAAATGTTCCCCAAATGTTTCCGGGAATGCTCCTAGTAATTCCTTTTGAAGATTTCTAAACTTCTGGGAATTTTCTCCAACTAGCTGGGAAAGACAAATGATCGCTGATAGTGTTTTGTATGTAATAGACGTTGCATAGTTTAGTCAATGTTTGAAAAACGAAGTAGGTAATGGAGTGGGACGTCTTGAATTGGAAACACTATAGCTCTCGTATTTACATACATATACTCGTAGACTGCAATTAACAAATAAATAAGTAGTCAAAAAAACCTTTTTAAAACGAAATTTTGCAACCGACACACGGACGGCCAAACTATCTTGTCCGAAAGCAGTGGGTCTCGGTTAAGTACGGCGGAGATCCTATCGCCACCTTCCGACTTCTTCATAAATGATCACTTATTTATGCTGTTGACTGTACAAATCGTGTTGCCAAAAAAAAACTCCCTTACGGAATGGCAGCCATTTGGAACCGTCGGAAAAAAAGTATGACATGGTGATTTTCGTGAATGGCTACTCGATGCTGTCCAAAAATTAGCCTAGCACAAATCGTTGAATGGGTTTTATTTAATTAATAAGTTCTCGTAGGTATGGCGTTTACGCTATCGCCTATTTTTTTAATTTTTTAGTGTTGTTGGTAATTCTATTGCTCTGCCTACCCCACCTTGGGAATGAAGGCGTGAAGGTATGTATGTATGTATAATTTAAACTGGTCTCTTCATATAAATTTTAGTGTATAGATTTTTCTTCAAGCTTCATAAACTTGGTCTTAATGACTACTTACCTTTACAATTAACATCTTGACAGTTCGACTTTAACATGTTAATAATTCGCTCCAAGTAAATGTAGGTAATATGATTGAAATACAATACCATATGACTTTTATTTTATATTTCATTGAATATGTTTTAATTAAACAAATTTAATTACTTTCTTACATTAATTGATTTCTTACCTGAACTTTAATCTTGATCCTTTGCAGGACAGTAATAAATAAATAATACAAAGACGTGAGGAGTGGCCATTTATATTAATCTAGTTAGGTACCTAAGTTTGCTCCATTAACATCCGTGGATTTCGAAAGGAGCTTTTCACCTCATTAGTTTATTTTCGCCGTGAATAGGAATAAATTAACCACGGAAAATTATAAAAAATACTGTTTATTTGCTTTAATCTACACAATAACAAGTCTTTGTATTATTTATTAGTATTATTTAATCTTAGATCTCCGCTGACGACTAGATTATTATTGACTAATCTATTACTAACTAACTGACAAAGGCTGTAAAATCAACATTCTCCGCTGGAAAATAAAAATTTAAATGCTCTGGAGGGATGACCAGTCAGGTAGACGAGTCCCACAGCCATGAGCGAGGATTCATGGGCTATGGCCTTAGGCGCAAAATAAAATGCCTTAAGCATACTTTCCAGTTTCAACCTAACAATCCTGACTATTTCCTAAAACAATGACTGACCTATACATATAAACCATAAGATCAATCACCAAGACTTCTCTCTTAGTTTATAAGCTACTAGAGGACGCCCGTGACTTAGTACGCGTAGAATTAGTTTCCCGCTACTCCCCCTATTTCTTCCTTTCCTCTTTCCTTCCTTCCTTAGTGCTCACTTACATCATGAAAGGAACCCCTGTACCAAATTTCAAGTTTCTAGGTACAGTAGTTTCGGCTGTGCGTTGATATATAAGTCAGTCAGGTTTGCCTTTTATATATATAGATATATAGACTAGAGGATGCCCGCAACTTCGTACGCGTAGAATTAGTTTCCCCATATTTCTCCATGTTGGCAGTGGATTTTCGAGAAATCCTTTTCTCAGCGCACCCCTAGACCTCATAAGTAGCCTATGTGCCAATTTTGGAATTTGGAACATTAAACTAAAATTTCATAAAACTTTAGGCTTTATTCATATAACTATACCACGAAACGAAGTTCTTAGGTTACTACTTATCTATAGATATTGTGTTCACTATACGATCATATAGCCAAATCAACAATAGTTACTCTAGCATTCTTGGGGCTGATTTTTCAATCCCCAGATATAGCTATCCGGAAGGTAAATTTTAGCTCTGTCCTTTTCTTTCATATGACTTCAGAAAAGGATAGTAATACATTTAACTGACAAATAGTTTTATCTGGGGATTGAAAAATCAGCCCTAAGTCTATATTATAAAGGCAGGAAGTTAAAGGCGCGATAGCTGTTAAGTTTTGTAGCTTTACATAAATAAACTTTACTTTTTTTTTTACAGCTTCAGTTCTTTCATTTCAGTAGGTACTTTGGGTTTCAGTTAAAGTTTCAGTTGGTTAGTAGGTAGCGTTTTATTAGGTAGGTTAGTATTTTTTATTAGGGGTGACACTTCGACGTGCACCAGTGGGGGGTGGGCTCCGTAGTGGTCGTCCTGGAACGATGGGGGGGAATCCATGTTAAAGTCAATATAAATGATAAGTCAACATAAGTATAACATTGCTTTGCCTTCGGTTTTACTTTCGTATTCTTTTCAGCCTATTACGATAAAGGTAATGGTCAAGACTTGCAAAATGAGAACTGGAATGACAAACATTCGAACGATGCAAGTGAAATAAAAGGTGTACTTATGATACCTTTGTGACACCGTGGTGGCGACTGGTGTCTGAGTGGTGGTCGTGATGGTCGTGGTGGTCGTGGTGGTCGTGGTGGTAGCGGCTTCCACGCAGCAGACTATTGGCTCGATTCCATCGGAACCACATGTCTGAAACCAAAGTAGGAGTTTCGTCAAGTCTTTCAAACAAGTCTTTTTTCTTTTTTTTGGCAAGGAGAAGGCACACGAGCACTCAGGCCACTCTAGTCACAGATAAAGTATTTTCAATTGAATTCGTGCAACGTTAATTTAAGCGACTGGATGCGCCTTCGTGGGTTGATTGATTGATTGATTGATTCCCAGGGTCATTGGTCATTACCAACTAGGTCGTCGACGTACATGCGTACTTACTTTCAACTTCCACCATTGGCTGTGGGGGTTGTTGACCACATGCTGGCACTGGCTCAACACTCGGCAGGTTCCTAATACTCCGTCTTGAGTACAGCTCTCACCTATACGTGAAACCAAGCCGTCTTTAATGATTAAGATTCACAGTTTTAAAAAAACTGCTTAAAATAAAATATTTTATTACTTAAAACAGTTGTTGTGTAACGTTTTACTCTGTAACTCTCTGACTTTCTTTCACCAAACTTACTGATGCACTGAGACACGGGTTTCAGCCACCTTCCGTAAGAACAGATCCCGGGGTTGCCCCCGTACACCTCGTAGCCGCGCTGGCAGGAGACGGTCAGGTTGACGAAGTCCAGGGTGTGGCCCGGCCGCGCGCTCGGCGCGTTGGAGACCGCGTACGAGCCGTGCTGCGGGTACTCCGGCAGGATGCAGGTGCTGGAGGACGACCTGTGGGTAGCGCCAGGTTTCTACACCATGTTCCAGAACTCACGGTGCTCGGTACATATGCCAACTACATGGGTCCATTTGTTGGGTTAAATGTTGGCATTACCACCGCGACGAATACCAAACTGCTGGCCACGTGTGTCAGTAATAAATGTAATTTGATACGTTCTTGCGTTCATCATACAAATTTTGCGCCTACCACCCAAACCCACATAACCTTTGACACAGTATGCAGATTGAACGTTCATCAGGTAGGTTGTCTTGACTTGCTTCATTCACACAGTACTTATATACTTTTAAACCGGGTGTATCTCTCGCGAGGCACCTCAAGACCCTTTTTGCAAAATTAATTAACGTATTTCTTTCTTTTTTCTCAGCGACTGGCTTTTGCAGACAATGCCAGCGCGCCTTGTGTACACTCTGACAAATGGATCTCTCGAGCACAATAGAATTATGTCAAAGTGACTTAGTCAATAAAACCCCAAGAAACTTTTTAGTATTTTACCGTAGCCATGGGTTGTAGGGCGTAGATGGCTTATGGCAAGCTTATGACCGAACCCTATATTCAAACCGCAGATATTAGATAGCCTTACTACGGATTAAAATTTGACACATTTTGTGTGAGCAAATGTCAAATTTTAACCCGAAGTAAGCCTTATCTGTCCGCGGTTTGAATATAGGGTTCGGCCGTTAGTGGCTCAGGATTTTGACTCGTGATCGTAAGGTTCCGTCAGCGGACCCCCGCCCCGTGGTCATCATGTATCAACAAAAAAATAGTGAGGGAAAACCTGCACATTAAAGACGGGTAATTGCACAAATGATCCTAAATATGAGCCGTAGTGGATTCGAAAGGGCCTATCTATACAAGATAAGACCATAATTTTGATTCCTTGGGTCACTTTTACGTGGTTTGACTGTACATACCCGCATTCCTGGCTTATGCATTTCCACCAGAGCTGTGCATGCCAGCTAAGCGGTGTTGCGAAGAAAAATCCATTAATAGGATTATTTTGTTGTATTAGCCTCACTATCCTATTGTTTCTCTCACACCACTAAGCTGCCTCACAGCTCTGGTAGAAACGCAGCCATAAGTAAAAGTAGGTATCGGTGAGGCACTTACTGTTTGATGAAGTACTCGTGGCTGTGCAGGCGAGTGAAGAGGGTGTAGGAGTTGGCGTTGCACTTGAGGGAGCCGGTCGGTGCCTTGGCTGAGGACACGATGCCGCGCAGGTAGTAACGCGGTGTCCTTTTCTCCACATCGGGAAAGGCCAGACCCCCTCCGCTGTCACCTTGGCACAATGCTGTCCCTGATGATGACGAACATTTAGCAGTTAAAAATGGTAGATGGCAGGAATCATTGACCAGGAATAATCTTTCGATTTTGACATAGTTATCTTCTTTTCAATAAAATATCGCTAAGATATAGAACTTTCAAATCAGTAGTCGTAGACAAGACAAATTGTTAGATTATTATCGTTATCGAAAATGTATGACTGACGTAAGCCGCCGGATGGTCCTGTCAAGCGCTTATGTCAATACCATACACTATGACAGTTTTCGAAAATCGTTTACGATAGGTAGCTTTAAGTATCTTGTCTAGGGCTTAGCTTTTAGACTCAACCTATAACACGGTCAAGAACTGACACAAAACTACCTTCTGTCCAAATTGACCAAACTATGATTTTTCCAACAGAATTAAATCAGTCACTGCTTGCCTGTCAAAGTGCCAGCGCAGATTTTGTCAATCGTTATTTGCGGTAAGAAGTCGAACGGCAGATCAGCCTTGCACTGCTCCAGGTCCACGTAGGGGATCTCAGTGGTCTTCAGCACCTGGGAAGCCTCCCCGTCTTCTGCTGTCAGCCCCCACCCTGCTACCTGGATGTTATTTAATTAGTCATTCTACAGTAGTACATTCAGGCTCGCTCGTTGTTTTTTTATGCGATGGAGAATGTAAACGAGCACACAGGCCACCTTATGGTAAGTGGGACCTGAGACCGATAGACATTGTAATCTCAAGAGTAATATCCTAAAATTGCAATCCTAAGCTATATTTGATGACAGCTATATTTGGTAAAATTGTCTTAATTTGTGTATGCACTGAGCCAGTTACAAAGATGTACAGATTTAAAAACATGTCTCGCCCATTCTCGCTGTTGCTATGGAGTTATTTTATGGGGTAATACATAGATGTGCTAAAAGTCTGTCCACAATACAAAAAAAGTGTCTTAGAATATTAGTTAATAGATATAGAAACTGAAAGTTTTAGGCCACATTTTACTCGATTAAAGATTTAGCACAAAGGCCTACGATCCTTGCTGGTTCTTACCTGGTTGGCTGGTTTAGTCTGTGGGGAACTTTCTAGATTCTTCTTTTGAATAAAACAGCGCAGCCCACATGTTGTTATTTATATTTGCTACGCAATAGATTCGATTACTAATGAACAACAGGAAACGATAAACAATAAAAATCGAATAAACAAATAAAGAAGAATTAATATTACCGGAAGAGATAAAATAATAATAAATAACCTAACCAGATTCTCTCAAGCTCATCACGGTGAAAAGACGTTCAAAGAATGACGGCGACTCGGCGCTACCGACCGATCTTGCTCGAAGAGGCTCTCGGCGGCTTACATAACATATGTTATTTTTTTGATGAGATTTACATTTACATTCACTCATTCACTTTTTTGCACGTGTGTAATCCCGACGGCTGAACTGGCCCGATCGCAGCTACCAGCCCGCGCATGCGTAGAATTAGTTGTAGTCGCCACAAGACTATCAATACTATAATACACTTGAAGTTAGAAGTGTCATTTGAGCGCGCCAGAGACATTGCTTAGAATCCTTGAAGATACGGTCCAAGAACTATGAAGTTTATATGTCACCATCACCATCATCATTCACTACCATTCACCACCATTTGTCCAGGCCCTCGTGCCCTACCTTGCCCATTTTCCCGCTCTGCAGCTGTTCCCTGTCGAAGTCGTCGTCGAAGTCGACGCAGACGGGCCGGATGAAGACGGTCAGCTCGACGGGCGTCGCCAGCACCACCAGCGCTATGTCCGCCTGGTAGTTCGCCGCCACGCCGGAGTAGTGCGGAGGGATTCTTATCACGCTCACCTGGACAACAACCAGTTAATATGAAGATTTTTAATGGCAATAAGGCACACAGGCCTCCTGATGGTAAGTGGGATCTAAGACCCATAGACATTTGCATTCACCAATCCTAAGGACTACGAGGGAATGCCTCTATGCTAGTAATTATACCGGTTGCTTATCCTCACACCAGAACACAACGATGCGAAAACCGCTGTTTGGCGGTAGGTAAGTTAAAAAACGAGATGGCAGTAGTGATCTGAACGGATCCTGCGCAAGGTCCTACCACCACTACTAAACGATTTATTTATATTTTATATGGTATTCCTAAGACGTGGTGAGAAAAAGCGGTTCCGTTAGTGTAAGCCCTGAGTGGACGCTCGAAGCGGGGCGTTAGGCGGGGCGGGCAGCGTGGCGGGCAAGCGTCAATCACACTTGTGCAGCGTCCACTCAGGACACCAGTATGGGTTTCATTTGTTTAACATGCACGCCGCACGCCCCGCCCCGCTGCACGCCCGACTCGAGCGTCTACGGCCTTAGCCTAAGTCGCATCCACGTCGCACGCCTATTTCATCACATTCACGGTTATGACTGATATTCCTGCTTGACTTGGTAATATTCCCAAAAACTTGTCGTGATTGAAGAAGGAAGCTAATAGTTTCAGATTCTGTCTACTTACAAAAGACTTCTGCGCTCCGTGGTCCCTGGAGCTGTTCCAGGGTCGGTAGAGCTTGCCCACAGCCACCGCGAAGTCGCCGGCAGGACGCAAGCCCAAGGCGTCCCTCCAGAAGCAGTGCGCCGCTGCAGCGAACAGCCAGGAGTAAAGATACATCATCATTAGCATCATCACGTCTTGCCCAAGAATTACCAAAATTAGTAGCCTTAAGCCACCATCATCTATTATGAGACTCTCGGGTCAGAATAGTGATCTGAATCTCCTGGATGGCTTGACAGATCAGTGTGCTTGTGTTGCGAGGGATTAGAATGCCAGGGGCAATCCTAGACAAAGAAAACCTTATTTGACACATGACCAATATTTCAACAGCTTAGATTGTCAAGAGTTGAGTGTATGGCAACAGGATCCTACAGCAGTGCAGCAAAGCACAGCACAGGTTAAAGCACATGTTTCGCCGGCGGCTTGGAGGCATGGAGAGGCGGGGGAATTTGAGTATATGTGTGTGTTTCAGACACAGTACCTACCCAGAGTAAGGGTTATTAGTGTGGGGCGGCAACTAACAATCATATCACTCCACCAAGTACCACCTTAGTAAGCGACTATTAAATGAAAGCACCGGTGGACGATTGGACGCATTGATTTGACGGATTGAAGTCATCACGTCCTCACGGCAGATTTCTTATTTCGTGTTTAATTGAGACTACGACTAAGTAAAAATGTTATGTCTTTGTTAACACCGGCTGGTTTAAAGGTATTTGCCTGATATGACGACGGTGGTAGAGACGAGGGACCCCCCGCAGATCTGTTTGAAGGGGGTGAAGGTGGTGTCGTACACGCCGGCGTGCCACGGCAGCTCCCCGCGCTCGGCGTTTTCCCCGTTCAGCACAAGCTGCGTCGATTTCGGCATCGTGGTACCGCATTCTGAAAGTTTCCAAGACAGAAAATACTTATCCGATTCGCGAGTAGAAAAGAAACAATAAAAACAGACTAACGACCTTACCTACTTACTTAAGACACTTATCTAACAAACCGCTACCAGTGGCTATGCCAAAATGCTGGCAGCATTGCCAAGTTGAATGGCAATGCGTAATCTTTGTGCCAAGTAACTTGGCACTTTGAAAGATCTACTAAAATACGGTGTGCAAATACGTTACTGAACGGATTTCGATAAAACTCTCAGGGAAGAATATATAGGATACTTTTGACTCTGGAAAATTAAATAGTTCCTGAGAAAATAGCGCTATCCAACGTCTAAACAGCTAGTACCTATTAACGTCAGGTGGGGCAAGTGCGTCAACGGGGTAAGTGCGACAAATGATATATATTTTTAGAAGGGTTGATGCAGTTGCCCCACCATACCTTAATTCATGAATACCAGGTTCGCAGACGGCGACGTAGTCCCAAGAGCCGTCGACGCACAGCATGTCTTTGAGGATGCCGCTGTGGTAGTAGTTGGGCCGGTTGCACTCCGGCTGCACCACCGTCCCGGCGGGCTCGGACTCGTTGCAGCGCCGCTTGCCGCCCTCTATGTTCGGGCCGGTCAACTTGCAGAAGTACGTGACGCTGGGGTGTCGAGTTAGCTTGCAAAATGCTGTGAAGACAACATTATTATCCATACATTCTTAATCAAGAGCTTTAAATAGGAAAAAACACGTCTATTTAAAAATAATGCCTTGTCTAGAATATGTATGTAGGTATGTAGAAGAATATGTAGAGACGAGGTGACTGATAGTAAGCGGCGTGCTTTCCGTCTCCGCTACGGCTGATACTTAGTTTCCCCCTCACACCTCTTCCCCGCTAGCCTCAGTCACCCTGCGCTGGTCGCTCTATAACAACGTCCAAACATCTTTAAAAACTTCCAATTTCAATTAATTTTTGGGTACTTAGGCGAGGAAAGCGAGCGGCTCAATGCCTTCTCGTCTGTGTCGACTGGGGATCTCGGTATGTGTCCTGCCAATTTCCATTTAAGAAGTTTAACTTTTTTGTAACATCTGTTACCCTTGTGGCTTGTCTGATTTTAGGTAGTGATTGACCATTCATTAGTCTCGCAGCTTGATGTGTAGCTGTAGATTTATTAATTGCTAGCCGACGCTAAATACAATAATCGGCTCTAATTTGGCATTATGGTCAAAACTTCCTAAGCCTCTAAACGAAATAAGTAAAGAAACAAATGAAATGACATTATGTCAATTGTCATCTTGACATTTCCGAGTCCGTGATCTGTCAAAAGTGTCAAAACAACAACACAAAAAGTTGTTAGGTTATAAGTAAGAGCAACAAAATGTTTAGAAAACTAAGAATAATTCGGTCGACTGCGTTATCTTTTAATTATTCAGTCAAAGTAGAAATAGACGTCAGTTTAAAACACAAATTTGAAAGCAATGAGTACAAGCCCCGCAAACATCCCGGAACAGCAAGAGTGAAAATTGCTTCGATACCCCCAGAAATTATTAAAGCGGTTAAGGTTATTTTAGATGACTCAGGCGCTAAGTCTATGCACCAGGAGAGCATAAAACTGAATAACTATCTTCGCTCACGACTGCTTCCTCCAGAACAAGGCGATATAGATGAGAAGGCGTCTAAAATACACGATAAAATCGCAAAGAAAGCGTACTCGAAAATCGGTGATAATGTAACTGAGGATGAGTTTAATAAGGTCAATAAGCAACTACAATCGAAGGTTTTTAACATTTTGAAGTCGAATGTGTACCGTTGGGGCAATATATCGTATGATAAAGCAACCTGCTTACAATACTTAATGTCGAGATCTGCTCCTGAATATGCGGTCCTAGTACGCGTACTAGACGAAATAAGAATGAAATATCCAGACTTTAAACCGAGAAGTTTCTTTGACTTTGGTTCAGGAGTCGGCACGGGGATGTGGGCTGTAAATAATTATTGGAAAGGCGACATATTTGAGTATTTCTGTGTCGACACATCTCCTGACATGCATGATCTAGCAAGACTAATTCTCTGCCAAGGAAAAGACAACATCACAATGCCTATGAAAGGTTATTTTCAGCGGCAGTTCCTCCCGGCATCCTCTGATCTGAAATATAACATAGTTTTGTCAGCATTCTCATTATTTGAATTACCAAGCATGAGATCAAGGTTAGAAACTATACAAAAGCTTTGGAAGAAAACTGAAGATTACCTAATAATTGTTGAACACGGTTCAAATGCAGGTTTTCAAGTTGTAAATGAGGCTAGAGAGTTTGTTTTGAATCTGCCAAAAGGAGCGAACAACGGTTATGCATTCTCGCCCTGTCCTAATGACAATGTTTGCCCTAGGTATTTAGAACAAAAAACTCCGTGCAACTTTTTAATGAAGTATGAGTCGCTACCATACCCTTCGAAGTCAGATGTTGCAGCAGAACTGTTCTCGTATGTTATTTTAAAGAAAGGAGTCCGTCCGTCAGATGATCCTCAATGGCCCAGGATAGTGCGGGCCCCGATCGTCCGCTCCGGACACACCATCTGCCGGTTGTGTACAAAGGAGGGGGATTTGAAAGAGATTATATTTTCAAAGTCTAAATTTGATCAGACAACGTATAGATGTGCTCGATCTAGCAATTGGGGTGATGTTTTGCCAGTAAAATAAATATGTACAAAACTAATTTGCTTGTTATTTAGAAGGCTGTTCCCATGTTCTCGTATCAGAAATGTGTTAGAGAAGATGCTGAAAAATGTCTAAACTTGCTCTTACACCTTTAACAATAGAATTGAGTTTGATGTATTTGAACACCTTTTGTAAAATTCTTAAATAAATGTATTTGAAGGTTGGTCATGAAAGTGGCGATTAGTTTAGTTTTTCCTTATTTAAATTTATATGAGTTAAATAGAATGTTACTGAGCGATGGCAGCGACAAATGAACCACAAACGGTTTCCGTTCGATGTATTAAGCCAATTCCTTGTTATATAACACAAAGATAAGTAAGTTGGTAAGTATATACTTATATTTTTTTATGAATAATAAATAATAATAAAAAATGCCAGGGGACAATGTCACAAACTGAAGGCACTAAGAGCGGCGGCGGCGCGGTGCGTGCTTAAATCCAAATATGGTCTAAGATCCGAATAGGTTTAGTGCAAATTATTAGTACCGACTTACCTACCTACCTACCCAATGGTTATGATGGGAAAAAATAGTCAACCTAACGTTTGCATATTCTATAGGCTTCATACTTTCGATTAGTATGCAATCACGGAATAGAAAAAACAGTGGACGTGACATGCATGAGCTTCGCTTAGTATCAGACCTGTTATGGTATTTGTTTTAACTCGGCCGCCATTACTGCCAAGTAAATAAGAGCTATGAAAAAGTTGACAATACGATAACAGGGGGTTTATTGTCTAACGCACTAGCAATCACGATCGTTTTCATTTTGAAAATCGAAGGCTTGTCTGCATATAAAATGAAAACAATTGCTCCACTTTGAAGCCGGTTGCGATTGCGAGTGCGTTAGACAATAAGCCCTCAGGTCAAAAACGATAATGGTTTTTGTCGGCTAGAATAGAGGCCCTGATTGGCCTATTATTGGCCTGCGGACTGTTAATCTGTAATACCCTTAATACACAGAAACATAACATCGGATCCCGCAAGTGTTTCACCAGTATAAATTATCTCTATTGTTTGTTTCGTAGGATGTGAGAGTTACTATTGGTTTTAGTATTTTCAACGCGTTTGACGGATATGGGGATAATATTTTTATTATTCGTTTCTGAATCTTGCATGTTTTCTATGTGCTTGACTGTAATGTCGGCCGAGTTAAAAACAATAGGTACCATAACAGATTAAAGACGATTTTGGTCTTTACCGCCTAGAATTCCCTGGGTAGTGATTCTCTCAAAAGCAAAGGTGAGCGAATGCAGGAGTGAATGTCCAAGCGGCGAGTTTAAGTAGTCCCGTAGCGAGCAAAACACATTTTAGCGCGTGCATTCTCAATTAGGCAGCCTTATACGTTCGAAGAGCCATGCTGCCAAATTGAATACACGCGCTGAAATGTGTTTTGTTCGCTTTGACGGGACTACTTAAACTCGCCGCTTGGACATTCACTCCGGCGTTCGCTCACCTTTGCTTTTGAATGAGTCACTACCCTGAGGCTCTACTTTGAAATCCGTAATTCGAACTTCGTCTATTGCTATGCCTTTTGCTCTCGACGAATCACTAATTCGCAAGAAAGTAACGGAGCGATCCGAAGTTCGAATCACTGATTTCAAAAGTAGAGCCCCTGGCCACATCAGCACGGCACGGCGTCGTCAATGTGACACGGCGCGGCCCATATGTATAGTGATTGCGTTATCTATGTAAGGCACCTAAAAAAAATGTTATTGTTCCCTAAAAAAAAACTATAATGTTATTCGCTGAATGTTTACATAATAAACTAAGTACTATTTGCACTCACGTCAAACATGTAAAAAGCTGCCAAATACAATAAACCTCCGATATGACAAGCCTTCATTTCAGAGGTGATACGGTATCTCCGTTTATGAAGTATCACTGATACCTCATAAATAGCTCAACCGATTTTCATGAAACTAGCTAACCAATGGCGCTCGCGCTCCCTCGCCCCCTGCCCCATACTCCACCGCTCACCGCCAATTTGATCCGATTTCGCTCACTGCGCAGAGGCCCCAGCCAAGATGCATTACGCTAACGTTCGTTCGTTTCGTCGCTCGTAGATTACGTGATACGAAAAGTCACGTGATCTACCAGTGACGCGATTGGTTTAAAAACGAAACGAATAGAAATGCTAGGTAGTTAGCGTAATGCATTTTGGCTAGGGCTTCAAGTAAATCGCCCGGAGCTCGTTTTACGTGCGTTGACTTGTAAACTAGCTTTCTTGTAAAAAAAAAAGACTGCCTTAGCATCAGTAGGTATATCCGTTTAGGAGCCTTAATGCCACAGACACAGATAAACTAGTGAAACTCATAACAACTCTCTTTTTACATCAGGCGTTAAAAATAGGTTTAATTCGAAATACTGCCGCACTCAGAGACGTCAATTAAATTCAATGCTTATTTAGAGACGTGATGTCTTATTCTATTGCTATAGCAAAGAAAGTGACAGAAGCTACTTTAATCAAGCATTAAATTTAATTGACGTCTCTGAGTACGGCAGATAGACAGATAAAGACACATTTAAGTAACGAGGTTGTGGTTCAGCGATACAATTACGTAGTTAACAAAATTTACTAATGAGTAGTTAATAGTTTATATGTAAAGTGATTCATTAGCGAGATTGGTCATTAGTAGTGGGGTCAACGTCACACGCGGTCGTGTTTGCTCAGTTACGGTAAATTATTGTTCAACAGTTTTCGTGCGGTACCAGGAGTGCATAGAACCGTGCGGTTACAATGAAGTCGATTTGTTGTGTTTTATTTGTGATCTTGGCCGTGGATAAAATCGACGCTGGTGAGTGTTTGTTTTACTAGTGCGGCTTTATGCGCGCCTGGTGTTATTTTTTTAATTGAATACAGTTGATATAAAATCATTTGATGTTTTTTTACCTGACTGTCGAATAAGGATGGGTTTTTACCTATAAGTATATGTATGTATGTATGTATGTTAATTATTTGTTGCATAGAGGCGCTGAACGTACCTATGGTCCGACTGCTCCGTTTATTTAGGTGCTTCAAAAAATGTAAACACAAAACAACCACGTGATATAGTTAGTCAGCCAATAGAAGCCAAACAATGATACGTCAGTGCGATAAAACAGTTTTGATTTGCTGTTTAGCAATGCCACGTGGTTTGGATTGTTTACATTTTTTTAAGTCCTAAACAAACGGAGTATAGACGTTATAAAACTAGGTCTGTACGTTTTCCTTTGCAAGAAAATATTTTTTGGGCAGAAACAAATGAAAAAAATAAAAGTGGAAACTTGAAAATAATGACAATCGGACTTGATATTACTATTTTTCAATAGATAGCGCGATTTGTATTCATTATTATAGCGTAGGGCAAGAATCCGAACGAACTCGCAAAAATAAAAAATCGAAAATTAAATAGCAAATTATTTGACCTGGCCTACATTCTTAGATGAGTTGATTCGAGGTGTAATTAAATTTGTGTTACGGAAAACCAGTAAAAGTAATGGCGAAAACAAAAGAAAGACCCGTTAAGGTAAGAGTTTGTACGTGTTTAAAGTAAAGTCAACTTTTTTGTTCGTTAAATCCTTAGTTTCGGCGGTTCGTAAACATAAATATTTATACGTCGCCTGATTGTTGAAAAAAGTACTTACTTACCTATTTAAATGATCATTGATCAAGTCATTGTTTTGTTACAAATATTTGTAACACTTGACATCGCTGCTTAGGTACAGAAACGGGTGGTGTCGTTTAATTAGCATATAAAACGTTTAGCAAAATTTCGATTAACTACTTACGTAAAGTACGTTCGAGAAACGAATTGGCAACTGGAACTTTATTAAAAGGTGTTTTGAAAAAAACACGATTTGTCTCAAAAGCAAACAATTTGTTATGTTCAATTATCTAAATCGAGATATTATATAGCTACCCTTGAAATAAGTAGGTCCCATTGAGGAGTTCCGGTGGCCATCTGTGGTTTTCATCATCAGTTCCATTTCACCGAATGTAACGAATACTTTTCTGAAAACTGCATCAAAATCGGTTCACCCAACGCTAGATAATCGCGGACAAACATAGGTACAGTGCATACATACAAATATACGGGTCAAACTGAGAACCTCCTTTTTTTGAAGTCCGCTAAAGATATCTGCAATTTATTTATTTCATTCCACTTCAAACAGCGCCACCATTAATCCCAACTCTTTATTATCCATCTATTAATAGGAAAAACAATATTGCGTGTTACACGTGATTAGGTTTTATTTTTCCGTCACGTGACTTCACGCTATATTGTTTTGCACTGCCTAGCCTTTTACCCTGACTCCGTCCACTTGGAACTAGTTTATGTCCATATTAAACTTATTGAGGTATATAAACCTCAATGCCTAGTTCTAAACTAGGATATGAGTAATAAGAGTTATACCTTATGGTTATACTATGGGTACTAGACAACGATAAACTTAGTTAAATAAAGAATATATACCTACACCTAAATACATAAAAAAAACATACAGGACTCAGGAATAAATACTCGACTCGCGCTCATCACACAAACATCTGCCTTTACCGGGATTTGAACCCGGGACCGTTAGCTTAGTAGGCAAGGAACCAACTAGGTAGGTATAACGTGTCGTCCAATGTGTATTTATGTTTATTGTTGTTTTGGCTGTACGTATAGTTTGCGTTTAGTGGAGGACTCGGTAATCCCCCATTATACTTCAGGCTCGCGTCGATTACGTCACACGTAAAACATACATACATATGCACATACCTTCACGTCTGTAATCCCAGAGTGGGGTAGGCAGAGCTACAGAATTACCTACAGCTCTAAAAACCATCTAAAAACTTGTTGTTAATTCAGTAACCACATTTTGCACAAATAGGCTAAGATGTTTGCCAGCGTATTAGGGGCATGTTGCAAGCCCATCGCCTAACACTACTACAAGCCTTCCCTTAGTCGCCTCTTACGACATCCGCGGGAAGACATGGAGTGGCACTATTCTAACCCGGCAACCACACGAAAACAGATACCTATTTAACAATAATCCGTTCTTTCACACAGGAATAGAGATCAATATTGCATAACGAGTTAATAAAGGACTTACACAAAATAGATAGCGGGTACCTACAACGAGGTGAGTAGGGACACAACCTAAAATAAGTCATAACTTGTTACAAATAAAAACAATTATAAAATAACGTTACGTATATTGGAAATAATTTCAGTCGTATAATTAGTATCATATGCTTCATTTTAGGTTGTGTCCCTTCTCACCCCTCAATCCCTACTCACCCCGTTTTACGGTACCCAAGTGACTTCTTAGGGAATTCCCGATTGCATTTTAAATTGAAGATTAAAAATATATTCAGAGGTCGACCGGCCGTATACGGTACACTATAGATAGGTACACAATAGGTACAAACTACAATCGCTCCCAGTTTGTATAATTTTATGTTATTGTTTATGACTTAAACTTATGACTTGTGATTCAAACAAAGGTCACCTTGTACATTTTCAACTGAACTAGGGGAAATACGTAATTGTCTCATTAATTTAAACAATTTAATTCGTTACCAATTACGTGATTAAGAGTTCCGTGATTTTGGAAGCCCTAATGCCCTAGTCCCAAAATATTAAGCTCTAGGCTTGTACTGTACAAGCTTCGGCATACTAAGGCTTCTAAATTATACAACTATGTCAAACAAGTCCATACCCAAGCAGCAAAAGGTGGACTAGTAGCTGTCCTGGAACCACTTTTTTTCGGGCTTATAACGGGCTAGTAAACGCTTATAGCCACGGAAAAGGGCCCAAATTATAGGCGTAATTGTGCTAATAAAACACCTATAATAGTCTTGGTGGATCCCTCTTTGGTCTATAGAGACCTTATAATTGGCCTACGCAGAACTATCTGCTCCCACGAAGCTAACTATAAGCGCCTTACAGAACCAACCACGACTCTAGCGCACTCCGTGATACTGTTACAAGCTCTTCCAAACATTTGTGAAATCACGTGTGTTGCTTGCTGCGGAGTGTCATAATTATTTAATAAAAACGTAAGTTAACCCATCTTTATAAATTTATTATGTTGAGTGAGACAAGTAAGTAGGTACCTACACAAGATTTATAATAGGCGTCTGCATGGGTAACGTATATTTTCTGTGAAGTATGTTATGTTTTAAATCAAAATTTTTACTCGCCTCTTGAAATTAGTGTATTAAAATAAGTGCATTTGAAAATTATGTTGGTAACAATAAGACGAACAATGAAAAGTCGCCATGTTTGAAAGCAAGAATTTTCAAGTACATTACCATACCGTTATAGGCGTAAAATATCGCCATATTGTTAGGAATTAGGGTTCCATAATTCTTTAAAAAAACCTACTCTTTTTTGTAATGATGCTGTTAGGTACTTTATTTTTAATGTGTCAACCTTTGTCACTGCTATGGTAATGTTTATGGTTTACTTTAATAAATTGCGCTTCCAAAATGGCACTAATAGAAGTGAGATAGGATCATAGCTGGGTACAAGCGTGTTAATCCGTTATATATCCGATTAAGTTTTAAGTTAGGTAGGTAACATAAAAAATGTAAACGGACTCTTAATATTTCGTTAATTTCATATAAGTCCGTTAATCTGTTGTTTAACCATTTGATGAGGCCATTATGCCAATATTCTCCTGGAGCTGAAACATTTATATCCAGATTTTCTTTATTTGTCTCAAGAAGCGTTCGAGCGTCCTTAGGTAGGACACCTTCTATGTTTTTATTTAAAATTTCCAATAACGAGTTTAACGCCGCATGTCGTAAATATATTGTACTCTACAGCCCAATTTCTTACATCACTACGCAATTCATTTTTTTTCTCAGTATTTAGATACGAACAGTCTTCAATATCACTTTGCGAAGATTCCTCACTACACTACTCTCCTCGTCGTTTGAATCTGAATCACGAAATGCTGATAAAAAGTCGTTTTGTCCAGAATCATCTTCATTACAATTTTCAATGTTCCTTTTTTGTACGGAACCTTCGCCAACTTCTATGGTACGACCTTTGCCCAATAGAAAGCTAGAACCCGACACCTGAATTATTTTTTTATATGTTTTCTGAACTTTTCTTTTATATGAACCACTTTTTTTCAACCGCTTCCATTTATTTAAATCCATTTTTGGAGAATGTCTGTACCGAAATTTATTAAATTTATAGAAAACTTACAAATACGACGACGTACCAAATCAAAATGTCCGCGTAAAGACGCGTCTATAACAGTATTTGCAAGACTATTATAAGCAGTCCTACTCTTTTACGGGACTTCACGAAGATAACTTAGGATTATAGCAGCATTGGGAAATGCACTATAAGACAAGTATATGTTTACTTCTAAATGATCCACAAAGCGAACTTATAAACCCTTATTAATCCAATTAATAAGTGCAAATAGTTTCCAGTACGTTTAGTCTTATTTGATGCTTTTATAAGCATAGTTTACCTATAAAGGTTTTATATTGCTTCTTGTAGACAGTTATAAGTATAGCTTACCAGAGTACGTATTCTCAAGCGCGTTTACACTTTTTCAATACTTTTATAGGACACATAAGCTTATACTGTGCTGTTAATTTGGACTTATAGACGATAATTAGTTAACGTATAAGAACAGATGTACTTGTAGGCCAAACAAGCTCCGTTCGTGCTATTATAAGCGTCGTAGCAAAAACTAGAACCGTTAAGAGAACGTTATTAGTGTAGTAGGCCTATAAAGTGTGCTCTCTGGGATAATTTTGTTGCTTGGGTAGCTTCTGTAGTCTGTAGTTGCCGAGACAAACAGGTGTGACATACACACAGAAAGACATCGAAGTCTCTCCATAGGGGTTTCGTTTTACCGTGATAGTACGGAACCTTAAAAACAAATGACAGCATACCTATATGGGAATTTAAAGTTAGATGTTGAATCACGATGTTTGTCACCTTTTTGTTTATTCAGTATTCAGTATTTCCCTAGATCAATAGGTAAAGCGCGGACGCTGATGACGAAGAAATTCGTACATTGAACTTTGATATAGGTCACCGTATTTACGTTTACAATCCATGCGGCAATGTCGCTGTGCGAGCGCGACGGCGATATCATTGTGCGCGAGTAACAGAGATAAGTAATAGTGAGTCAATGTACGAATTTCTACGTGTTTGGCGCCTGCGATTTATAAGTTTTAAAACACGTACGTAATGTATTAGTTAGGGAAATGTTTATAATCAAAGCCCTTTGTTCATACGAGGAAAATATGAGGTTTGGAATTTTATGGAGGGTAAGATGACGAAGGAAGGACGGAGGTTTTCCGTAAATAAAGTTTTACAGTATTTATTGTTATCATGACGTCAGGTTAGCCTAGGTGGTACGATGCCAGCGCAGCGGTCCCGGTAAATCCCGTTCAAGGCAGATATTTATATGTTTAATTCGAGTAAGTGTTTTTTCCTGAGTCTTGGATGTATTCAATGTACTTTTTAATTATTTCTCTACTAGCTGTTACCCAGGACTCTACCCGCGTACAAGTCCGGTTATCGCTATACCCTCGGGAACTATTTTTTTTTTGAGATAAAAAGTTGCCTATGTCCTATGACAGGACCTAACCTATATGTATGCCAAGTTTCATCCCGATCCGTTCAGTAGTTGAAGCGTGATTGATTAACAAACATCCAAACTTTCTCATTAATATGTAAGAAGTAAGGCAGTAAAATGTAAGTATTTATATCGAGATCTAGTACCCATAGTACAAGCCGAGAGCTTAGTTTGGGACGAGGTCAATTGGCTTGACATTGCCACCTGTGGCCTGTTTTATAAAGCTACAAATAACAATTTACAGGTTACAAATTTCCATTTGACACAACCTCGACCAATGACGACCAGCCATTTGAGCAGTGTTGCCAGTTTAGACCTGTAAAATTGTAACTTGTAGCTTTATAAAACGTGCCCCTGATATTTATCGATTTATTGGTAATTCCAGCGTGTCAGCTATCCCTGACCTCGGACTTCGGCTCCCCCTCCCCTGTATTTCTCCGGGGGGCGGACTACTTGGAGCCAAACACTGCAAATGGCTCCATATCGCTGCCCCGCGGGGCAACAATCACCGTGGCCTGCCCTGGGAGCACGGTCAAGCTTGGGAATAGTACTGGGAGTTCAGATGTTGTGGTTAGTGTGACCTTTTTACTGGAAAGAGATCTTAGAGATCATAGCGTTGTTTAATGGGAAGAATTTAAGTACCTTTATTATTGTCTTAGGTGAAAGGTAAATGGAAAAAATATATGTTTAAGATGTTTTTATTTATGTGGTAATTCTTATCATTTATATAAATTATTACAGGGAAATGTTACAATATTCATTGCAATCTCTTGCAATATTGTACTTTTGTAGTACGTTGTAGGTACGTTGTTGTAAGTTTGCTTTGTATCAATGCAATACGTAGGTACTTTAATAGTGGGCGCCCTGACACAGTACCTATAGACAGTAGGTAGTTCGTCTTCAAACAAAGGTACATCGCTTGCTTGCATGTCTGCGTGTCTCGACTAGGGTTGCCAACTATTTCTCGGGCAAATATAGTATTTTAAAGCCCAATGTATAAAAATAATAGTACACAGAAAGAAAATATAGTACTTTGAAAAAAAACTTTTTGAAAAGTGCGTAAATTAATTCATTAAATAATGCACAATATTTACCACTTACTAACATTCTGCCTGCCATAGGGGCAACTATCTAAGCTGAAAAAAGGCTATTTCTCCGCTCAAACTACATTGGTGCTTAAAATCTGGTTGAAACGGCCAACCCAAACTGCATGTATTATAAGGACTGACTGAAAATATAGTATTTTTGCGTACTATATATTTCTTCAACAGTATATAGTACACAGAGTCAAAATATAGTACAATACAATATGTATATTATAGTAAGGTTGGCAACCCTAAGTCTCGACCGTACACGCCGCGAGCCACCACAAGCAAATTCAACAGGTCGCGCCAAGTCGGTTTGGTAGCATGCCTAATCCATTATAGGCTGAATTGCTAGATTATTAAAATTTATTTCGAATATTAATGTACTTATAGAACAATAAAGCACAAATTTTAACTACGCCAAACGGCACCGCTAGCCTATAATGGGGTATCGAGTGACGCGCATTGACGCAACCGTAGCGCCCGAGCGGCAATAGGTATAAGAAACTCCTAAAGGGCCGGAGACGAACTATTTTTAACCGAATTCAAAAAAGGAGGAGGTTCTCAAGTCAACTGTATGTTTTTTTTTTTATGTTTGTTACCTCAGAACTTTCGACTGGGTGAACCGATTTTGAAGATTCTTTTTTTGTTTGAAAGCTGGTGCTTCCCATTTGGTCCCATTCTTATCAAAATGAAGATTTGATGATGGAGTCTATGAGGAATCGACGGAACTCTTCAAAATTTATAGGCACACCTATAGCGATTTTGGTATTTTTCATTGTAACTCGTGTATTTGCTCTTGGAAAACACTATTTGGTAAAGTGGAGCTGATGATGAAAACCACAGATGGCCACCGGAACTCCTAAACGGTATATATTTCAAGGGTGGCGACAAGATATTTCGATTAAGATAGTTGAGCGACTATGACGAAGCATATGTATGTTTAAGTATATGACTATGACTTTCCCACGGCGTTGCTTGCGGCGAGATTGAATTTCAATGTTCTGTAGTTTCTTATTAATTCTTATTAATTAAAGTGGGACTACATAACACCATAATTATGATCTTAAAAAAAGATAAAATAAAATTAAAGTTTAAAAAAAACAAAAAAACCGCCTTCAAAAAGCAAAAAATAACTTCATTTAAAATGGTAGGTAATAGGTCAGTCCAACTGAAGTCGGCGTCCAACAATATTTTAACCAAAAGCAGACTTCAGTTGGACTGACCTATTACCTACCATTTTAAATGAAGTTATTTTTTGCTTTTTGAAGGCGGTTTTTTTGTTTTTTTTAAACTTTAATTTTATCCTATAGATACTAAGTATGACTCTTAGGCCGATATTTTTGTAATCATAAGACTGAAATCTCGAGACGTCAACTGCAGGCTATAAATAAAGTCGCCCATTCCCAAAATACCTAATTACTCTTATTACCAGCTTCTCAACAACCCAGATTTGAAATATCGGGTGAAGATAGTAAACAATACACTAATTTGAATGTTGAGTCTTGGGATTCCGAAATATTGAGAAACAGAGGGCTTATTGTCTAACGCACTCGCAATCGCAACCAGCTCCAAAATGGAGCCATTGTTTTCATTTTGTATGCAGACAAGCCTTCGATTTTCAAAATGAAAACGATCGTGATTGCGAGTGCGTTAGACAATAAGCCCTCTGGAGCCTGTTTTATAGAGCTACAAATTACAATTTACAGGTTACAAGTTTCCATTTGACACAACCTCGACCAATGACGACCAGCCATTTGAGCAGTGTTGCCAGTTTAGACCTGTAAAATTGTAACTTGTAGCTTTATAACACGTGCCCCTGAGGCCCGTTTCACGAAGCTACAAGTTACAAATTACAAGCGGAAGTCTTTTTCTAACTCGTACTGCTAGAAAGAGGGTTCCGCGTGGAATTTGTAACTTGTAGCTTCGTGAAACGGGCCTCTGGAATTTTCAAATTCTGGTACTTTGGGAATGGGCGTATAAAGTCATAATTTTCCGGAGCTTACCCCCTTTTCTTACCTTTTAACCTACCGCCAGACCTGTTAAGGGAATAAGAAATTCATTCCCAAAATTTTAAGCGGTGTATTTTCAGGACGTGAAGTGCGTCTCCGGCGCCATGTTCAGCGCAGGCGCGTGGCGGGGTGCCCTGAAGAACGTCTCCTGCGTCCGTCTCCCCTACTTCACGGCTCAGCTGACGAGCAACCGGTGCTACCGTCACGGACAGAAGACAGTCAAGTACACGAAATCTTATTACTAATAGTTAGTAACCGGGTACACTACAGTGGCCTGTTTTATAAAGCTACAAATTACAATTTACAGGTTACAGGTTTCCATTTGACACAACCTCGACCAATGACGACCAGCCATTTGAGCTGTGTTGCCAGTTTAGACCTGTAAATTGTAACTTGTAGCTTTATAAAACGTGCCCCAGTTCGTTCGTTCAAATAGTTTGCATGGTTTGATGTGCCTCTACAACTGCTACAAAGAAGCCGCCGCGGCGCGCACAAAGCGGTGTCGGCGACTTCAAAGGGTTGTAATGCACACTATTTGAACGAAAGAACTGTACATAAGACGAGTCATAATTCCGAATTGAACTGTCCACAGATGTATTTATTAATAATTATTATGTTTAATACTAAAACAATCCAAGAGTTTATTTTATTTTATCCGACTACATTGTCTCTAGAAGCGTTCTGTTTTAACAGTATTTTTTTTTAAAGTATTTTTCTTGATCTGGTAACCCTAGAGAGACCCAACCACCGTCCCAACTGAGGCTCTACTTTGAAATTAGTAATACGAACTTCGGATCGCCCCGTCACTTTCTTGCAAATAAGTTACACGTCGAGAGCAAAAGTGATAGCAATAGACGAAGTTCGAATTACGGATTTCAAAGTAGAGCCTCTGAGGCCCTACTTTGAAAATCGAAGCTCGAAGTTACGTTAGCTCCATCCCTTTCTTTCGATTTAGTCTCGCATGACGAGTGACAGGGATGCTGCTATCGTAACTTCGAAGTATAAACCCGGACATTTACCAGCTTTCGTCAATATCTCTCTCTTTCCAGCGTGGGCTACACAGTATGTGGCCAGTTACACCTCCTCTATACAGCCTGCTTTGACCAAAACTCCCTGACCACGCTCTTCGTCCAGCACCAACTGAAACCCAATATCAAACACTCGCAGAATGGGCGCAGGCCATCGTTCACTGGTAGGTGTTCTAATTTATTTCCTAAAGATGGAGTTACAGTGAAGGTAGAGGTAATTGCGCGCGAATCTCTCGATGAAAATCAGTGAAATTGGCAATATGATTCAATTAACCCACAACTTCTGCTGCTGTGGAACGGTACAAACATAACTCTTCTTTAATTTATCCTGAGGGGCTATTGTCTAAAGCACTTGCAATCGCAACCGGCTTCAAAGTGGAACAATTGTTTTCATTTGGTATGAAGACAAGCCTTCGATTTTCAAAATGAAAACGATCGTGATTGCGAGTGCGTTAGAGAATAAGCCCTCGGGTACCAAAGATACCGAGTGATTTTTTTCGCGTGAAAAAGTGCAAAACGTTGGTGATTCTGCGAAACCGCGTAACCAACCAATTTATTACAGAGCAAAGTAAACCTTAACGTCTTAGAAAAAGGGTGCATTTAGCTCCTCAATAAAAATGTTACTTACGCGGTTTTGTAGTTTTACTTACCGACGAAAAGGAAAATAAAAAAAAAACGAACAAAAGTAGGGTAGGGGCACCAATAAATGAACGATTAAGCGACTACACCAACTTTGGACATTATTTTCTCAGTGAACTTAACGAATTTCACTTAATTACTTTTTTTTATAAGCTAAAGTATATACTCTAAATTGGAGATAAATATTATAAAGTAAATTATTGTAACACATTATTTTTCTAAAAATCTTTGAAACCAAAAATGTACCAATTTACCCAATACATGAACAGTGATGCCCTAACTCTGAACGATTTTACTCCAATAGTTGAACTAATATAATAAAACAATCTAATGTGCCCTAAATCTGAACGGATTGACCCCAATAGTTGAAATTAAATAATTAAAAAATCTATATGCCTAATTGCCATTATTGTTTTTTTAACTATGAGTATTTTGTATAATGCTCTAAATAAATAAATAAAATTATTAAAAGGTTTTTACAATAAATAAAACGAACGTTAATCAAATCAGACCTTTTTTTAATGGGCTTTACAAAAATAAATAGTAGTAGTTCAGTAGCAGTAAATGTTCATATTACAAAACTTTACCTAAAACATGAACGACTTACTTTACTTAGTTCAGCTTTCGGATACAGAATTAATGAAATGAACGAACAAAATCAATTAAACATTCAACTATAAGAATAGAACCCAAAACTTGAACTAATAAATTTAATTAAGCATTCAACTATTGAAATGGAACCCACAACTTGAACTAGTAAATGTAATTAGTTCAAGTATAAGGCACATATTTCATTGTTGAACAGTATTTAGTTTTCATACTAAAAGAAACTCCAAAATAACCAAAAGTTGCGTTCATGTTTTAGTTTAAAAATTCAGAAGCAATAAATGATCAGTTTACGCTATAAAGTTTCTATATGCCGGTTCTGTACGATTTATTACAAAGCTTTTAAAAATGTATGCCCTACCTAGTAGTTGAACATCGTTCAGCTTTTAGTTTGGGCACATGTTTTTGGAACCATAACTTGAACAGCTTATTGCACTTAAATTAACAAAGAAAATTAAATATCGTCTAAATACAATAAAAGAGGGATTAGTCAAGAATTCATACTAAGAAATCCTTGCAAGAAAGTAAGTCATTGAATTTTATACGTAATTAAAAGCTTAAATTTGAAGTACACTTCATCTATTTTCCCATACTAGCGAGACGTTTTTGACGAGACACCACAGAACAACGACCGATTGTCGCCGCGGTAGACGTGTAAATACCAGTGAGTTTTAATGGCGACGTAGGCATAGAGTTACCGTTTAAGAAAAAAAATACCCCGACTATGCCATATTTGTCACGATTTAATTATTTCGTTATTTCGATCGATCGTTCATTTATTGGGGTGCGTTCATCTTTTGGTGCCCCTACCCTACCTAACTTTGGAAGAGTTAGGAGAGTTTAGGTTGAGAGAAAGGGACAGAGCTGTATAACTGCTACAGCTCTGTCCCTTTCTCTCAACCTAAACTGAACTGCATTACTTAGTAGGTATGTCATGCCTCGTTGCTAGTAATTTTATCGGTTATCTAATCCCGGAACATAACAACCATAATGACGACGCGCTGGCCTAGTTGGTAGTGACCCTGCCTACGAAGCTAGCGGTCCTGGGTTCAAATCCCGGTAAGGGCAGATATTTGTGTGATGAGCGCGAATATTTGTTCCTGAGTCATGGATGTTTTCTATGTATTTAAGTATATATTTCTCTATAAGTATTTATATCGTTGTCTAGTACCCATAGTACAAGCCTAGAGCTTAGTTTGGGACTAGGTCAATTGGAGTGACATTGTCCCTGATGAAAAAAAAAATACATCCAGCTATCAATCCAGCCATCCATCCAGCCATACATTCAGCCATCCATCCAGCAATCCATCCAGCAATCCATCCAGCCATCATCGTAACATCAACTACCTTTCCAGGGGGTGATCTGTTCGGCAACTTCAACATTGGCGGGGTGTACAAGCTGGCGACGCAGAAGAACCGCATCAACGCTGTGCTGGGCGCCGGCAGCGACCACCAGTATATCACCAAGAAGCAGGTGCCTACAGCTAAAGAAGTTCCTTTCTTGGGATCAGAGGGGCTAGACAAGATGCACTACGCTAACTATCGTTTCTAATCGCTTCGTTTTTAAACCAATCACGTCACTGGTAGATCACGTGACTTTTCGTATCACGTCATCTACAAGTGATGCGATTGGTGTAAAAACGTAACGAATAGAAACGCTGGTTAGCGTAATGCATCTTGTCTAGCCTCTCAGGGCCGGATTTAGAGGTGCCTGGGGCAACAAAGGAGTCGTCAATGTCGTCATCATCATTTCAGCCGAAAGACGTCCACTGGACATAGGCCTCACCCAAGGAGTGGAGGCCCCTAATTATTTTTCAAATAGATGATCTACATAAATTTTGAGGGGGCCCCTCTCTTGTGGAGTACCAGGGGCCCTTTGCTTGGGATTCATAGAGGATGTTCTAGAATCTTCTTACAATAGACGCATTAGCTGGTTAAATAACACTACTATTTTCAACTAAGCACAAAAAAAAAACATTAAATTCGGTTTATAAACGACGAAGTTATCCGCGAACATAAATAAAAAAAAAATACGTTCGAACTTTTAAATGAAAAACAAAAAATGCCTACTGTTTTGGTATATTTGTAAAACTGACCTTTTGATTTTTTGATAATATTAGTTGGTTGTGTTATAAATAATACATGTGGTTGAATTTTTTGCCATGTTGTAATTTTTTACCTTTAGTGTATGTGTGTATGTGCAACACGAGACCAAAGATATTTGCATCTCGCGTCTTTTAATTCCTCGCTGCGCTCAGGATTCTTACCTAGAATCACTCGCTACGCTGCGCTCGTGTTTCAATGATTGAATCCTTCTACAGACTGACTCGGGTTTATTCTTGTTCTACAGTTCCTCACCCGCGGCCACCTCGCCGCCAATGCGGACTATACAATGCGCGCCCAGCAGCGCGCCACGTTCCACTACGTCAACACGGCGCCGCAGTGGATGCGCGGCAACGGGGGCGACTGGGCCGCACTCGAAGACGTATGTATTAGGTGTCATTTGAGAACACAATAAAACATCGTCACTTTAATTTTTAACGAAATTACACTCTTAAAATGTACAGTTACAAATATAAATCTTACTATAAACTGAAATTTAAGTACATAAGAAATTACATGATTGCTAACTTTATAATCGCGATATCTCAAAAAGTTACTATGATTAGAAATGTTCTTTCCGTGTATCCTTCAATTTGCCAGTTTTTAAGGATCAACCACACCTAAGCTAAGTTTAAAAAACGCTGCCGCAACGTTTACACAGTAACGCGTCTAATGCAGTTTTAACGCGTCCTTTACGCTTACCGGTGCAGTCGCGCTATGTAGGTACAATATAGCCTGACTAAACAGGGGCTCTATTCTATTTGGTAAAACCATATTGCTTATTTGACGTGCTATTGTTATATAATATATATAGACAGTGGCACCCTCATCATTGTCTTACGCTCGTTTACTTTCAGGCCCTCCGACGACGCGTCCACAAGACAAACTCGACTGTAAACATATACACGGGGACGCACGGCGTGCTGACGCTACCAGGAGCGCAGGGAGACGCGGAGCTGTATCTACACTCGGACGAGAACAACAACCTCGCCGTGCCCGTGCCGCTGTACTTCTACAAGGTAGGCTTGACTAGGAGACAAGGGGCTACAGTATAACTACACGGGGCCGCACGGCGTGCTGACGCTACCAGGAGCGCAGGGAGACGCGGAGCTGTATCTACACTCGGACGAGAACAACAACCTCGCCGTGCCCGTGCCGTTGTACTTCTACAAGGTAGGCTCGACTAGGAGACAAGGGACTATACAGTATACACGGGGACGCACGGCGTGCTGTCTCTACCAGGAGCGCAGGGAGACGCGGAGCTGTATCTACACTCGGACGAGAACAACAACGTCGATGTGCCCGTACCGCTCTACTTTTACAAAGTAGGCTCGACTAGGAGACAAGTGGCTACAGTATAGACGGGGACGGCGGCATGCTGGCGCTGCCAGGAGCGCAGGGAGACGCGGAGATATATCTACACTCGGACGAGAACAACAACGTCACCGTGCCCGTGCCGCTGAACTTCTACAAGCTACTTAGGTTCAACTAGGGTAGACAAGGAGCTACAGTATACACGGGGACGCACGGCGTGCTGACGCTACCAGCACGGGTAGCACAAGTTGTATTTTCTCGCTTGTCGCTCAGTCTGTCGTTACAGACTAGAAAGAAAGGGAGATCCGAGCGACAAACAAGTCGCGGACAACATGTGCTAGCCGTGCAGGAGCGCAGGGAGACGCGGAGCTGTAGACTCAAAAGAGAACTTGACTATAGTCGGGTCAATTTAGGATAACGCTATGACAACTCACATGAACCCGTATAACACGTGTTTATTCGACTTTATACTCGTACATAGCTAAAATACTACATTGAAACAAACGTAATTTCGGTAATTTAATTAATAAATCACCTATTTTTACATACCTTGCTTTTAGCAAGTGTATGAAATTACGGCTCCCACCAGAAACATCCTATCCTACACTGATCCAACTATAATATTATCCCCTGAGGCCCGTTTCACGAAGTTACAAGTTACAAATTACAAGCGGAAGTCTCTTTCTAATTCGTACTGCTAGAAAGAGGGTTCCGCTTGTAATTTGTAACTTGTAGCTTCGTGAAACGGGCCACTGATATTGATTTGTAAATCCACCTTTAAGCCGCCATTTTTTCCCACAGATAATCCACGACCCTGTTCGCAAAACAGCCACCGCGTTTGTTCTCATAAACTCATCCTTCTACGACGAGGCGACCACAGAGCGCCTCACGTTTTGCAACGACGTCTGCGGCGACATCTCTTGGCTGAAATGGCGAAATGACGAGACGCACAGCTTCTGCTGTAGTTACGGGGATTTTGTGGGGGTTATAGATCATATAACGGGGTTAGATGTTGAAGGATTGTATTTGTAATTTTGTTACAAATAAATTACTGTAGAGGCCGGAAAGCAAGCGGTTGCTGAACGAGTAGCTATTGCTATTGTTGAGTTAACTACAGTTACACTTGTTTGTTTGATTTTTCATTATTACCACAGTACAAGACAGTAGTTCGTCTTCAAACAAAGGTATATCTTGCGGTAAGGATGTGTGCGTGGCTCGACCGTACGCAACACGAGCCACCACAAGCAAACTCAACACCACTATTAAGGTCACAGCTCATTAAAGCCACGCGGCACCCGACCAGAGGGCCCTGCCAAGATGCATTGCGCTAACTAGCGTAGATGTGATACGAAAAGTTACGTGATCTATCAGTGACGCGATTGGTTTAAAAATGAAACGAATAGAAACGTTAGTTAGCGCAATGCATCTTGGCAGGGCCCTCAGCACCGCCTCGTCGCTCGGCGTCCACTCGTCGTCGCCAGGCGCTCCTCGGGTGGACACCGCGTTGTCACCATCTTATCCATTAAGTAAATAAACCACCGCAAAGATCAGGGGCTCTACTATGAAATCAGTAATTCGAACTTCGGATCGCTCCGTCACTTTCTTGCGAATTAGTGACGCGTCGAGAGCAAAAGGGATAGCAATAGACGGAGTTCGAATTACGGATTTCAAAGTAGAGCCTCAGGCAACCGGTGAATATATTAGAATAGAGGTATTCCATAATATGTCATCTTAGTTCTCAGGGTTTGGCAACGCATTTGAAGTCGATTACGAATTAGGATTGCAGTCTTGAGATTGTAGTCATGAGAATACAAATGTCTATGTGATCCTACTCGCCTTCAGGGCCCCGTTGCAAGAAGCTACAAGTTACAAATTACAAACGGAAGTTTCTTTCTAACTCCTTTTGCTAGAGAGTTCCGCTTGTAATTTGTAGCTTAATTAAACAGGCCACTGGTACCTGAGTGCTCATGTGCCTTCTCCTTATCATAAAAAAACGGACAAGGCGAGACGGACTTCCCCATCGAGGGTTCCGCACATGACACGGTTAACTCAATTCAAAATTTGCACCACCGCCGTTCCATGCATAAAGACCCTGTTTTTTTGTTATTTAATTTAAAATGTTTGGTTTTCAGTTTTTTTCCTATATTTGTAGTATGAGACGGTATTATTTGCCAAATTTCATAGTTCTAGGTCAACGGAAAATACCCTATAAATTTAGATTCCCTTGAGAGAGTCGAAATACACGTTTTTAGCGGCATAAACGGCCGTATCTTTTTTTTACGTAAACTTAGAAGTTTAATTTTTTCACAGCTTCAAGGGACTGTAAACTTGAGAATATGGTTTAAATTTCAACTCGATACCTCTACGCGTTCCCGAGATAACGGGTCTTGACAGACAGACAGTCGGACAGACTGACAGACGGACAACAAAGTGATCCTATAAAGGTTCGTTTTTTTCTTTTGAGGTACGGAACCCTAAAAAACAGGTAATTGTGAATAAATAAAACAAGTAACTGTGACAACATAAATAATTTATTTACTTAGCTTAAAATACTGGCTATGAATAAAATAGATCTACAATTAATGTCCTTTTTTTGAGATTACACGATTATAATGTCTCTTTTATGCCCGTTTAGTAAAAACTAACTTATATACAAACATTTTATGAATTAAAGATGTTAGACGTCGTCTCGCACTAGAATAGGTTTGCCATGTTAGCAAAAATGTACCTATTTAATTAATAATTTGACAAAAGGAACTTTTGAAAAAGAGTTTTTGTAAAAATGATGCTTTTAAAGGTTTGTCTGTCTGAGTTTTGTTTTGTGTTTAAAACGCATATTATTTTTATTTTAAGTTTTTGTTACTTTTTTATGGAGAAAATAATTAAACAAATTTCTGCTAGTGACTAAAGAGCTTAATCGACACATGTTCTTTTATACGTCACAGCTAGTTCTAGACTTCAAAAGAACAACGCGGTTACAAACAAAATGACGTCATGCCAACCACTAGTCCAAAGTGGGCGTAGCAAACACAATAAATATACAATATTTAAAATTTTCTTTCTCAGTAAATAATAAGAATAAAAAATTGCTTTTGAGACAAACATCTATAAGCATGATTTTTATCAAAACGCCTCTTAAAAAAAAACTTGTCAAATTTGTTAAATTAATAACTTACACTTTATTCCAAATAATAATTCATAATTAATTCATAACTCATAATGATTTAATATTAGACTTGTAGTAGATTTCTGCTATATCAACTGCATCACTAATTAATATTTTGTAGCATGATCGTTTTGCTCCAAATAATTTTAAATTAACTATAATTCTGGTGTAATGTTATTAGGAATACAGTTTAGTGAATTTGATGGCCTAGATCTACAAATTTTTAAATTCTGGCGGAAATGGCTGTAGTATAAACGAAAATTATGACAAACAATGCTTTAGGGCAAATGACGATTAGATTTTGGAACTGTGCAAATTTGACCTTTATTCTAATGTAAAAAAGTACACGTCTACTTTGCCCATATTTCTGATATCTCTTAATTATTACAATTAATATTTTTTCCTGGTCGAGACAACTGATAATTCTATTTGCATTAAACTTTAAGTAACATTGCGTTATAATTCATTTTCAAGCTTAACACGATACCATTTTCTATACAATATATATTATCTATCTTATTCATAAACGCACTATAAACCTATTAAGTATAGTTAAAGCACTCTCCCTTTCTGTCCAATTCAAATGTCATAATGACAAATAAGGACAGAGCCTACTTCAAGCACACTTTATCTATAGCGCGTAACTGTTTTTTCTAAATTGCACTAAAAGCCATAGGCTCAATTTGATATTAGCTTGAGAAGGAACCCTAAAATAGGAAAAATTCAAACGTTACTCAATATAAAGGTAAGATAGGTTGCAATATTTGTGTTGTGACAAGCCAAAACAAAAATCTGGGTGCTCCTTCATTCACCGACACTCATTTCACGAATGCGTTGTTTCATCAAATTTTAATTTCATCGACAGCTAATTTCTGCTGAAACCTTATTGTTGTTAGGTTATCTAAGCATCGTAGGTTAGGTTAGGTTGACCTGTGACCACCAAAAATTATAACTCCTGCACGTGGAAATGCCTGTTCGATGAAATGAAAATGCGATGAAATGACAATTCGGTGAAATGAGTGTCGGCGATTCCAGGGTAAACCCAAAAATCTATTCTACTGCATAAAATCATATAACATTTGACATGTCATGGTATTTTTAATTCAGCCGCCATTACTGTGTTGTAAATAAGAGCTATCCTTTGAAAATACGATAGCATGTCAAAGGCAATATGGTTTTACCGAGAAGAACAGAGACTGAAGAAGAACACGAAGAAGATAACAAGAGAAGAAGAGAAGAGAAGACGCACGCTTGAGTAACTTCATGACTATAACTCGATCGTCTACATAGCATGACCAATACAGCATTGAGCCATGGGATTTCTATTCAATACTGACCAAGAAAGAATAAAGCGAATATCGCTTAAGCTGAAGCCATATCTGAGGGATTCGGCAAAGATGTGACTGCGTCTCTTGTTTAACATAAAGGGTGAAAGAGAAACCAACAACATTTGCATAAACGCTCCGAGTTGCTGAGGCATTACAAACCAAATATACATGACTATTTCTAAACTATAGCGCTTGTAAATCTTACTAATAAATAATCACACTAAAATAGATATTTTCTTTTGGATTTTAGAAAAAAATAGTGAGGTTGCCTTGATTCTGGACAGTAAAAAAAGGAAGGAAGGAAGGTAAGTTTTTATGAACATTCAGGGGATGATTTTACCTCTAAATAAACATAAATCGTTGAATAATATCGGAGCGCAGATATTAAAGACTTAATTCAGTTTTTGGTAGTAAAGGTACGCCCTTATAAATATTTAAAAATCTCGGCTCCGATGCAACACTAACTACAACCCCATTGTAGTGAATGTTGTTTTTTTTTACCGAGATAGGTAGGTATTAATTTATTGTAAAAACACCTTTCTTTACTGCCCAAAACTACCTCTCCAACATACTAATATTTTTTCAAATCCGAAAAAATTCGAACCCATTTTTTTGAAACTCCAGATTTGTCTACAAAATACTAAAACCAAACTTCATAAGCATTTCAAGCGTCCCTCCCTTCTATAACCGCAGTCAACTCTTGCCTATCTCTCTTATTCTCCAAAGCACAACTCACCAAAGCCGACAAATGCTTATTAGAATACTCTAATCTCTCTCTAACAAACTCTTCTAGCTCATTCCTCGGCAAATAATAGGCCTTCACATATCTATCGACATAATCTTGATACGGAACTGGTTTCAGACCAGAATTCTTCTCAATCTTAACAAACAACTGCCTGTAATCCAACTGCATGAGGCCTCGACCCCCATTGGAGCATTTCGTCGCATTAGAAAACCCTTCTACCAACAAATGAACGATAAACTTGGACACCATGGCCCACACCGCACTTAAAACTTCCATATTCAAAGTTACTTTCTTGGATATGTTCTCCAAACGCAACGCGAACACTTGAATTTTCCTGGTTATCATATCTACATATGGACTGTTTTCTACCGCTACATTTTTGACGTCCCAACGGACTTGAGACATTGCTAGCAAAGTCGTCCGCGCGTCGACAGCTTTGGACGCTGAACACATATACACAGGCATTCTTAAATCAACTGCACTAGCTAAGGTATTGTCTTTAAAATGTTCTAAGACCAATCTCTGGTGGTTCGCAACTATAGACTCTAAATACGGCTGCAAAATTTCGAATTGCTTCGCGAGGAATATAACGCTTTCAACGGCAACTATCCGCTCACTTAACCCATGTAGATTTTCTTCAGATGTCAACTCCAAATGCTCAGGCAATTCGGGACATAGGAAATTCCTCGAATCTGTCGTTTGATTTGCATCTATGGCGTTTGATATTCTTTTTAATGACGCGTTTAGCTTTGAACTGTACAAAGTAGATGACGCCACGTCCAAATCGGAGGTGAAAAATAAATGCACTGCGTAGAAATAGAAATCAAAGAGCTGATTCATTAGCATGACAACTTCTAAAGATATCTGAGGCAGATATCTACATATTTGTAAGTATTGCCCACAATTTCTTAAAACCGAGAGAGTTGTGTTAGTTACTATCACCGAATCTCTAACCTTCGAAGGACTGTCTCTAACATCGTTTTCTTCCAAATAATCTCTTTTAAGCTCTTCTGGTTCGTCGTCTGAAGTATCACTGGGGTCTATTTCTGGTTCCAAGCCAAATATATCATCATTGGTAATATTCTCACTCCGGAACATCTCGAACGGCGTGTGATTTGTTTTCTGGCTGAAATATTTCGTTATATACACGCTGTCGTCTTGCGAATGGACGGACGACGTACCATCAGAGAGGGTTCCATGTTTGGATATTGAAGAGTCAAAGCTAGGATTCAAATATTTTTTAAACTGCTTGAACTCCTGTAAATTAAGTACATTAAAGGTCGATTTAACGGGGCACTGCTCCCACCCCTCATTTTCTAAGAACAGCTTCAATTCCTCCATACGACCTCTGTGATAATTCTTTATGTACGACATGCTGTGAGTTTTGATAAAATCCTGCAAAATATCTGACTTATCACCACAAAACACTTCAGCAGTTTGCATCAGCTTCCTCAAAATGCCTAAAACCTTAATGAATTTCTCAAAAGCAAAATCCTCTATAAAAGAACTTTTTAGAAATATAGACACCTTCGCTTGCACATCGTGCCAGATCCTCACGAGCCCACCTTTTAACTTCTGCCGAATATACTCCCTGCTAACATTCTTCTCTATCTCAAAAACGTTGCTAGAACTAGGAACGTCTTCTTCATGTTTAGAATGCCACTTTACTAACAAATAATAACTCTTCATTATCAAAAACAAATTCTCACACAAATTCAAGAAACACACTGCCGCTTTATCTTTCGGCACCGATTGACACATATCCTGAAACTTCACTTCAATAGATACATCACCTATACACTCTTTCACTGATTTCAAAGAAGTCTCATTCACCGCTGAACTATAATGCATATGCAGCTGCTCCATAGCAGCCTGGCTTTTCCCTAACAAGGCGTGTGCTTTCCTTAGCTTCTTAAAAGTTTCTTCATCAAAGTTATAACATATACTGGCCAACACGGAATCCAACTTCTCCTCCGTCATATCCAACGTATCCTGCAGACGAGTAGTTAAATCAGCTATACACGTGTATTCCTTATGATTTGCAGCAGCTTTTCGGCTTTTCAGAATCAGTTCTATCGCTTCACAGTACTCTTTTCTGTTCAGTAACTCCGCGACATCTTTCTCGACGCTTCGCAAGCTCATTAACAGTTCCAGAGATCGCAGAACAGATCTGATGATTTGTCGCTTCCTAAAGTTGGCCAATATCACGAATGTGGATATTGTTAGGTGGTTGGAAGCCGTACGTAGATGCTGGCGCGCATGTTGGCACGTCTGCAGGGTTTTCGACAGTTGTTCTTTAATGTTCTGTATTTCAGCGAACTCGCGATCGCAGTTGTCGCGCTGTTGGGATATGAGGTGAAGAGCTTTGCCTGATACCACCTGAAAAGAGTCAAGTGGAATGTAAAATAAAGGCAGTTGTGAAGAAATGTGTAGGATGCGTCACCACCGACGAATTCTAAGTCGTAGCGGTCCGGAATTACCGCCGGAATGGGCTGGTTCCATAAAACTGTGGTGCGCGGCAAAATGTTCCGCGCAAAACCGTTCCGTTTAGTAGGTAGGTCAATCTACGTTGTGTTCCGTCCGATGTGGGGATATGACAACTAGGAAATGCAAATAACCGGTTATAACTGGTTTTAACCGGTTATTTTCATACAAAAACGGTTAATAACTGGTTAAATTGCATTCCCTAATGACAACCCGCGAAATTTCCATTGAGGCATTCCATCTTAGGCCTCAGCGTTGGCAACGCAATTGCTATCTTAAGAATGTCTTTGGGTCATAGATCCCACTGACCACCAGGATTGCCTACTCCATGCTATTAAAAAAAAACTGCTGTTCTTAGTAACGAATCGTTTAGATTATTATTATTTTATGCTAGAGGGGGCAAGGGTCACCTGGTGTGAAGTAATCAATCACCGCTGCCCATGGACACCTAGGGTCTCTCCAGACCTATCGACGCGGAATCGGCTTGAGTCTGTACGAAAAAGTTTCATGTCCTTGCAATAAGAGCGAAAATGACGTCGCTCCGTTCGCAACGCCGAATCGAGCTGAGCCGAGCCAAACGACGCCTTTTTGCACTGACATAAAACTTTTTCTTACCGACTCAAGCAGATTCCGCGTCGATGAGACCCCTAGAATGAAGAAATATTGAATTTTTCATCACACTTGCTCGGAAAGGGTGTTATAACACGCAGACGTCTATGGCAGTTATAGCCGATTTAGCTAACGCGGGAGTTATGGATTTTTATAACTACCTAGGGAGTTATGAGTTATGGATTTTTATAACTACCTAGGGAGTTATGAGTTTGGTTTTAAAATATAGAATCCACTCGTACATCATTTCAGACTAAGGAGGTGTAAATTCAGCCAAGGTTTATTTCCTATATACAAAACTTGGCTGCAAACCAATTTTACTGTATAATTAAACTTATACGGTACATTTATCTGCATTATATTTATATTTTACCATTGTTTCAGAGACTGCAATTATTTTATTAAATTTCATTTTGAAAATCGGTACTATCTGAGGCCCAAATTACAAGCGGAAGTCTCTTTCTAATTCGTACTGCTAGAAAGAGGGTTCCGCTTGTAATTTGTAACTTGTAGCTTCGTGAAACGGGCCACTGGCAGTATGGCCTGTCAAGTTTAAAACTAAAACAGTTCTAAGCATTATCTATTCTGTTGAAGACTATAGTGAAAATAGTTAACAAACTCTTTTAGCGAGTCGAATTAATTTGTTTGATTGTTCTTTTTTTCTCTCTATTTTTTTTAATTTCCTCGCAAATGTGATGAAAAACATTGTGTGTATCACGGGCAGTACGGGGATTGCCAACTCGAGTCATTAAAAGCCCTCCGCCTTCGGCGTCGGGCTTCTAATAGCCTCTCGTTAGCAATCCCCGTCTTACCGCCCTTGATGCACAATGTACTATTGCACATACCTGCTGCTGCCTCTTCAGTTTGGTGAACATCTGCTCGATGGCGTCGCAGGAGGGCGGCGCGGGCGCCTGCTCCAGGGCGTGGCGCGCCGCGTCGAACTCCTCTGGCGGGGAGAAGTACACATTTTCGATCTCACGCAGTACCTGCAATGGATACAGAATATTATACTACTGTGATAAATATGAAAGGATGTATTAATTTGGATCATGCTGAAACAGGTGAATTAATGTGGGTAAAATTTAGCATATGTGTAGTCCAAACATAGAAGACTTAATAGTCCCGGAGATTTGATAGTTTCCAAGGGAAAAAAAGATATCATATCATTAAAAATCTTGTCAATAAAAAAAACCGAAAGTTATATCACTACACTATCATGCATTAGCCATGTTTAAAAAGAGCACATGGGGCCGAAATGCGAATGTAGAGATGGATGTGTGGTGTAACAAGAATAGATAGGTTAAGGAACGAGTATGTAAGAGGAAGTACAAAAGTATGGCATGTCATGGTATCGGCATGCCATAAAGGAATGAAAGTTATGTCCCGAGATGAGTTTTAAATTTGAATGTGATTAGGAATGAGCTATGTTTTTTAACAGAATACACAGCAGATCATCGTTATCTCTTTACTCTGCAGGAAATATGCATGGATTTTTTAATAGTATTTTATGTAACTGATACATAAAGAGGGTCCTTAAAATACGAGTGTGGTTTTATGAAACGAGCTGAAGGCGAGTTTCACAATAAGATCACACGAGTGTTTTAAGGCCTAATTATGTACAGTTACATACATTACTTTATCTACACACATATTATAAGTACTCTAAGATGCGTTCAGTAGGTGGCAGAACAAACATGGCGGCAAAGCTAACCTGTGTCACGAATATGAATGTTTTTTTTAAATCATAGACAAACTAACAAAGTCCCTATTCTAATGTCATTCGAAATCAAAATGGCGTACGACACTTTACTTCAAATATACCGAGTCGACGTTCAATTGATACTAGAATTGGCCCCCTGTTTGAATTTTGTTGGTTTTGGAAGATGTTCCAAATTTGAACAACATTACTTTATCAAAAGTTGTATTGTAATTTTAACTTTTCATTACAGCTACAGATAAGAAAACATATCATAGTAAAATTGTATGTTGTAATGCTGGTCATTGTCTACGGATTCTGAACGCATTATAGAGAACTTATGATATGAGTGTAGATAAATCATATTTCTCAACTAAATATGAAATTACCGTAAAATAGATCACCGAAAGTGAAATTAGAATTAAAATCGGCCGAGAAATACCGATGATACAAGCATTTTAAACTGCTAATTAGACAGTGATTAGACCGAGAGATCCGATACGCCGTGTGACGTCGTATAACACGGCGGCCATATTAACTCCATGTTAAATTCTGTTTTACCAGAAATCTTTGTTGGGTTATATCTTGGTTACTATTATAGCTATTAAAAAAAATATTTTTCTCAACTGTTTGTTACATGAATCAGCTTATTAAAGCTGTAAAAAAAGTTATGAATATTCCCTATTCACACTGCAGTACCAGGGTGCCAGAACTGCCAGGAATACCTCAAGGTCGGCGGCGGAGTGCGCGGCGCCGAGCGACCGCGAGTTGACGCCGGGCGGGCCGTGCCGGCTTTCCATGCTTACATCTGCACTGGAAATAATTTGGTCTTGAGACTTCAGTTATTATAATAAACGCCTTATAATATTATAAAGTATGTTCTTTTAGTTCCCAAAGAAAAAACGATAAATGACTTCTATGTGGCCTGAGACGCATGAAAAAATGGAAAATAAATAAAAATCAGGATACAATTGACCTATAGTCCGTTTGTGTTATGAATGCTGTGAATCATCAGTACAACTGCATGGTAAATTATAAAATATTCAAGTTTTTTCTTAATAAGATTAAGTTCTATGGATAAAAATTAATGTCTTAAAAAGTCTCACGGGTTTGGTTGCTCGTGTAAAATTTGTGTTATTTCAACTTTAACCTTTTGAGGTACAGTCAACAGCATAAATAAGTGATGATTTATGTACCTTGTCACTTTAACGTTGTGTTTGAAATGTTATACAAAATTGTGAAACGATTGAAAGCGAGAAGGTACATAAATGATCACTTATGCTGTTGACTATTCCAGAATCAAAGTTACATTAGCCTTTTCCCTTCCTCTCATCCGGTAACCCATCCTTTTCAAATCAAATCAATTAATTTATTTCATTACATTTAGAAATTATAAGTTGAATACCTAGACTGGGGTAATGGAAGGGGGAAGCTTATTTATAATTATAAATGTGAACATATAGTAACAAACCTTTCATACAAATTATGTTATGTTTATGTTGTTTTATCCAATTTCTCTTCATTGATTGTATCATTTCATTAAATTTCATTTCATTGAATGCTATTTTCTGCAAAAACCATGATACTTCAGCGTATATTAAACATTAACTATGTAGGTTAGGTTAGACTTGTAACTACCGAAAAAAAAACTATAAATAATGTTCAGTCATTTAAATGATTAATAATCTCTTTTACCACGATCCCTGCAAGTACAGATAGTGTTTGAATTTACGAAATACGACTGACACAACAGTCCATCATTCATTGTTGGGGTGCCAAATGCACACGGCCGCTTTTGGTCAGCGAGATCCACATAACCATCCCGGGTCCAATCTAATCAGGATGGTATAGGTTAATGCATTTTCCCAATGCAAAAAAACAACAACCTACCTAGGTATCACTATACTATTTAGAATTGGAAACCACAATAACACTATATTGCGTCTGGTCAACTGTTTATTACCTAGCAAATAGTACAGTACAATAATCTGGGAGCCGCAAAGTAAAATTGTTTTAATGTCACTTCATTTGCGTGTCGTCAATTGTTACTCTAGTACAAATAGTGAAGAGATTACAGTTCACGAGCCGCAATATAATGTTGTTGTGGTTTCTAATTCTAAATAAACTGAAGTATACATAGTATAAAACAAAGTCGCTTCCCGCTGTCTGTCTATCCCTATGTATGCTTAGATCTTCAAAACTATGTAACGGATGTTGATGCGGTTTTATTTAATAGATAGAGTGATTAAAGAGGAAGGTTTTTATGTATAATAAATGCTGGTTTATTGTACGGGTGTTACAGAAAACTCAAATAAACTGAAGCTAAGCGAGGGCAGGTTGCTAGTATTAAATTAAATTATAGTATCTCTAGAGAGTAAGGGATAGATTTTTCTAAAGATTCAAATGTTCATGGTGATTTAGAGTGACCAATAACAAATAAATAAATGAAGGACACCTTTCCATTTTATTATAGGTGAAGCTCAAAGGAGGAAGGATGAAGAAAGTTCTGCCAAATATAGCAGGAAATTTTTCAATAATCAAAATAATAATTTTCCTTATTATTAACTAACTACCGCACTCAGAGACGTCAATTAAATTTAATGCTTGTTTAGTGACGCATTGTCTTATTCTATTGCTATAGCAAAGAATGTGACAGCAGCAACTTTAATCAAGCATTAAATTTAATTGACGTTTCTGACTGCGGCAGTTATACTTTTTAATCGTAATCAACCAATGTGGCACTAACAAATTCAAAAAACTTACCAACAACAGACGACTTACAAAATCAAGAAATAGCACCGACAAACAAACGAAGCGGCTTTATGTAAGCCTAGTGTATTATATATATAAGAAAAGGTGAAAATAGCCTAATACGAATTGTTAAGACGTACGACGCAAGCAAGTTAAAAATATTTGCACAACATATACAAATCGTGACACTAATATATGCTAATATGCACACGATTTATAAGAACCTTAGCCACGCAATGGTTGAGATACATAGAAACATTGAGAGGTAAACATATTATCACAAACACTCGTTTACCTTATAATTTAACGCCAATATAAGAATAAAACTTGGGCTAAGTGCAAGTTGATACACATCGACCGAACTAAGCAGAACCTAACTGTCATGTCATGCATGCAGTGTTGCCAGTCGGGTCTTGTCAGAAATTACCTGAAATATAAAAAAAAGTTACCTTTTTGTATAAAAAGTAACCTTTCATATTTTTTTTACTGGAAAGGTATTAAAAGTTGATAAAATAGAATATTAGTTGTATTAACTTACAGAAACATCGATGAGTATTTGAGCACTTGCCCACATTTCTTGATTTATTCATATTGATACATACTAAATATGAATTTAAATTTCTTTATTAGTTGTTATAATTCCAAATTTTATACGCGACGGTAAACGAACAACATCGAATGAATCCGAACTGATCGAGCGAGTAAGCGAGATACAAGTGGTGTAAGTGTGAAAGAGTACAACGTGTTGTTCCCATAGAGACGGCCCTTACCAACATGATAAATTCTAAAACGAGCGTTCCGTTCCACGTTGCTTTTATGTAAGAAATTAAAAGTTAGTGCTACAAATTCCGAAAAATCACCTAGAAGTAACCTTTTCATTAGTGTAACCTAAAAGTAACCAATGCAGTTCAAAAATCACCTAAAAGGTTACAAAAGTAACCTTCTGGCAACACTGCATGCATGTCAACTGACAGTTCGAGGAGGCGTATTTTCCACATATCGTAAGGCCGGTTACACATTGTGAAATATATAAGACAGTTTTTTTTAGTAAAAAATAATGCCAGGCTTTTATTTAACAAGAATAGAATATCGCATAATCTTTAGAATATATTCAATTATTAATTCAGAATAAATAGAACTTTAATCAATTGTGGTTAGTTAAAAAAATTAAAAAGCGCCATCTCTTGACGAGTAGAATTACTAGGCCAAATATAGTTCAAAAGAGCGTTAAGAGATGTCGCTTCGCAAAATAAAAAGCGTATTTATAGGTATAGATAGGTAACATAATAACATAGTACAGTCAACAACTTCACTTCTTTACAGTTACAATTGTTAATGTAAATCAAGTTTGAAATTCAAATATGAAAGTAAATTAGTAGCATAAGATAGATTTACGTTAACCTATATTACGAATTTGAAATTTTGAATATTGCGGAGTAAGGTCGCCGTCAATAGAACTTGCGAACTATGTAAACAAATTAGTACTGTTTGACACATAACCTGAAATATTCATCAAGCGTGTTTTTATTAAAAATAACGTATAAGGAATAGTTATTTCATATTAAACTTAATATAAATATAATGATTTAGTGTATAAATCGTTGCAAAGACCTCACTTGATCCTTAAAAGTACGTGATTATCGAGTAATCATGGTGAATTGGTTCCTTTGGTTTTGTTTACATAGTTCGCAAGTTCTATTGACAGCGACCTTAGTACGATCGTTTAAAATTTTGTGACTTCACATTTGGGGTTTGAAAAAATATTCGAACTTCGACGCACCCATACAATATAATTATCATAGACGGTGGCTGTTTATCGTTTTCTTACAATAAAACACAATATGATTTTTAGATTTTATTACTAATGCATAAATAAAATTCACAACTCATTCAGATCTAAATAAGGATCTATTAGCGAGTAATCGTCGGCCAGTACGTCCATATGCATTGAGGTCACGAAGTCCAAGTTGATGGAGATATTCTCCAGACTGTCGTGTGTCTTCGAGTGCATCTCAAGGTCTGTGCTCGTCTTGAACTTCTGGTCACACTGGCTGCATTCATACCTTGAACAAAAATGGTAATTTAAGCCCAATTGGTGGTAGAGAAAAATAACGACACTGACAGGGATTCTATCCCTTGTTGACTATCTTACTTCTATATTGTAACCACGTTGTTCACGTTCAAGAGATTGTATAAAAGGAGGGCGCTTTTCGGAAGTTCGCAACATGATCCAGTTTTTTATACAAAAATTGCTGCAATGTCGTAATGTATGTCCGTTGGATTAAGACTCGGACATTCATGTAACCCTGGTATTTAAGTATGTATTTCTCTTATACTGGCTTAGTTTTGGAACTAGGTAAATTTGTTTGTCATTGTCCCCTGATATTTATTTATTTCTAGAGGACCCCGCGACTTCGTACGCGTAGAATTAGTTTCCCGCTACTCCCCCCATTTCTTTCCGTTGGGGGTCGATTTTCGGAAAATCCTTTCTTAGTGCTCACTTACATCATGAAAGGAACCCCTGTACATACCAAATTTCAAGTTTCGAGGTACAGTAATTTCGGCTGTGCGTTGATATATAAGTCAGTCAGTTTTGCCTTTTATATATATAGATTATTATTACTGGTCAGGGCGCATAACGTCCCACTCGCAGAATGTCCCTTCGTCCCTTTCGCGAAATGTCCCTTTCCTAAATGTCCCTTACGTAAAATGACCCTTCTGCAAAAGGTCCCGTTCGCAAAACGTCCCTTCACATAAATAAAGTCCCGTTCGCAAAACGTCCCTTTCGCAAAATTACCCGTTCGCAAAACGTTCCTTTCCATGAGAAGACTCTACTTGAAAAATACAAGCTTTTTCCAGACGGGACATTTTGCGAATGGGTCATTTCGCAGACGGGACGTTTTGCGATAGGGGCGTTATGCAATAGGGACGTTTTACGAAAGGGGTGGGACCTTTTAAGAAAGGGACGTTTTGCGAATGGGGTATTTTACATAAGGGACCATTTGCAGAGAAGACGTTTTGCGAATGGGACGTAATTTTGCTGGAGGGACGTTTTGCGAGTGGGACGTTATGCGCCCTAACCTTATTACTTATTTATTTATTTGTTCTACTTACTTTTCCTTGTGCGTGTTCATATGCAGCCCCAGGGCGGCCTGAACATAGAACCTCCTGCTGCATATGGCGCACTGGTAGCGCATCTCGCCGATGCCGTGCTTGCAGGCGAGGTGCGCCGCGAGCCCCGAGTGCCGCGCGAAGGCCGCGGGGCACTGCGCGCACTTGTGCGGCCGGCTGTTCAGGTGGGTGACGCGGATGTGCTTCGTTCTGTATGCTGCAAATTAAGATGAATTGACAAGATTTCATATTTTCAAGACTTTAATTTTATTCGTTCTATAGATACTGTTTGGAAGGAGGAAGACACTAATAGTTTTAATTTTTCCCTAGGATGAATAATTATTTTATTAAGATGTACTTATTCTAAAAGGGCGTAACTTCATTTCTACGACACAATGGACATATTACGTTAGGCCAGTCTGTATTAAAAAAAGTTCTTTTTTTTAATAATGGCGGTCCACCGATAATTATTTAAGTATCTATCTGTCTGTCAATAGTGTCAATGTCTTTAGAATTATGACAGCTTTTTTTCTCGTGAAAAAGGCAATGGTATTATATGTATTCGGGCGTAGTATAGGTAAAATTCGATTTTTTTTAAACATTCTTATATTTTTTTAAATAAAGAAAAATAAACTGAAATAAATATTTTGCCGTGTTCAGGAGGCTAAATCCTTTCGATTCCTATAGTAATTTGCAGGTGTCACCAAAATGAAATGTTGTCAATTAACATTTTATTATGACAAGGAGAAGGCAAAGAACTATGACTCCATTGACGGCTGGGTTAGTGGGATCCAGATCGAATAGTTTGTATTTCCCAACTAACTCGGCACGTTTTATGGCCCAGCCACACCGGATGCGTGACGACGTGCACGTTAGCTTTCCACTGCGTTGTATAGTGACATGTCGTAATGAGAATTCATATTATACAACGCAGTGGAAAGCGAAGTGGCTCGACCTTTATCCTTGCATGTCATGCAGCCCTGGTACAAAACCCTCTGAAACTTACGCGTCATCTACCGTATTAAATTACGACACTCATTCATAGTTTCCTTACTATGGCCGATGCCCTTGGGCCCTTTATCCTCGCACGATATGAAACCCTGGTACAATAGTTATTTATGTAACTGGTACATAATGAGGCCTCTTAAGGTACGAGAGCCGAGGTTAGAGCGCGAGCTTGCGAGCGCTCTAATTATAGGCACGAGTACCTTAAGAGCTAATTATGAACCGTTGCATACATAACTTTTTCTACAAGCTTAAAATGATAATGATAAAAATAAACAATCGCTAACTTTTCTCGTATACTTTACTCGATTTTTCTGCTAACAAATTACTTGTCATCAAAGACATTTTCACTATTCCGATGCGCATTAATAGTTTGTGAATTTTATTGATAAATGTAAACAAATTAAATGCGAATTTTAATAGATACTAAAAACAGTTCTATCAAATTATCATAAACAAGTTGGAATGCCAAACGAGACGCCATTTTGTTGATATCCATATTGAACGTAACCATGGTAACCAAATAACAAATCGATGGATATTAACCATCTATTTTTAGTAATTGAATAAAAATGTTATTTTAAACACATATTTAGTCTCAAAATTAATTTTATTTTTAATATTCGTAATTTTAATTGGTGTTAAAATGTTTTTAACGGTTTATATACAAATTATTAGGATGTCAAGTGTTAACTAAACGCCAAGACTGATATCCGGAATGACCGTTACCATGGTAATAACAATGCTATAATAAATTATAGCACTGTTATTACCATGGCAACGCTAATTATAGAATTGTTTTTACTCTTCGGTTACGCTATAGGTGGTATTCTGACACCATTAACGATATCAATATTAGCGGTTTATAGTACGCGAGTAGAAAAATATTTAAACGGCGCCCCGTTGGCGAGCACTTGAACGTTTATCCTCATGCCCTAGTACTTGCACTAAGCAACATGAGCAATCATCGGCCCTTGGGGAATAAAAATAAAGATCACTGACCATACTCAAACAAGCTCACAGCACGTGTTATGATATTGTTTATAACTCGGCCGCCATTACTGTCAAGTAAATAAGAGCTATCAAAACGTTGACAATACAGAAACACGTCCAAAGCGACAAGGTTGTACCTTGTAGAATTGTAGAATCTCGGCCCAGGGGCTCTACTTTGAAATCAGCAATTCGAACTTCGGATCGCCCCGTCACTTTCTTGCGAATTAGTGACGCGTCGAGAGCAAAAGAGATAGCAATAGACGAAGTTCGAATTACGGATTTCAAAGTAGAGCCTCTGGCCGCCTGACCCCTTACAGGCGGCAGGGTTAGTGGAAAATCAAATATCCTCGCATGTCATATAGCCCTAGTACCCTATGATGTATGTACCTGAAGCAAAGCTCTTATCGCGGATGGGGGCGGGATACTATGATTGTAACCTATTCTCGCGTGTTATGTAACCCTGGTACTAAAATATCTAAGGTGTCATGTTACGTACCTGCATAGGCGAAGCTCTTATCACAGTGGGGGCAGGGGTACTTCGGCGAGTCCCCGTGCACCTGCTGCAGGTGCCGCAGCCGCTTGAGGAACGTCTTGAACGAAACACCGCAGTGCGCGCACTTGAACGGCTCGGGCTTCGAGTGGACCCGCCACGCGTGCGCGTTGCGAGTGTTCACGTTCATGAATTCCTAGAACAAAAAGCATTAATTTGTAATAGGGATACCATGTTCACTATATCAATGCGGTTGGTAAAGGCTTCGGCACACCAAACGCGTGGCAGCAGCAGCGCGTAGTGTCGCGTGGCGTCAGGGAGTTGTAAAACAAATGGAACCCCGGCACACCGAGACGTCTGCAGCGCGCGAGACGCGCGTCTCGGTGTGCCGGGGTTCCAGGCCGGCCGCGTTTCGGCGACGCGCCCGCCCGGCGGTTCGGCGCTCTGTGTGAATACGACGACCCGCGCGGGTCCCGCGATGAAAACGACATACTCGGCGCCCGACCCAATACGCAGTTGATTTATTTATAAAACTAACATATTCACCTGATCGCAGTATTTGCAGTAGAACGGTCCCTCATCATGCGTCCTCTCGTGAGCCCTCAGCTTGATTTTGCTGGTAACCTCGAGCCCGCACACGGAGCACACCAGCTTGGTGCTGTGCGTGTTCATGTGACCCGTCAGAGCTCTGTTTGACCTGAACTCAGCGTTGCAGAGCTTGCATGGTATGAGTGGCTTGTTTTTTCCTGGAAACATGTTGAATTTTATTGGTGTGGTATTTATTTGGTATCTGTGCAAAGTGGTAGGATCTCTTGCAGGGTCGCGAATTGCTACGACCATCTTAGCGCAAAACCCACATCTTAAGCCGATTCCTCGTCGATACGTCTGGGGAGACCGTTAAACTTTGCTGGGGCCATTAGGCACACAAGAACTCGAGGCCCTTTTGCAATATAAAGAGTGAATTATAATAATATTTTTCAACTATGATCTCGTGGGGAAATTGTCAGTCCCTGAGGATCGGGGCCCTGGGCACAGGCCCCATGTGCCCTTATGATAAAGACAGTATTGAAGATACCCTGGGGGCGCCGCGAGGGGTCTTGCTTTTTGGCAGCTACCGGCTAAAGGTATCGCACATTGTAATGCCTCAGGTCAAAGTTGAAGAGTGAGCTTTGATTTTTGTTTGTACTTGAGTAATACATATAGAAAATATCAAAGGCTCAGGAACTAATACTCACATTCATCATACAAATATCTGCTACCGGAATTTGAAATGTATTAAGATTCTGTAAAAGTAGACCTGGACTCATTAAAGTATATAAAAAGAAAACAACCATCTTACCTTTTTTTTTCTGTTTCTTTTCATCCTTATCAACATCTTCAACATTTTCAGGCACATTCTCCTTAACAGTTTCAGGTAATTTCTTAACAATATATTTCTTATATTTTCTATCATTCCTTACTCCTTTCTCTGACTTATCTATATCCACACCCATCAAATATGTACCGGGATCAATTTCGTGTATATCATCTAAAGTATACGAAGGACACCCCGCATCTATATTAGGTAATATATCAACTCTATCTTCGCTAAGACTTTTCTTTATAATATCGCTTACATCAGTTACTTCTTCAGCCTTACTCATTTCATTCTTATCGTTTACATCTAAAAATGATATTCCATCAGTTTTCAAATCTAGTACAAGAGTTGCATTGTCATTGCTCTTTTCATCATTTTGTTCACTTACTTTTTTATCTATATCATCTACTAAGGCATTAGGATTTGCTTTTTTGTCTTTATCTGTATATAGTTGACAATCTGCATTTAAAACAAAATTGACTTTATTATTTTCTACTTCTTTCTTATTAACTATCACATCATTGTCTAAATCAATTGTAAAGCTGTTTTGGTCAGTTTCATTTACTTCTTGATTCCTATTAATTTTGTCTACAGTATATGATATTTGCCCGGTCACAGGGTTCAGTACAGTATTGATATCGTAGTCATTTTCAAACGGAATATCTTCTAAGTACTCTATTTCGGAATATTGCTTATCTTCCTCAGCTGCGTCTGTAACTACAATAAAATATAACATTATAAAAATATTCCTCTCCCCTCCATACCAATTTAGCTACAGATATATTTATTTTATAAATTCATTTGAAGTTATATAGCATGCCAAATATGATTGGTACCTTGGGCAGAAAGTAGCTTGTTGACTGCTTGCATGATATCATGCTTGAAGTTATAGGCTTTCCTTAGTTTTATACTGCATTCACTGCATATTGTACGCAAACCTGAATCTGGAGTAATCTGGAAAAAATATTATACATAAGAAAGCCAGTCTTTTTTTATGGCATACAGATGGCAAATGGCACAGGCCACGTGAGGGTAAGTGGGATCTGGAACCCATAAGACACTTGCATTTTCAATTTGCAAATGCGTTGCCAACCCTGATAAGGCACTTATCCCATTGCCAGCGAGAAAGCGATTAGCTATCGACTATTTTCTCGATCAAGACACGAACAAAAGATATAGATCATATCAATAAAGAGACGCATATATTAATAGCTGATCGCTGGCTGTTCACACTGCTGGCAAGAACTCTTTCCACTAGTTTGCCGAAACAAAAAACATAGATCCTGTGTCAATAAAAGAGACATATATTAATAGTTGATTGCTGGCACTACTCGCTTCCCGCTCATCATCGGTTGTGGGACAAGTGGCTAAGATAGAATGCGTCTATGCTAGTCCGTGGTATTTCACCAGTTATCTAATCCCCACATCTGAATAAGACATTATGATCACTGCAGCTTGATGGTAGGTTACAGACTAAGATGGTGGTAGTAATCCAGATGGACCCTGTACAAGGCCCTACCACCAATGAAACAAATGATAAAAATATGACAAATAAAATTTTACAATAGTTTTTCTTCAAAAAAACAATATTTTATTTAATAACTTCCAATTACTAAAATGGTTGCCACATTGAAAGATAGACCCTACGAAGAACGCCTATTGGAACTAAATTTGACAACATTGGAGAGAAGAAAATGTTCTTATCGAGGACACAAATGTTGAATGGACACTATAACATTGCTAATCTGAAAAACATGTACACATTAAGCCAGGACACAAGGTTAAGAAGGCACTCCATGAAACTAGTCAAGTCTCTGTGTGCTAGTAACCCTAGGAGACACTTCTTGTCAATTCTCGTGGTGAAACTGTGGAACACTTTACCAGAAACTGTTATTAGTGCACCCTCAGTAAACTCCTTTAAAAATAAGTAAGTAAATAAGTTTTTAAAAACTTTATAGGCACGAGTGCAGTGATATACACGCATCAGCTCAAAGAGCTGCTAGAGCATTATAATAAATATTATTAATATTGTTATGAAACAAAAATAATCAACATAACCTTTAAATGTTACAAATCAATGAAGTATACAAGTGAATTAGCAAATAATTACCTGAATATTGAAGCAGTTCTTTATCACTTCGACGTACAACTCCTCTTTGTCATGGCAGATGTTATAAGTGGTAAAGATATTCAAGTGGCTGCCGGTCTCACAAAGACAAACCATACAACTATAGTCAGGATTCGAGGTCATTTTTGCTTAGTTAATTTTAAATTACAGCTGCTAATTGACAATGTAGTAACTGAACAAGTTTTGCAGAACTATTTATTATTAGGAATAAAGAGAAACAAGCGTTATTAATAATAACTAATTATGTTTAATAACAGACAGTCTAACTGCCCACCTATGTATACTTTTCTTGTTTTTTTTTACGTTATGTTATGTCAACTTTTGCCACAGACAGAGAGCAGATTCTTCACAAAGTATTTCTTTATGGGCGGCCACATATTTGTCGATAATTAGCGACGTGGTGAATACATTAAACCAGGAACAACGAACTAGTATTTCACAATCGCTCTAAACTCATTACATATTCAAAGCTTAATTATAATTTTGTGAAAATAATCATTTTTTCCTGCAGTAATAGTTAAATTTAACAAAATATCACCATGTATGAAACCAGCCTAAGTTTTTAAGCACTGAAAAACGCCTCAGATTTGCGACTGTCTTTTGTCAAACAAATTCAAATTGCCGAAATGGCCTTTTTTGTTTGCTGATCAAATTAGTCGCTTTAAAAAAATGGAGGAGCATGACTTCGTAGGTTGCATCAGTTGCATGGGAACTAATGATTTATACGACCTATTTGCTTCATATGCAGATAATGTGGAAACTTATGCAAAAATGTTTGAAACCTGTTTCGAGTTGAAGGTAATAATTTATTTTTAAATGTATTTTTATTGGAAGTTTGTCGCATTACAAATAAGTCAATGCGCTTCATAAAAGCTCTTTTGCTTTACCATGATGAATTATTAAGGATCAATTGTGATTGTGACGGCTAAATAAATAAACTAGATGCATGAAGTGTACTTTATTTCAAAATGGTTTTACGAGTTTATTTTTAGGTATTAGAGGTGTCCAAATTTATTTGTGCCCAATGTGTCCAAAAGTTGGAAGAGGCGCTTCTTCTCAAGGAACAAACCCTGAAGAATATTGCCATGCTACAGAGCATAAAAGGTATGTTATAAGCTAGAGTTAGATTTTGATAAGTTTTTCTCAAACCAGATATTTTCTAATAAAATGCATATGGGTACTGCCTATTTTTATTTTACTTAAAATGGCATTTCATGTTTTTTTCCCAGTGCCCTTCAAAAGTTACAATAATAGATAATGTACTTTCTGTGTAATCTTAAACTTAGTAGGTCTTGACTGAGCAAACCCAAATGTAAGTTTTTTAAAATTAAATTACTACCAATTAGGTATCTAACCTTATTGCAACAATAGTTCATATTAACCTGTCCTTTACCGCTGACCTATCTATGGGTCAGCCATTCTAATTAAGATTTTGAATTTAAATTTTATTGACAAAAGATTAAAAATTCAAATTTTAATGCTTCAATTAAAATCTGTCAGGTACACTACAGGTTAATATATGTATAAGGTTTCTAGTAGATGTCTTTTCCAGCAAAAGAAAAAAGTTCAGTTCTCTAAATCAATAATTCTTTAAGTGACATTAAAAAATATATTGAAACTGGCAAAATTTATAAGACCGGCTGTCAAGTGTTTTCCTTAGGAGAAAGATGAAAGGAGAGTATGTGTGGTAGAGATGCAAATATTATGATGAGTGTGTAACATCATTAGGATAACATTTGGAATAAAATATATTAAAGGATGAAGGAACCGATGCAGGTAAAAATACTGCCCCGCTAAAATTGGCATGGGCTGGGCATGTTTGTTGCATGCACCCGCGGAATGACTTGGATGTTTTTCTATAAGATTGCCACAGATAGAGAGGTGTGCAAATCAAAGGAGGTTATAAGGGTAATTAATAAAAAGAAAAATGAAATATTAATGGAAGCTTGAGTAGCATCAATAGTAGAATAGTTAAGAAGTTGTAGATTGGTGTGGTATGGAGGTGTGATGAATGGAAGGACAATGATGAAGCACAATAACCAGAAGAGTGATGAGTGTGTATGTAGATTGATATAAAGATAGAGGAAGGCTAGGATGGAACGTGAGGAAGGAACGTTAGGATGTATTGTGTAAAGCATGACATGAGTATGAAAGGTGTGAGTATGGAGTTACCAGTGGATAGAGAGTGGAAGAAGAAAACAATTGCCGGCGAAGACAAGGGCAGGACAATGAACTTTTAAATGATGATATGACATCCTTGTTAATAGATGAGGAATACCTGGACGAGTCTATTTTGGAGGAAGCGGAATCAAATGAAGACGAAGTTAAGCCTCGGGACCTGATCGCCATGACAAATCCAGGGTCTGAAGCGGGGGAAGACAACGAACTTGATGGTAAGTAAATCAAGACAGCTGTATCATGAACTGTAAGGGTGTCATTCCGCAGCCGACCGACGACGGCGACGGCAGACGGCAATGGCAGGCGTCATTACTGGTTTCTATGTATTTCTTTGAAATACCTTCCGTTTTGAGCGTCATGACGTGTGCCGCTCGACCGCAACCGCACGCGTCGCAAACGCGCGACCGCAGACACAGTAGTGACACCGACAGCAGACGGCAGCAGCAGACGGCAACAGCAGGCGTCACTATCGGTTTCTATGTATTTCTTTGAAATACCTTCCGTTTTAAGCGTCACGACGTCTGCCGCTCGACCGCAACTGCACGCGGCAGGCGTCTAAACTAAAATAAAAAAACTTATATGATAAGATAAGGCAGAGGCATTCCATCTAAATCCTTCAGGGTTGGCAACGCCGCAATCGTAAGTTTACAATCTCAAGATGACTTCTCCATGCCATAGAAAAGTATGAGTGCAAATCTAACATCTCAATCCACTTTTCATCCAACAGCTTTCCTACTTCCGTTCACTCTCACCCTTTACACTCCCAATCTGCATGTATGCCCCCCCACGCCCCTAGCCAATACCCCCTCCTGTAACCCCTTCTCCCCGCAGGCGACCTGGACGAAGAATACGCTATACAAGCCCTGGACGAAACTACGTGTATCTACTGTGATCTGCAGCTCTCCAACGCTACTGAGGTAAATTCTTAAATACATAAATACTTGGGGATAATCTTATATAAATCAACCCAGTCCCAAACTAACCTTCAAATAGTGATATTTTACGATATCGTTAACATTTTCCTGCTCAACTACGCATGATATATATAGACATATTTTTGTTACATTCATTGTTTTATATAATGCTAGGTTAAGTTTTTTTTCGTTGTATAATATCGACTGTTGAGTTTCTTGCGGCGTTTCTTCTCAGCAGTGGTCTCTTGCGAAGCGCTGGTAGATTTTTGACGTGTAAAAGTGCCCGTGCGGCCTACTTACTGAATAAACATCTTTTATCTTTTATTATAAAGATTTAAAACTGATCCATAGCCGTATTCATGATAACGATATACAGTTAGGTGCAAAACTGAGTCAATATTTAGCACCTTAGTAGAATGTTAAGAGGCCGTATACGAAATTTTGCCGGTTTTGCTTATTTTTGTGATTTTACAGTTAAAATACTGCTTTTCTAGAAGATTTAATGCTCAACATTAAATGTCATTTTAGTTATGATCGAATAAATAAGCTATGAATAAATGAGCCACTTTTCATTTTTGGCGTGTATTATAATGCGAGATTTAGGTTGTTTAAAAACATTATTTATTGCCAATTCTTTTGAACTTTTTGGATATTTTTTTTTAGGTAGGTATTGGACTGATTTTGAACTAAAGTTTATTTCTGTTGAATTAATTTTATGAACGAGAGTTCTGAGTAGCTTTAATCAAAAATAATTTTTGTCCGTTTTCTATAAAAAAATACCAACTTTATTATTTTTTTACTCGAAAAATTTATATGAGAGTGATAAAAAGTAATTCATACATATTTTAGACGACTTTCACAGCAATACATTGTAAATTTTTCATACCATTAAGACGTCAAAACGATTCATGAATATGTGACATTCTAAACCTCTTCCAGCAAAATTCACATAACAGTCGCCGGTGTCAGGTCGATTAATCAAAATAAAATTATAAAAACAATAAAGTACCTCATACAATCGCTAAAATTAGAAATTATCTTTCGTGTTGTGCATTAAAACTTGTAGAAATACAGTATTTCAACTGTAAAATCACGTAAATCAGCGAAATAGACAAAATTTCGTATATGGCCTCTTAATAAGTTGATGACAATCAAAGGTATTTTTACATGATTAGTACAGAATATTTGTTATCAACTTATTCACATCCGACTAAGGTGGCAAGGTGCTAATATTGACTCAGTTTTGCATTTCACAACTTATAATGTTATTCTGGTTTGATTTCATTGCGATGATGTAGCATAACGTTATGAAAAGAAAAAAGTTATATCCGATTTAAATATAGGTACAAGAGCACGTGCGCTGCGTGCACGGCCTGGAGCCCCGCACCGGGCTCCAGCTGCGAGAGTGCGACCTCTGCGGCGCCACGCTCACCAGCAACGTGGAGGACCACATCAACAGGTGAGCCTAGGACCTGGTCAAGATGCATAAAGCTAAGTTAACGATTTTCGAAAATCGACAAAATGTACCTAAACTTTAGTCGATAGAAAACAGAATAGCAGCGTTGATTTTGCTTTTTAAACTCATAAATTCTGACAAGTTCCAGTCAGTCTGTGAACGGGATTGAGTAAAAGCTCAGCTTATTAACCTATAACTTAGCATTGAATGAGCAAATAAATTAGCCAAAGTTACAATTTCGGAATTCTCTTACGAATATATTGTTCGCAACATAACTATCTACTTACTGTCCTCTTTTAGATGCCACGGCGGCAACTCCGAGACAGAGAGCCGCCAGTTCCCGTGCCACTTCTGCTCGAGCGTGTACTCGAGTCGCAAGGCGTGCTACACTCATCTACGCATGAAGCACGGCCGTGAGTACACCCTCGCAGTGATGTTACACGTGTACACAGCAGGTCAACTCCGAAGCAGAGAGCCGCCAGTTCCCGTGCCACTTCTGCTCGAGCATGTACTCGAGCCGCAAGGCGTGCTACACTCATCTACGCATGAAGCACGGCCGTGAGTACACCCTCGCAGTGATGTTACACGTGTACACAGCAGGCCAACTCTGAAGCAGAGAGCCGCCAGTTCCCGTGCCACTTCTGCTCGAGCGTGTACTCGAGCCGCAAGGCGTGCTACACTCATCTACGCATGAAGCACGGCCGTGAGTACACCCTCGCAGTGATGTTGCACGTGTACATAGCACGTGAACTCTGAAGCAGAGAGCCGCCAGTTCCCGTGCCACTTCTGCTCGAGCGTGTACTCTAGCCGCAAGGCGTGCTACACTCATTTGCGCATGAAGCACGGCCGTGAGTACACCCTCGCGGTAATGTTACGCGTGTACACCACAAGCTTGGCAATAACATGGTGGAGATAGGTGGGATTAAAATATTCTCAAGTAGCAACCACCACATTAAGCAATAGATGTTGCGAAATCGGATAATGTTGCCATTTTCCTCCCCAACAGCGGCGCTCATTTTTTTTAACACATTTGCCAACTACCAGTACAACCCCAGCAGTACTGCAGTCAACTCGGCAGAAGGAAGACATCGCGTTGTGACTGTGGTCGCGTGTACTCGAGACGTTAAGACTACGCCGAGCGTACGCCGGATGTACAGTGGCGCCCTCATGACTATTATTGTGTTTTATAATAAAATAAAGTATTTTCTTGAAATCGGACGGTGCATTTTTGTACTACAAATGAAAACACAACTTATAGGACATATCACATAGTTTAATAACAATTGACCTTTGAGTTATCAACTTAACGGAAAAAAGTGGCCACCTTTTCCCGTTAAGCTGACTACTCATAGGGTAATTGTTATTAAAGTTTGTTACGTATCCCATAAATTGTGTTTTTACTTGCGCTACAAAAAAGCATCGTCCGATTGCAAGGAAATTCTTTAGTTAATTAGAAAACACAATAATAGTGATGGATGAGGGCGCCACTGGACGGTCGACGTTTGCTCGGCGCAGTCTTAAACCCTTGTCTAAGCCATACAACTTCATCACTAGGAACCGCAACTTACTTTGTTGACGTCTCCACAACGGCTTTCATGATCAATATCTGTTGCAGTGAAACTGAGCAACGACCAGACCCCGAAGTACACTCCCCGCGAGCGGAAGAAGTGCCACATCTGCGACCGGGACTTCAGCCAGAAGCAGATCCTCAACAAACACCTGTGGAAGGCGCACGGGTATGAGGTCAGTGCGAAACGCGTCGCGGGAAATTGGTTGGGAAGAAGCGTGTAGGTGTCAGTGGGGAAGGGATGTAGTGTCCGGCCGAAATTAGTTTTTACGGCCGAAGCCGAAACCAAATTTAGGCGTTGGTTTCAGTTTAAAACCAAAACTTTCGTAAAAGATCATGTTTTAGCGGGAAAATAAGGTAGGCAGGGATCACTTCTTTCCACAAATAAAAAAATAAATAAAGTCAACAATAGTCCCAGAGGGGTAGGCAGAGACCACTTCTTTCCACCTGCTACGATCTTGACAAATCTCTTTCGCTTCTTCCACATTCATACATCGAGTCATGCACGCACGTCGGTTTCGGGTACTTAAAATTCGGCCCTTTTCCAGTATTTCTCCGATTTGATTCGAAAACGTACGCCTAGGGCGGCCCCTTCCGACCCTTCCACTCACTTTCATCCATCCTTTCCAAATGACCGAACCATCGAAGCATACCCTTTTCAATCTTAGTCACTACATCTTTTAGTCCACATTTCTCTCTGACTCTGACTGTCATTTAGTATAATAATTAGTATAATCATAAATACCCTAATTTTGTTCTACATCAAAATCCACCATTGTACCTATTTCCAGGTGCAAAAGCGCAAAGCGTTCATCTGCCCGCTGTGCCCCAACCGGGTGAGCTACGGAGCCCAGTTCAGCCGGCACTTGCTGCGCGAGCACCGCGTCCGCGAACACGTGGAGAGGCTGCACTTGCACTCGATGGACGGTGAGTCACTGCTACGGAGTTCTGATAGCCTGGTACTTTGGATTATGAGCGGACGAGAAAAAATTGCACGATGATAGATAGATAGATAGATAGATTCATTTATTCGGCTATTAAATAAAAAACAAAAACACATGCATTTGACAAAACAAAACAAAAGTAATCTATTAATAACTAATTAAAACTAATTGAAATTAAAATACAATAGCCGAAACGGAGTGCCAGCTCAGCTTGTGCTGTGGCACGGAGCCGCAGCGCTGATTTTCAGCTGGACCCGTAAGAGATGGTAAGGTAGCAAAAAACAACAAAAGAAATATAACAATAACATAAAATATTCTGGACTTAATTAAAATAATAATAATACAATCTAGATCAATAATTATAAAATTACAAGTGTTAAACAAAACAACAAAGTGAGATCTAGCGCTCTGAACGCATTCTTATCTGCTTACAATCATAACAAAATATTTAACAAATACAAAAATAACGTAAAATGATAATAGTTAAACATAAACCCCTAAGACAACCATATTATTACAAAAAGTGATCTGTGCAACTGTCTATTTGTAGCGACAAAGCTAGCTCTTTCAATTTGTTCTTGAAACTACTTATGTTTGAGATGTTACGAATAGGCGGAGGAAGGTTGTTCCAGATCTTGGTCGCTGCGTACTTGAAACAGCCCCGGAACGCTTTAGTATAGTGGCGTTGTGCAACGAGGCGGCCAAGCCGAGCACGAGAAGACCAGATTAACTTATCAAATAAGTATGGTGGTTTGCGACTTTTAATGATACCGAATAAGAGAGCGGCAAAATGACAATAGCGCCTAGAGGACATATTTAAAAGGTTAGCCCGGTTAATGTACGGGGAGACATGGGTTCTAGCCGGTATCCTAAAACAGAATCGTGCACAAGCATTTTGAACCCGCTGAATTAAAGATTTTGTTCTAGCCAAAAGCCGCGGACCATAAACAGTGTCTCCATAGTTAAATCTTGACAAAATAAGAGACTCAACCAACCTTATCCGCATGTCTATGCTAAGGTAATCTCTCATCTTGTAAAGTGTTTTAAGACGGTAGAAGCAGTTTGTGGCAACCTCCAAAATATGGGACTCAAATCGCAGTTCACTGTCTATTATTAATCCCAAATTTCGCGCCTGTTCGGTTCCCGTTATAGAATCTCCCCTCAAAACAATCTGTGGATTATGAGATTTGATTTTCCCTATTTGATGCTTGGAACCCAGTATGATAAACTTAGATTTAGCAGGATTTAGCATTAACGAATTGCAGCTCGACCACTGGTTGATCCTCTCTAAATCCTCATTTATCATCTGTACAGCTGAATTGACATCACATGGTTTACACGACATGTATAGTTGCAGGTCGTCTGCATAAAGATGATATCTACAGTTTTTTATATTTGTTGAAATATCAGCGATATACAAGATAAAAAGTAATGGTCCTAGGATAGAACCTTGAGGTACACCTTTAGAAACCGTAGCTAGTGGGGAAGATGATGTAGAACCATCGCTTTTACATATTTCGACATATTGGGACCGGCCACGGAGGTAGCTACTAAACCATTTTAATGTAGGAGCGTCGAAACCATAATAAACCAGCTTAGACAGAAGTACGGAGATATCGATAGTGTCAAAGGCACGAGAAAAATCGAGTAAAACCAGTATCGTTCCCATACCCGCATCCTGCGCTTCCAATATGTTTCCTGTGACATCGAGTAGCGATGTAGCTGTACTGTGACTTTTCCTGAAGCCCGACTGGCCCTTGGGAAGTAAAACATTCGATTCTAAGTAATCCGTAAGTTGCTGGCTTACGACTCTCTCTAATACCTTCGACAAGCAAGGAAGAATACTAATTGGCCGAAGATCCTTAAACGATAAGGGATTAGAATTTTTAGCTAGGGGACGCACAATAGCTGTTTTCCACATATCGGGGAAAATTCCTGTAGTTATAGACAGATTTACAATACGTGTTATAGAATCCAGACTATGAGGCAATGTCAGCAGTAACATGTCTAATGAGATCATGTCAACTCCTTTAGCATTTGAGTTTAGACGGCGAACAATCCGTGAAATATCTGTGGCACTAATGCTTTTGAGACTAAAAGTAGAATTTCCAGCCCTGTGGGTCTCATAGTATGTTAACAATGGTATATCGGCATTGGACTCGGGCACGTTAAGAAAATGTTTATTTATTTCCTCAGCTGAGCTGAGGTGAGAAGGAAGATCATGCTCTGTTATAGGAGGCAGTAAATTGGTTTTCAAATTTTTCCACAGTTTGACAGGATTATTTATATTATTATTAATATGATGCTTAAAGTACGCTGCTTTTTCATTCTCGATTGCTGAATTTACAAGGTGTTTAAACTGTCTGTAATAGTCTAAACTTGATGTCTTCTGGGTTTTATGGTACTTTGTGTGAGCCTCGTTTCTTAACCTCATCATAAGTTTAACGTTTTCTGTTATCCAGGGATAAGATTTACCTTTAACCAAAACAGATTTGGTTGGTGCATGAATATCAAATATCTTTGTAATAAAGTCAGTAACACCAGCTACTATTTCATTTACGTCAAGTAAATCTATAAGACTTTGCCACGGTACAGCCATTAAGTCTTTGTCAAATTGCTCAAGGAATATATCTTTTAGGGGCCGATATAAAATACGCTTTGGAGGAATTTTACATTTTTTTAAATTAAGTTCACATGTTACCAAAGCGTGGTTATATGTTTTTGTACCAATTATTTCGTTTTGCACGCTTCGAACACGGGCATCGGTACAAATAACATCAATAAGTGTTTCACTATGGTCTGTAAAATGTGTGGGTGAGTCTACAACCTGTATTAAATTAGTCAGTTTAAGAACAGATAGAAGTTTTTTAGAATTTAAAGTATTTACGTGTAATAGATCAATATTAAAATCTCCCAAAAGTATAATATTATCGTAGTGCGAAAAATTATGCAAAGAATCAGTCAACGCATTCAAAAAAATGTCAACATTCAGCCAAGGTGGTCGATAAGCAGTACCTAAAATTATTTTAGAACCATTTATATTAAATTTTAGCCACATTTGTTCAACTTGTGAGCAGACTGGGTGTTCACAGATGCGGGCGTATATTCCCTTCCTGACATAAAAAGCAACTCCGCCACCTCGGCCTCCGCACACGTGACTAGGCCGCGGAACACTACGCAGAGTGTACCCCGGAACGGTGGGAGCCTTGCCTTCTTCGCCAGGACGCAACCATGTTTCATTTATAGCCAAGATATCTATGGAATGTTGTATTACAGCCACTATCAGATCGTCATGATTTTTTCCAAGGGAGCCAGGATTAAAGAGTCCAACTTTAAAGAACTTTTTTGAAATCATCTTTGTAAGAATATGTCTTCAGTATTTGTAATAGAAGGAGAAATATATTGGATCCTTTAAATAATAGCAAACAAAATCTGACTATGGTAATAAAATAATTACAGCCAAAGATCACGACAAGTGTGACGTCATTAACATCTAAAACATCACTGATAGTATCATTTTCATAAACAAAATGCAAACAGACATTAGCCTTTTTAAGATCAAAATGCAAATAGACGTAAGCGTTTTGAATTATCACAAATAGAGATACAGTTTTAATACAGCCTCTTAAAAGTACAAAAACATTGCTAATTGATGTAGTGGTCGTACATTTGAACAGAACAAAATTACACATAACTAAGTTATAAAAAGTAAACAGTTTTACACAAATAAAAATAGCGATGGACTTGTGATTGCTACGTGCTTATGGTAGCCTGGTACTTGGAATTATTTGCAGTCGTAAAAAAATAGCACGATGGACTTGTGAATGCTACGTGCTTATGGTAGCCTGTTACTTGGCATTATGTGCAGACTTATTATTCAGTAATATTCAGGGCGAACGATATGAAGTATTACCAAATCGTTTTTATCGAACCTTGTGTCAAAGTAAATGCGATTTACTATCGGGAAATTGTTTTGGAAGCTGCATTGGAGCCTGGGGCACGCAAAAATTTCGGTAGTAGACCGTGCACATTTCAACAAGACTCGGCCCCGGCTCATAAAGCTCGTGTGAACCAAGAATGACTGAAAAATTTCATTTCGTCCACACAATGGCTTTCGAATTCCCCAGACGCGAATCCGATGGACTGTTCTATCTGGTACATTTTGGAGAGCAAGGTGAGGAGAAGAAAACATGCCGTATTGATGCACTGAAGAAAGCGATCGTATGTAATTGGCATAACATACCGCAGGACCACATTCGTGCAGCGTGCTTTCAATTTTCTACCGTCTGAACGCCATAGTCAAGGCAAAAGGTGGTCATATCGAGTTAAAATCAACTACCTAATTATTATTTTTTTATATTTTTTTTTCTAATTTTTTCCTAATAAGAAATAATTGGTTACAACAGAAAAAAATCGTAGCCTTTTGAAATTGGTAACACTTCATATCGTTCGCCCTGTAATAAATAATAACTAACGCACTCGCAATCGCAATCGGTTTAATTTTGACAGTTTTGAGGGTTTTCCGTACACAAATTTACGATTTTCGGATTTTTGCGTTTACATGACTCAGCTCTGATGACATTGACGGCAAATTTAATGACGAGTATTTCTGATAGCCAGGTACCCTTTTTTTTGGTTTCTCTACGAAAAATATTCCAATTCTTAAATATTATGTTAGTAGGTACAAGCAGTATTCATGAACGCAGCATTTTCCCTGGTATTTATTCATGAATCTTTGAATAAAGCTGCATCACAAAATAGATAGGTACAGAAGTCAATCACATGTATGTACTTCACTTTTCATACCTACGCTCGGCGGTCGCTCTATGGTTGTCAACTATGGCTTATGCACAAAAAACTATCGTGGTAGTCACTCGTAGGTATCTAGTTGTTTGATTTATTGTTGAGAATTAAACGGGAAGAATGGAAATATAAATGAATAATAACTAAAACATTTTTATTTTAATGTCATTGTTATGTTATTACAAATTTGACTATCGCAAATCCCTAATAACTTCTAAACGGATTACCCTAGTTACACAATTTCTATTGCCCTATCCGTTTTAGACCTAAACCTGTCAAATGACACTAAAAACAACACAATATCTACAAAAAAACATGTTTTCAACTTACCTACGTAAGGTGGCGTGAATTGACCTCACAAAAATTTTGTTACTTTGTTTATACTGATTCAAAATAGGAAACTATTATATAAATAGATCTTACACCGTTTAATGTCGAATTTAAACAACCGTCCACACACAACACAACAGTTATAATAACTTTTTTTTTGTTGCTCCATTATTGCACAAAAAAGTTCACAGACGCGTGTCTCAAGCGGATGGCACTCGCGCTCGCACTGGTCCCAACCGGTCCGAGATATCGTGTCCGTGAGCAGTGTCTATGTGTGCGTTGCTCGAGCGCACTTTGTATGTAGATTGACTTTTGTACCTATCTATTTTGTGGCTGCATGGATCGCGTAAAATGATCCGCGACTACTCATAATTTCTGAAAGCCTAGTACTAACCCACCGCCATTGCTTTTAGAGTTCATGCTATTCAAAAGCGCTATCCAAGAAGAGACGAAGTACCGTTTTCGCAAAACGACGGCCAGCAAGCAAACCATAGAAGGCATCCGCTCCCACTACATGTGCAGCCAATCGGGGGTCTACGTCTGCCAGGTAGGCCACCTTATCTTATATCGTATATATATCTATATATATAAAAGGCTAAACTGACTGACTGACTGACATATCAACGCACAGCCGAAACTACTGTGCTTAGAAACTTGAAATTTGGTACAGAGGTTCCTTTCATGATGTAAGTGAGCACTAAGAAAGGATTTTCCGAAAATCGACCCCCAACGGGAAAAAATGGGGGGAGTAGCGGGAAACTAATTCTACGCGTACGAAGTCGCGGGCGTCCTAGTCCCATATTTTTTTCTTTTTGAAATGGCCAGAAATTCGGTCGTGAGTACCAGGGTAGCATCAAGGAGTAGAGGTTTAATAAAGTTTTTTCACAACACTGCTCGGAAATATGGCCATAGATGGTCTTGTTTGGGGTCACAAAACGTCACTTATCAGGACACACCAAGAATGTTTTTGTCGGCATGTTTGCTGATTGGTCGAGAACATTGTTGTCCAACTTTAAGAACCAATGAAAATTAATCAATCAATTTTTGTGTCATCGCTCCTTAAAATGAAAAATTGAAATCGACCAATCAGAACACACCATTTTGTATCGTAAAATATTAGGTGTATTTTTGCTAAAAGATACACAGACTAAAAACTATGTCACTGCTTTTTTTTTAAATGTAATTCAAACTTGTCCCCTTATCTGGAACCACTAGAGATGAAATTACATGGGAGATATGGCGAAACAAATACAATTTTATATGAAGTTGACATCTTCATCTCGAGTGCTACGAGAATAGGAGTCCAGATTAAAAAAAATGTTATCTTTGGTAAAATTGGCGGTGATACAGCTTCTTATACTACCTTTGAAAAACCGACGCCAATTGACTAACACCAACTAACACTATTGAAAGTGAATTAAAGTTTTGAATATGAATTTTTATTTTATTTCCTCTCAGTAGTTGTGAAAAGCACTATGTCTGCCTGGGTAGAAAGTGCTATTTATAGACTCGTACACTAGAGGGCCTCAACTACGTTTCGGCCCTCTATATGACTCGTCCAAAAATCGCGTACTTTCCATCCTCTGCATCAATGTACTATACTACACAGGGAAAAGGCAAGCGGCCGGCGCCCGAGCGGCAGATCTACAAGACGGGCAAGGCGTGCCCGGCGCACATGGTGGTCACGGAGACCACGGAGGGCGTGCTCGTCACCTTCCACAAGACGCACGTGGGCCACGGCCGTGAGTACCTCGCCCATTCTGCTGATTACTGCACGTCTTATTTTAAGAGTTGATCTAATGATGGGGCTGGAAGAATATTGAATCTTCAATGTTAGGGTGTTACCAGACCAATAGATCGATCGTCGATCGACGGCATCGATCGATGGTAGAATTGATTAGTCGACGTCGATCGATAGTTCCTACCAGACCAATCGATCGATAGTCGATCGATGGCAGAATGGATTAGTCAACGGCGATCGATCGATAGTTCCTTCATCAATTAAAGCTATCAGACCAGTCGATCAACGTCGACCGGCAATCGATCGATTGGTTGGTCGAACGATATCCGTCGATCGATAGTTCCTACCAGACCAATCGATCGAGTTCGATCGACGTCAATCGATGCCGTCGAACGGCGATCGATCGATTGGTCTGGTAACACCCTATAGATAACCTAGTCACATATTCCAGCCTGCCCATACTACGAGCCCCGGGAGCCGAAGAAGCCCAAAACTGAAACCGTGTCTTCGATAATCCTGGGCGAGCAGCCGCTCGACAAGCCGCCGGAGGAAGCCGCGTGGATCTGCGACTCGTGCGGCATGGGCTTCCTCGACGCGGACAAGTTCCGGGAGCACGTGGCCACGCACGGGCTGGCGCTCTACCCCTGCCAGTACTGCTCGAACGTGAGTGCTCTTGGTTATTTATGATAGCCTGGTACTTTAAAATTCAAAATTGTCTATACCCTGAACAAGCTGCCGCTCTACGTGGCCGCTGGTGGGCCGTACCTTCCAACGTAAGTGCTCTTGGTGATTTATGACAGCCTGGTGTCTATAGTCTTGAAAATTCATTACTGCCAGTACTAGGTACTTGATGCTCCTAATTATAATTTGTTATGGTAGCCTGGTATTTGTAGCTAATTTGAAGGACAGAGAAAGAATAAAATAGAAAGGCAAGAAAGATAGGCGTTGTTATGGACTCCCAAATTTCCGGGAGCATGTGTGGCTTACTCACGGCTTGGTGTCCCCAAGCCAGTACGGCTCCAACGCTAGTGCTCTTGGTGATTCATGATAGCCTAGTACTTTTAGCCTTTAAAATGGATGGATCAGCGACTCGTGTGGCATGGGGCTACCTTGACGCGGATAAGTTCCGGAAGCACATGGCCACGCACGGCCTGGCGCTCGACCCCTGCCACTCCTGCTAGTACTTACTACTCTTAGTGTCTTTTGATTGCCTGGTATCTGTACCTACTCTTATAGAATGCTTTTGATTAGTTATGGTAGCCTGATATTTTTATAGCAAATGTGTGTTATAATAAAGCTTAATAATAATGAAGAAGGGAAGATTCAGAAAGATAGGCTTCTGGACTTCCGACTGCTGTTTCAACTTGCAACGTGATTGCTCTAAGTGCGAATTATGATAATCTAGTACTTTTCACCTTCAAAATCACGATAGTGTCGTCCATCTCAGATGAGGCATATTTCCAGCAGTGAAAAACTTTTCTCGCATTTTCTTGATTACCTACCCGGTCCCTTGTTGAAAAATTGAACACTGACCCAAGTCTTTGTTTTCAGGTCTTTCAAAATCTAGAAGCGTGGTCACGGCACTTGAGTATCGAGCACAACGTCGGTTTCTTTTAAGAGCAAAATTATGTATAAATAAGATATACTTATTGGTTTTATTCTGTTGCGCATGAAGTGTTACGTTTTGTTTGCAGTTTTTTTGTCAATAAATTTTATTTAAAAGTTGAATTTATAAGATATTGTTATTTTTAAGTAACATGGACCAACGATCCCCACGACGGTATTGTGCTGCGGATCGTCGGTCCAAGTCACAGTATAAACAGTTCGTCTTCAAATAAAGGTATACCGCTTGCTTGGTTAGGGCGCGTAACGGCCCACTCGCAGAATATCCCTTTCGCGAAATGTCCCTTTCCTAAATGTCCTTTACGCAAAATGACCCTTCTGCACAAGGTCCCGTTCGCAAAACGGCCCCTAACATAAATAAAGTCCCGTTCGCAAAATGTCCCTTTCGCAAAATAACCCTTTCGCAAAACGTCCCTTTCGCAAAATGACCCGTTCGCAAAACATTCCTTCCCATGAGAAGACTCCTAGTCTCTACTTAAACAAGCTTTTTCCAGACGGGACATTTTGAGAATGGATCATTTCGTAGACGGGACGTTTTGCGAAAGGGGCGTTATAGGGACTTTCAGCGAAAGGGGCTTTCTCAGAAGAGACGTTTTGCGAAAGGGGTGGGACCATTTGCAGAGAAGACGTTTTGCGAATGGGACGTAATTTTGGTGGAGGGACGTTATGCGCCCTAGCCTCTTGCTTGCATGTGTGCGTGCCTCGGCCGTATACGCCGCGAGCCACCACAAACAAACTCAACAGGACGGATCGAGCCGGGTTTAGCGGTGCCGCGCCGTCGCCACGTATTAACACGTTCACAGTCCAGTGCTCCATGTATGGAGCACGGCAAACTAGCTCCACAAGACCAGTGCCCCATATATGGAGCACGGCAAACTAGCTTCACAAGTCCAGTGCCCCATATATATAAATTAATTTGTGGACTTGAGAGGAATCTTCAAACATTTGTATGGGGACTGTGAACGTGTTAAGTATGGAGCGACGCACATCGATGCAACCCTATCGCCCGAGCAGCAATAGAAAGTCCTAAAAAATTATACTGTGACTGAGTGGGAGGCCTACCAACACTACGATGTATAGTATGAATTCTCATACGACATGCCACTATACAACGCAGTGGAAAGCAAACGCGCACGTCACGTCTACGCGCACGCATCCGGTGTGGCTGGGCCTTTATTGTACATTTGTATAGAATAGTGGGATAGGGTGCTTTTGGCACGGGTGATATTGCAACCGTACCTAACAGCAGAGGCCCGTTTCACGAAACTACAAGTTACAAATTACAAGCGGAAGTCTCTTTCTAAATCGTACTGCTAGAAAGAGGGTTCCGCTTGTAATTTGTAACTTGTAGCTTCGTGAAACGGGCCTCAGCACTCAATTAATGACGAATAAGACGTTTCTAAGACAATTTTTCTTTCACAAGTTGGAAAAAGGAACTATTTTACAGTCACTAGAATTTCTCCGAGTACGGTGGTAAGTATTGTGAAAATACCGAGGGCTGGCGGTGAGGTGATGACTACAGAGTTGCTATGGTGTGGCTATAATCTCACTGTATAAAGGGGAGAGTGTCGGTGTAGTGGTCCAACTAGACAAAATTAGTGCCATAAATATTCGGTAGGTTTAGGTCACGTTATTTCTGCAGCTGCCGAAGGGCCAAAACACTCAAAAATAGGAGCTCCGCAATAGCGGAGCGCCATCGAATAATTTTATATTCAAATAGAAATCATTGGTCAGTTGGACAGAGCAGTTGGACCACTGCCACGGAAGGGTGAAAGGGGATACAACAGGATTGAAAATGAAGCTTAAAATACGCTAGTCCTTTCTCTATTCTACTCTGTTAAAAAATATTACTTTAGACTTATTGCTGCCATTTCTGTCAAGTAAATAAGAGCTATGGTAACGTTGACAACACGATAACATGTCAAAACCAGTATGGTTTTACAGAGCAGAAGAGAGTGGCCACAAAAGGTTTTAAACGCATAACATAGCTTCTTTGGGTCTGGAAAAACAAGCTACCGTTTTTATTAATTGAGCATTTATTAATAAATCTATTCACAATTTACATTTCAAAGCCTTAAAATAAACACTACATTTTAAATAAAGCTTGTATCACATATAATGAAGAAAATTGATTCTACCTACTTTACAATGGTCGTCGACGTTCAAATATTCTTTACTCCATTTTGCTTTTCCGTTTCGATTTGACTGATATGTTAACAATTTATATTATTTTAAAATTCAATAGTGTTTTTTTTTTAAATTACAATTATTGCAGACAATGTCTTGGGTATTTGTAAAAGGTGTTAATTTATTTCTTTTTTTTTATTTTATAACACAACCTATGCCCAGCACTAGAATAATATATTGGTTGATCATGTAACTTATAGTCAAATAAAATTTCTGCTATCATTTCATTATACTCACACAAATACGAGGAGTGGCTGAAAAGTATTTTACCCTGTACAAAATGTGAAAATAATACTGGCCAGTATGAACTTATTTTCATTGGTTATTCTTTTTTCAAAATTGCTATCATTTATTTGTCAGTTGCAACACTTGCTTTCCCGGGCCTTAGATGTTACCACAAAATGTTTCCAATGTGTCAAAAGAAAGACAACATAAATTATTGAAATTGTAGCGCGCGGTATCAAAGATGCTTGCTAAAGAAGGAAATACGCTCTCGCAGAAAAAACTGCCTATGTAATTGGGTTTTGGTACTTCGTTCTCTGGTTTACTATAAACATCGGTCGAAGAAACCTAAAAAAAAAGCGTTCTTGCATCAAGGAACATCAAAACATGAAAAAACTAGCCACGTGTTTTTGTTTTATACTTAGATAGATTAGATTTTAGCCACCCCTCGTACAAGATTAAAAAAAAGTAACATTGCGCCATAGAGCTCATAGACACATGCCGCAGGGGTTTCGCAGCATGTGAACCCGCCCTAAAAGCGTTTGTGCATATCTTCAGGTAGATTCACAATGTAGAGAAGCGAAAATGACTCGTCTATGGACTCAACCTACGAGTATGGGTACAAAACTACGATTTTCCGGTTCCTTTCACTTATCATTGGTGACTAAATGGAGACAGGGACGAAGCTTTAGTAATATTAAACTTCTATTTTAAAAGTAAGGCTTATATCCCCGCCTCTGATTTGTTAAGACAAAATTACACGTGATTTAAGCTCTAGCTCTGCATTGTGAATCCACCTTTAAAATTTTCAACGCCAGACAAACCAATGCTAGCTGAAAAGCGTCGCTAATTTCAATATAAAGGTTTCAGCTTTGGTTTTTTTAGGCTGTACGCTTTTACCCATGATCTGATGTTGGTGCACACGGGACGCAGTTACGGGTTAGAGTAAGATAGAAGTACATCGTGCTCGCTCCTACATATAACTGTGTCCCGTGTACACCGATGTCGCTCGTAACCGTACGGGCATATCTGTCATTAGCGTTGAAAACATGATTAAAACAATATAAATCTGATTAGTCTAAAAAAAGAAAAAAAGACAGTTTTTTTATGATCGATTAATTATTATCAACAACATTGTATAAAAATTATGTTGTTAGTTTTGTTTTACATATTACACAATTTCACGTATAAAAAGCGTTTGAAATAAAAAATAACCTAACTTTAAAATTATAGTCATATAGTCATTAAACTCATTAAACATTGTTAAGTTATCTTCGAATCAGTTATTTATTGTAGTCAAATGGTAATGAATAAAAATAACACATCTATTTATAGTCGATGAACAATTTAAATACTATACATATTTTATTATATTAATGATATGACGCCTTGCCAATGATTTCTGCATTTCTTAACATTAAAATAACGAGCGAAATACTTAAGTTTAATTTTTTAATTCGTAATCAAAGCTTTAGAGAATGCTTTAGACACAAAATATCTCTATATTAGCTGTTTTTTTACTACATCATTTTACATTTTTTTCTGCCTAGCTTTTTTACAAGTAGAATTGGCGTTAATCGCCTGATAAAACTAACCTATAAGAGCTCTTAGAATTTCACAACAAATGACTAGTCTAGATTCTAGTTAATTTTATGGTTAATACTTCATCAACTAGGAATTTACAATTTTACAGCTTTGGTCAACATTTCGCTTTTTTTTTCTATTATTTCGATTTTGCATTTTTTTTTCTCATTTCAAATATAATAAAGGTTACCTATAACAGTTCCAAATTGATTAAAATTTATGCTATCGTGAAAAATAAACGAAAATCTTAAAAACTGAAGAACGTTGTAATATTGGGCAGTTTAAAAATAATAGCACACTTCTTTTGCCCGATGTGGGAATAACATCATTATCACAAAATCATTATCAGAAGAATAAAAAAACTATTTTCGATACCCATGTCCTTAACTTTGTTTATTTACGATGTCAGTTTTGTTACCAAAATCCAACACATTTCAGTAACAAAGCGGACAATTAAAGTTAATGTTATTCACATGAAAAGCATTTAATTTTAAGTTTGCCCCTGCGGACAGGTAGGAAGTGTGCATGAAACTCTGCAATTATTTAATATTATATTACCTTTAAATATTCGGATTTAAATTTCCTCATTTGTTACCAAAAACTTGTGAATTTCAGTAACAAAAAAGGAACTTTTCATTCAAATATTTTAGGACGATGTTACATAGTTTCAGGTACAGTTCCACACTGTATATTTTTATTTTGGAAGATGTCACTTACAGTAGTCAAATTATCAAAAAACGCTATGAACGTAAAAGGCAAACACGTAAACGCTCTGAGCATGGTACATAACAATTCGGCCTTCCCATTTAAAAAAAGAAAAGGCCCACATCCTAATGTAGAAAGCATCGACAGGGAATCATATCAGCATAATCAATTTAATAACTAGTAGAAAATTATAACTATACATGAGGCTCAATGTTAATTGGTTGGTTGGTCGACGTCTGAAGTACAAATAACAAAACTCTCAGGAACTTTGATTTAAATCTGCCTTCAACTTCCAAAATTTCCTAAACGTATGGAGAGTTGATTTTTTAGGTTATAATACTAGACTCGATTACAATATAACTTTTATTTTGAACTCCTTATAGAGTCGCTGGCACCAATCTCGTTGGCAAGATACTGGCTTCATGTAAACACAATCTCTTGTCCAGCGTGCCAGTCTGGATTGACTGAACTTGTATCAACGCTACAGAGCCAGTGCTGCTGGCATGCCAGCGGCTGGCGACGTCTAACGATTAGGTTCGTGAAAATTAACCTAACCGTGGACATAAAAAATTGCATTGCATAAATTAATGTCTTTCCGTTACTGGCGACTGTTAAAACTCCACTCGTGTATTTCCAATTCCTTTCGACTACTCGATAATGGAGTACAATTGTATCACTTTATTGGTTATAAAAAAGTTACTTCAGAAGACGATATAGCAATTTAACAATACAACGTTGAAGTTTCTCCACGAGTCTCAGATTCAAGATTAAGTAGACTTGTCAATCGATATTTGCAGCAATCTATAACCAATAACCAACTATCGTTTTTTTTTGCAAATTATGTATGCTATGATGTTATTACTCCAGAGTCCGACCAACCTAGTCAGGTGTTGGATGCAGGCCTGCCTGCGTCTTAAGTTATGCGATGAGTGGACGGCGAAGGCATTTCTGAAAATAATACAATACTTTGATGCATTTGTTTTATCTAACGAAAGCGGGTGGGCCATATTTGTCGTTGTAACACTTATAGACACTAGGGAATGCAATTTAACCGGTTATTAACCGTTTTTATATGAAAATAACCGATTAAAACCGGTTGTAACCGGTTATTTGCATTCCATAATAGACACCCACACTACGGCGACGCTTAGCGGCGACAGCTATGGACTCGACACCCGTATCCACAAACAATACTTAAGTGATACTTCACTGAGTAAACGCACTGCGTTCAGTACAGCTTTGTGTTTGGTCCTTTTTGACCGACCTTTTGTTTATGAGACGATTTGAACCACCCTGTGCGTTCGTGAGCACTGTGAGACCTCATAGTGACGTTTGTGAATACGGGTGTCAGACAACGTGCACGTGCATCTACACACAAGAATGGCCCACCCGCTTTCGGGAGATAAAACCACTGCATATGCGGTAATATTAGCCGATATTTTAATTATTTAACTGTGTTTTTGAAACACTTTGATCAATTGCCTTGTATTACAGGATTGTATCATCAAGATTAAACTACATCATTCATTCTATATTACATCATTCATTTAGATTTTTCTGTCATCGAATTTTGATCATGAAGCTAATAAGACAGAAACAATATTGAAGGAAGATAGAAAGACGAAATCATCAACCATATACTGAGCAGTACTGACTGAGCAGTCACGTATTTAAAAAAACGAGACTTAATAGCATAATATAAAGTACCAAATGAAACATTGATGTGACAGTGACAGAAATATATAATGTTAACCGGAGAATATTACTGAATACTTTATAGGGTGAACACATGGCCGGTTGGCATCCCATCACATGACCAAGTTGTCTTAACAGCTTTTTCGTTGGTTTAAGCCGTTAGCGTGATTGCCAAATACTTTTTAACTACAAGCATAAATACAACCCTGCCGTGATACTAACTGCGTAGTAATAGTATAAGCATTTTAAGTTCAATGTGGGTACCAATAGAGAATATAATGCTTAGACTACTACTTTGCAAGATCCACCTTCTTCGGTGTTACGGTTGAACGATAATTTAACCTTTTGAACGCCAAGAACCACTAAAGTGGTCGTGTACTGTCGTGCCTACCACGCCATTGACCCTTTTAGATACAGTGCAAAATAGACCCGAGTATTTGTGACATTAGCTGTGGTTTTCAGCTGTCATTGGCGTGTGAGGACGACGATTGTATCGAGTCAAAGGCGTTCAAAGGGTTAAGCGTTTCTACTGACCTGCTCACTCGGCAGCCTTGCGGCAGTTGGGGCAGGTCTGCTGCTCCGCCAGCCAGGGCGCGATGCAGCCCGAGTGGAAATTGTGCGCGCACGGCAGACTCATGAGGTCCTGGTCCTTCAGCATCACCTCGAAGCAGATGGAGCACTCTTCCAGGGACCAGGAGCGCTCGCGACTGTGGAGAACGCAATGATGATCATTTGTGACTTGCGGATTGGATCAAGCTAGAAGCGCATGCGAATTCAGAATAAAATTGACGATAAAACATGCAATAGTTCTATGATGCTTTCTGGTCAGATCTGACCAACTAGGGAGCTAATGAGGGTGGTTTCCCGTTGCTTTCTGCAGCCCTTTAAAGGCACAGATCCCCGGACAACTAAAACCTCATACAGCCAGTTGCCTACCTAAAAGCTAGTTGGCTGCAAAAACAACTCGAGTGCCAGTTTCGAACACAAAAGAAAGAGGTGTTGTTAGAAACATTAAGGGATAGGAATATAGGACTGATATAACTCTAATATAACCCATAATCAAGCGCCACGTATTTAATGTATATTTGAATAGGACAACGTTAACTTTCTTCCATTGTGTAACGAAAATTAGCCATACAATATGGTAAATTTTCCTAACAAAAATGAAAAAAATAAGTACATTTTAATTGATTACAATATTATTAAAATTCACCAATTTTAGTCTTTTTACGGCCTCGGGAAGATAGCATTCGCTTTATTACCTAACTGTAATATTTAAATCTGCTAATTTCTGCCAACCCCTGAACCCCTAGTGCTATACCTAGCTAATACAGGTTTAAGTTTAAAGATCATTTATTCTCATTAAGAATTTACAATCCTTCTAATACTTCTAATACTTAGAAACCTCACCCCCGCTAACGTCTCTCACCCCGCGGGAGGGTCACGCACAAAATTGTTAGACTAAAAGAGAAAGAGTACGCTAAATAACACTAAAATAACTACTAATACTGCTAAATACTAAAATAACTACTTTTTATTAGATTTTGGAAAAAAGTTTTTTTTTTGAACACACTATAACTCACTTTATTGGTGAAAAATATGAAACTTAATTTCAAAAACACGTCATACAGTTACAGGCAAAATCATACTGTGTCTACATCAAACAATTTCAAAAACAAAAACACGTTACGGTGTACGTACTAAATAGAATAACATCTATGTACATGCTTACTTATACATACATACATATGAATGCAAATGCAAATTGAGCCATGTCATCCTCAGGCAGGCCCGCATTTTAGAAGCGAAGTTACTATTACATTGGCTTTCATCAACGGGTGTGACTTGTATTGCAAATTATGCGATTGTTAGGGAAGCACAGAATCTGCACTAGTGTTGCCAGATGTCCCGATTTATAGGGGTCTTTGGACAAGTCCCGATTTACCCTTGATCAGGAACGCCAACTGTCCCGAGTTTCATCAGATCACTAGAGCATTCATATAAAACGGTCAAAAACGGTACGCCACATTGGTCATTGGAAGACGGCTGTCACACGCGCGAGTTTTCAAATTTATTATTTATGCTGTCCCGATTTAAAAACCCATTTCCCGATTGTTTGTCAGCATATTCCCGATTTTTGTAGGACTAGACCTGGCAACACTAGTCGGCACGTTCGTACCTGAACGCCGTTTTGTTAGGAAGGTGACCTTCTGAACTTTTAATAGGTACTATAATATTGAGTCAAGGGCCACCGATAACGCTGTAGATGTTAAATATTCTAGTATTACGATTGAGTTACATAAATAAAGAAATTTCAATGTTAATTCAGTGTTATGTTGTAACAATAAAATCGGAAACTTTGAGTTAATTTAAAAAAGTGCATCAATGTCATGGAAACATTTTTAAGAAAAGTTCACACGACGACAACTACCGAAAAAAACATGTCTTCAACTAACGATGTCATGAAACTCATAAATAAACATGCCGTTCTATAAATACAATTAAAGCGTGTGAAATCATTAATTAAACTATACAATCTTACTATTTTTGCGCGTTAAGAAACTTGATTTGTTCTTCTTCTGACCTGAAAGAAACCGCACTTTGGTATTGTGTAGTGTTACTGACAATCTACAATTCCATACAACAAACAATCATTTAAAATAATTCAGGTAAAGATAGAAACTCTAGGAAGTCCATGGGCACAGATAATTGACAAATGAATGTTTCTTGAAAAGGTTCTAATAAAAATCACGCTGATAGAGGTTTGTCTCACAAACACTTTTTTTTATTATTTAAGAAAAAAAATGTTGAACATTATCAGTTTTAGGACTTGTTTTTCTTCAGAGTTTTTAGTATAAACATATTTCCTTAAATTTTATTCCTCATTAGTCATTAGGTAAATACTGAGAAAATAATTCAATGAATTTTCGCTAATGGCTAAAGAACTTAAACGCCATATTGTCTTTTCTTCATCACCGCTAGATTAAAAAAAAAACGCGGTTACAAACAAAATGACGTCATTCCGACCACTATAACTTATAAATTTATAGTCCAAAGCGGGCGTAGCGAACACTGATAATATTCAATATTTTTTCTCAATTCATAATAATAATTAAAAAAGTATACTTTTGGGACAAACCTATAAGCATGACTTATATCTAAAAATCTTTAAAAAAAAAACGTTGTCAATTGTATAAGTACTGCAAAAACGCACATACGCGTTCAAGGCGCCGGGTGAAATAATTAAAACGCTTATATGCGTTGCCGGCAGTGCATGCGTTTATTATAATGAGTCAGGGTAGTCTAAGCATAAGGTGACCATTTTCTCTTTTTTTTGCCACTATGAGTGACATCTCCAGAATAAAAAAAAAGTTCCTTTTGTGTTACCGATATTCATACGTTTTTGGTAACACAAAAGGAACTTTCGATACAAATATTTGGGGACACATTAGAATATTATTAAATTATTGCATAGTTTGATGTTCTCTCCTACCTGCCATTTTTTTTTAAATTCTGCATATGTCACTCATAGTGGCAAAATAAAAGAAATGCTCAGGTATCGAAGTCAATATCCTTGTTGTAAAATGGGTTCACTAATGTTTTACCAAATCAACATTTGACAAACTATATCGTTTTACAAACGTTCAATTCGCAAAGACGTACTTCGCGCCTCATTTTTAGGGTTCCGTACCCAAAGGGTAAAAACAGGACCCTATTACTAAGACTCCGCTGTTCATCTGTCTGTCTGTCACCAGGCTGTATCTCATGAACCGTGATAGCTAGACAGTTGAAATTTTCACAGATGATGTATTTCTGTTGCCGCTATAAGAACAAATACTAAAAACAGAATAAAATAAATATTTAAGGGGGGCCCTATACAACAAACGTGTTTTTTTTGCCAATTTTGGCCAATGTTGTACAGATAATAGTACGGAACCCTGCGTGCGCGAGTCAGACTAGCACTTGGCCGGTTTTTTTTTGTTCATTAATCTAACCTAACTTATTTAATAACACCATGTAACCTATGTAATATGTAATGGTTTAAGCACAATTACATTTTTGCGAAATTAAAGTTTGTAAAATGATATAGTTGGTCAAATTATGATTTAGAAAAAGTCAGGATATGTATTAAATGTCTGTCTGACAAGATTAGATAATGTACTTACCAAGTCGAATAGTTCGGTTTGATTGTCTACGATGCCGTTTTAGTACATGTTACAATTAGGCCTTTTATAAATAAACCGACACATTACAATATTACTGGTCTTATTTAGTAAATACTTTTATAACCACAAAAAGCATATTTATTGGATAAATTGCAACTACCACATTACACCACCACATAATGCAAATTTTTCCCAATAAAAAAAAAACATTTTAAGGTTATAAAAGCGGAAAACAAAATAAGTCAAGTAACGTTTGGACTTTACATACAAATTACGACCACCTATGTCCTAATGCGGTTAGTTAAAATGAAAACTAAACTACTACAACACAACATTACAATTAGTTCTATGTTATTGTGACAATTTAACCACTAAAAAGTATCTTACAACGCCTGCGCTCTTATAATGGCCATTTGTTCGTCCTCAGACCTGAAAATAATCAGGGAACAATCTTATCTTTCTTATTATACATATTAGCAAATTACATACACGTTAAATACAACAATGTCACTATGCAAAAAAAAATCATTCATTAATTACTATTTAAAAAACGTAATTTACACCCGTATTCACAAACGTCACTATGCGGTCTCACAGTGCTCACGAACGCACAGGGTGGTTCAAATCTTCTAATAAACAAAAGGTCGGTCTAAAAGGACCAATCACAAAGCTGCATTGAACGCAGTGCGTTTACTCAGTGAAGGATCCCTTAAGTATTGTTTGTGAATACGGGTTTTAGTGTCACTGTTGGATTTAACATGGGAGGATCTATAGTGATAATATGATATAGTATAGTTTGTAGTATGATCACTGTGACAGTTCATATGTTAATATGAAACGAGTGTAATATGAGTTATTGTATTTCACTCGTTTCCTTGACTCTCCATAAAAACTACATTGGGTTAGGGCGCATAACGTCCCGCTCGCAAAACATCCCTCCACCAAAATTACGTCCCATTCGCAAAACGTCTTCTCTGCAAATGGTCCCTTATGTAAAATACCCCATTCGCAAAACGTCCCTTTCTTAAAAGGTCCCACTCCTTTCGCAAAACGTCCCTATTGCATACCGCCCCTATCGCAAAACGTCCCGTCTGCAAAATGACCCATTCGCAAAATGTCCCGTCTGGAAAAAACTTGTTTTGCGAACGGGTCATTTAGCGAAAGGGACATTTTGCGAACGGGTCATTTTGCGAAAGGGGCGTTTTGCGAACGGGACTTTATTTATGTGAAGGGACGTTTTGCGAACGGGACCTTCTGCAGAAGGGTCATTTTGCGTAAGGGACATTTAGGAAAGGGACATTTCGCGAAAGGGACAAAGGGACATTCTGCGAGTGGGACGTTATGCGCCCTAACCCTACATTGATATAAAACTTGTGACGGTATTCAGGGCCCCTATTCTACTGGGTATATTGCCTTGGACATGTTATCGTTTCATTTTTAACTCGGCCGCCATTAAAATAAATAATAGCTATCGTGACACTAACAATAGGATAACATGTCAAAAGCAGGTAGCACCTTAAAATTCCGAATATTCATTTGTTCGAATTCTATTTTTCGACAGCTATTTCATGCTCGAGCTATTTTAGGTTATGTTAGATTTAAAAGCGATAAAAAATAAAGTCTTCTATCAAGATTCGGGAGTTTGAAGATACAACTCTTCGGAATTATGTAGTTTATTTTACCTTGTAGAAAAGAAGGCCAGTAATTTAAATGAGTATCATATGTCATGCTTACGAGTATAATAAGTAAATATACCTAATTACGAAATATGGCAGTCACAGGGATCATCCTCCACTAACCGAATAATATTATGATACACTGATTGTATTTTTACAATTACACTTAGGGCTGATTTTTCAATCCCCAGATAAAGCTAACCGGAAGGTAAATTTTAGCTCTATCCATTTCTTTCATATGACTTCAGAAAAGGATAGTAATACATTTTACTGACGGATAGTTTTATCTGGGGATTGAAAAATCAGCCCTTAAAGTTACATTTTTACTGCATTCGTCCGCTACCGTTCCAAACGAGCAGTCACTAACGAACGAGTTAATCTTTAATTAAATTTAGATTAGTTTTCCATTTGTCATACAACATTGTGACATATTTTAACTAAAGAAAAATAAAGTATCCGCTAAACCAACGAACGAACCGAACCGAAACAATATTTATAAACTAGCTCATAACTTATTCATTTTATTTAAGTAACATTTATCCTTGCAAAGTACAAATGTTGTTACTAAATGAACAAGTATTACAGCTTAGCTTCGGTAATTATACCACATTGCTATCAGGGACATTACGATTGTTAATGTCTTTTAATAGCTAGAGTCGTCGGTTGATTACACGAACAACATCTATACCGAGTTCATTCTTAGGTACTTGTCTAATATAGTAAACAACTTTCTAATCTCAAAATGAACCTTTTTGGCAAAAAAAGACATTTTAAATAAATATAAAAGGCAAACCTGACTTACTGACTTATATGTATATCAACGCACAGCCGAAACTACTGTACCTAGAAACTTGAAATTTGGTTCCTTTCATGATGCAAGTGAGCACTTAGAAAGGATTTTTCAAAATTCACCCCCTAAGGGGTTAAAAATGGGGGAGTAGCGGGAACTTATTCTACGCGTACGGAGTCGCGGGCGTCCTCTAGTTATAAGTAATGTCCAAAATGTTTATTTTGTTTACTTTATTTACGATAAAAGAGCTGTTTTAGCCAAAAAAAGATCATTTTGAGGTTAGAAAGTTGTACTAGTAGACAAGTAAAAATGAACACGGTATAGTCTCCTACAGTTATTATATAATAATTGAGTAATCATTAATTATCGACCCTTTTTTTTCCCGGGTTGGTACGCATGCATCGAATCATGGGACAAGCATACCGACTCGGGAAACATAATAGTGGTCAGTGAACCCAGACAAGTTGCATTTTGTGAACGTGAATGATTGCCGTAATCTAAGCAAAGGTTAAGAGATTGACATAAGTAGCCCGCACGGTCCTTTGGTCGCGTTTGGTTGATGCCAATTCCATACATTTGACAGATTTCTAAAGTCTTCTCGCATCCGTAGAATGCGACTTTCTAAGTCTACTGAATACGTGAGCATTAAAATTTAGATTTAAAACACATTTGAATATTGTTTAACCTATTCAACGTCTCAAATAAAAAAAGAGGACTGACAGCTAAAAAGCAGCGTAAATTTCCAACTTAGTTCTAAACTTAGTTGCGCAGTCGACAGCAACGGATTTGCTCGTCAACGGCGGAGATTCTGTGGTACGGATTTATTCGTCATCGGCGTTGAAAGGGTTAAACTTATCTGCTATTGGACGCATATGTTCTTCGACAACCTTGATGATGAATATGACCATGCAGTTTGTTTAATATGATCATAAACAGAATCGTAAATTAAGAGTATTGTGAACCTGAAACGTAACGTTTTTCTACCCTCAAACCTAGTCAGATTTTTACGATTTCTTGATATTTTGTAGATATTATAAAAAACTAACGCCTCGTTACACAATCGACAATTAAAGCATATTTTGACAGATAAATTGACCCCTTTCTCTTTCTTACACTTGTAAATAGATAAGGAGAGAGCCAACTTTAAATGGCAGATTACTAGTCGATTGTGAAACAGGCCCTAAGTTTTACCAAAACAAATGAAAAAATAAAAAAGCGGAAACGTAAAAACGTAGTTTTTCATAACAATTACAACATTCAAAAATCGTGGAAATCGGACTTGATTTAGAGGATGAGAAACGTTAACGCTCGGAATTTATATAGTTTTTTTTTAAAGCTACGCAGTTTATGTTTCACCTCACGATCCTCTCAAAAACTGTTACAGTGCGTTAATATTAAAAATACGTTGTCAAATAATCGAGTATTGCTTCACTATTATGTGATCAAGATACTATTTATTATTGAACTAAAGGTCAAGGTTGCGAAGATCAAGGTTACCGAAGGATGCCACCACGTTTAACATTCACAAATGTGTATAATTTAGAAGCGCAGCGTGTTTTATAATAGTTTATCATGTACAAAAGTTTATGATCTGTGTGTCTATCATGTCATAAATCTTAAATTAAAATAGCCTTGCTCTACTCCTGTAGAATATGAAAATAGCATCTGATTTTTTCATTTTACTGCACATCATATAATAATGATAGATATTGCCCTAACTTGGGAGAGACCATAATATTTTGAACATAATAATTATAGCGCATGATATAAACAGCAAATATTCAAACTCTTTAGTAGGTATGTAGTGTGATAAGATTTTTAAGGAAGGTCTACCAAGAATATTTGGTGACAAGCCACTCACTTTTTCTAGCGCATAAGCATTGTAAATGACATCTCCAGAATAAAAAAAATGGTTGTCTGTAAAGTCGGTTTACGGACGATAATTTTACGTGATAACGTCATAAGAAAACACACAAGCTGAACGCTTAGGCCGATCGTGCCTCTTTATCGCTTGTTCCGCGCTCTCGCTTGCACGCTCGTCTCAGGCGGAACGTGACAACGAGTCACGCTTTTACGTGCGTGCAGCCGGCGTTCATCGATTTATAAGACGTTATCGCGCAAAAAATTGTAGGTACATGAAAATGCATTATTCAATTTTTTTTTATGAATAAATTATTATATGTTACCGAACTGCATACGATTTTGATAACAAAATGGGACATTTCCATACAAATATTTTGGGACACATTTGAAAATTATTGAACTATTGCAGTTTCATATACTCTCAATTTTAGTGAAATCTGGAGATATTCCATGAACGAAATTTCGAGAAACGCTTTTATTTATTGCACCATGATATTCTTGATCGGACCTTTTATGATGACGTATGCGACTTACTTTCTACGGCCAGTTCGCTCATTCCTACGGACCCTAGGGCTAAACAGGGCTCCGAAGTTATCCAGCATGACTCTCAGCGGTGACAACTCTCTAAACTGCCTGTCATCAGGGACATCCAGCGAATTATCTGTCACATCCCAATCATCGGTCATAGAATTTGATCTTGTCATGTTACTTTCCTGTTCATGATCGCTAACATCTTCAACATTAAAGAAGTCTGGATCATCGTTTGGAGGGATGACATCTATGTAAGAATCTTCTGATATTGACGTTTCACTCCATTCTAGCTCTATGCTGGATTCATTGTCATGTACACTTGTATCTGTGGTAGTGGTTTCCGATATAGTGGTGTAGCCAGACCCCGAGCCTTCAGTGTCAAGGGACATACTCGAGTTGTGATTTTCCATGCTGGCATCAGTTTCTTCATCGTAATATAAGTTACTATGAAATGACGGTGAGAAGGTATTAATGAGGTTAGCAAGCATGCTAGCGTCTGATTGCCGTGATCAAGTCAGTATCTTCATCTTAAGCAGCTGTATAATATTATGGAGGTCTACTAAATAAGGCAAAGCAAAATAACCGTAATGAATTCTAGAGCAGTGTAGGTACTTAATAAAAAAAACTAGACCTATTAACCTATTCCGCTCAGGTTAACTTTGTCCATATTCCCATCTAATCCACATTCTCATCTCGGCCACATTCCCATCTCGTCCGCATTCCCATCAAGTCCTCATTCCCACTTCGTCCACATTCCCATTTCGTCCACATTCCAATTTCATTCACTTTCACATTTTGACGACAATCCCATCTCGTCCACATTCTTATCTCGTCCATATCCTCATTTCGTTCACATTCCCAACAACTACTGTTATCAAACTCTTCAGTCCTATTATTATTTATAATTTATTACTTATTGTAACTTTATAGGTAATAGAATAATAAAAATGTGGAACAAATTACCCTCAAAATTAAATGTTGTGAACTCTAAAAGTATTAACCAGTTCAAAAACACTTTTGACAAATATTCTAAATTAGTGTGATATTCAGTGTAGTGAACAAAGATTTAGGCATATCAGTGTCAACTGCCTGTCTAAAATAAAATAATAATAATAATAATAATAATAATAATAAGATCTAGGGGACCATACAGAGGGACAGACAGCGGGAAGCAACTTTGTTTTATACTATATAGAGATTCGCCCATGAACTTTGGTCAATGACCATTACAGCATAATAAAAGCGCAGTCTGTAATATTTTTGTTTTTAATATCCACTTCTACCTTGGAGTTTAACTTGTATTTGGTTATACAACACAAAAAGCAAATAAATTAATGTTAATGTAATAAATTTAAGGTCTCTTTGTGAGCAATAAACTACCCCCTTCAAATCACTTTTTAAATTTAACAGTATTCTAGTGCCCTCAGATATATACTTACACCTGTATATCCATTGCTATTGTCAATCCCTTATTTTCTTGCTGATTTCAGTTTTTTATAAGTATGGGGCTCTAATAATACCAAAACAGCCAGATGACCACAAAGGATTGAAGCACGCCAAAAATGTAGGGTAGTCTTAAAATTACGCCTAATAAAGATACTGACTTTGAAGATACTATTTTCTATTTTCTACATCTATTTCTTAATTACCAATTAGTATGAAGGCAAACTACGTGAAAAATGACGACTACACAATGATTACATTTTGAAATTCGAAAGCCAATGCAAAGCGTGATAAGCTAAAATGGGCTTTAAATGTCTACTCACAAGGAATGAGGTTGCTCGCACGACCAGCCTGAGGTCGAACCTTCTTCGTCAGGGTTTTCGGGCCGCTTGCTGAAGAAGTAGTACAAAGCCGCTCCCACGCCGACGCCTATGGCCGCGGCCGCTAGCCCGAGACCGCGGCTTGGGCAGGTATTCTTCTGCCGATCTTCTTCGCGCGTACTCATCTTGATTTCTTTAATTCTTTATTATTGCGTTGTTCTTAGATCACCTTCAGTCCTCAAGTAAAAAATATATACGTTGGGTTTTGACAGTGACACTTTTGACGTTGATTGATAGTGCTGAGCTTACTTGATGTCTGTTGATGCTGAATCGAAATCGTCAATTTTGTGTAATGAAATTGAATTTATTAATTCTACTTTTATCGTACTTTAATTTTTGCATACATTAAATAAAATTAAACTAAACAAAATAAATTAAAGTAAAATAAAATGAGAATTCAGAGGAAAAAAGATCTATTTAATCACGAATCATGATTCATGAGCCATTCATGACTGTAGTGCTATATACATGTCCTATTATGTTCTTATTCTTTGTGCGGATCTTAAAAATCATAGATGTAGGAGAACATGCTTTCCTAAACAGTCTATAAAAAAAAAATACAACGCGTTCCGTTTTGCACATAGATAAGGTATGATACATTTTTTTATTGTAAACGGTACGTAACACAATATATTGGTTAAGAACTTCATGTAATTTAATAATTTATACACATTACCTAATGACTTGTTTGCTTACTATTATTATTATGGTCATTTAACAACTCCATGATGTTTGACGTTTGATATTTCCCACCCTGCCATTGTCATGGATCACTGCGTAACGGAACGGTTTAAAGTATTTGTTGTGATTTTTTGCGTAGCGCGTAATTTTCTTTTATTACTCGGGGAATCACTCACAAATTGAAGTAGGTATTAAAATCGTTATCTTTTAATTTGCTCACTAGTAGTAAAGTAAGTAATAAACGATTAACGAGCGAGGCAACACCTATTTGAACTATGTAAATGTACTAAAGTTATATTTAAAACGTTCTACGTTACAATCTGTTTGATCAATATTATATCTTCGGAACTCAGTTACACAATAAGTAAGTTAATAAGCGTGAAAAGGAACAATTTATCTAGAAATAGAGATAGATGTTTGCTTATTTATCACATACTTATCGTTCTCAACTCTTTTGTGCAATATCACAAAATCTCTTATTTCAAGTGCCAGTGTTATACTGAAGTGAAAGTGACGTTATAGCGCTTGTAAGCCGTGTAGCAAAATTATAGATTTGTCAGCAAATTTACATAAAATAGTTGCTTACTTTGTGCTCTGTATGGTGGTAGTAGAAGCTCAGTCAGCCTTACAAGTAGCACACTTTACTGCTTTGTGACTTTAACGTCATGTTTGAACTGCTGCCTGCACTAACCTTTCAAAGGCTTTAAAGCGACAAGGTACTAAAATGTGAAGCTACTAAAAAAGCCAGCTGAATGCCATTTAGAGTGGTTAAATTACCTATTTATGTTCAAGTTCTAAAAGTTGTTGAATATACAATTTTTGTATGTATTTTATGGAATTGACAGTATTTTTTATTTTTGTACTTCTCTCGCTCTTAATAAGAGCATATGAGAGAGTGTGAGCAAGTATAAACCTGAAGTACCTTCTAAGAGCTATCACACTGTAGTTAAAATTGGGTAAAGACAAAAGATTAGTACTAATGTAGTAAAATATATGGATACTCATCGTAACAGCAAAAAAATTGTGTTCCAGGACCACTATGGAAGTGCTAATGAAAGGAATTCTTATAAGTGCAGCGGTGGTAGCAGCAGCGGTGGCAGTCGCTGTCGAGTGGTGGCAGTTCCGACAGGTACCCCCACGGTACTCAACTCATGGAGAGCGGAGAGCTAGGAGCGACTGAAGGTATCGTATTAACAATAATAAAGGGGGACAATGTCACACAAATTGACCTATTCCCAAACTAAGCTCTAGGCTTGTACCATGGGTACTACGCAACGATAAACATTCTTATATAGAGGAATACATACTTCTATACATAGAACACTCAAAACTCAGAATCGAATACTCTCTCGCACACGCACACGCACACGCACATGCACATGCACACGCACACGCACACACACACACACATACACTCATTACATAGTTTTTGCCCTGACCAACAACCTGCTCTGGTGACAGGCAGATTTCAAGAACACCAAAAAACGCGACCTTCTTTGTGCCTAACCTCCCCCGTCCCCCTAGGGCTCACCTCCGAGGGGTGGGGACTTTTAGCATGTTTATCTCCTAACAAGTTCAAACAAAGTTCCGAAGTCAAACATTCTGCTTTCAATTTGATTTTTTCATCCACAATTTTTCGTTGCCAAGGATATCTTTTGTTTGTTTCTAAAGCGAGAAAATAGTCTATAGCTAATCTCTTCTAGCCCTTGATGGGACCGTGCCTAAAGGGCCTGTGTTGGCTTCAGTTCCATGTACTGTACCTACACCTTCCAGAGGTCTGGGACTCTCATAGTCCCGTGATTTGTATAGACATACAAATAATATTGTATTATAAAATATTGTAAGTGTGTGTTTTTTTTTATTTGTGTGTGTGTGTGTGTGTTTTTTTTTTTTAGTGTATTATTTATTCATATTTATTTTATTCCTTTCAGATAAGCATCACGTGGGCATGACACGCATCAAAGCAATAACTAGCTTTAAAATATGATTAATAATATATATTGTGTTGTTATTATAATTGTTATTCTTTAATTAGAGTATTAGAGCATGTAATAATTAATTAATTATTAAATTAGGTATCATTGAATTATTTTTAAATAAATTTAATTTTTAACAGATTTGAAATTTATTTTAGCGGTTCATAGATCAGAGAAAGAGAAAAATATCTTGTTTTTTTTATTAAGTATTTACCTTATGATTCTAGTGAAGATATTTATCTTATGGTCTAAGAGCTGGCTAAGGAAATAGGTATACAATTTATGGAGCAACGAAATCCCTTTTGTTAGGGGGCCATACTATCATTATTTATTAATCCGGGCGCCTGGCAGCTGTTCAGCGGTGGGTGTGAGAGTGGATGAATAAATAATGATAACGAGAGGGATTTCGTTGCTCTATAAATTGCAAACCTATTTCCGTAGCCAACTCTACGTCACCTGGAACGGCTTTTCCCCCAATTAAAACGCCTGGCAATGTTATATTCGAATGAAATACATAATTAGCTACACTATCTCACCAAATTCAGAGCTCTATAAATTGCACACCTTCAATTGATTTTACGACCCCTTTGTTGCCCGTCCACTCCCACACCCGCCGCTGAACAGCTGTCAGGCGCCTGGATTAATAAATAATGATAGTATGGCCCCCTAACAAAAGGGATTTCGTTGCTCTATAAATTGTATACCTATTTCCGTAGCCTGCTCTCCGTCCATTAAGTTTGAGGTGGTAGGAAGTGGAGACTACAATATTCTTAAGTGGCAACCACCACTGCACCCGTTTATAGGTAAAATATGTGGATCATGTTGCCAATTTCATTCCGAACATTTTGAACCCTTAATCAAATCTATACTTAATATTAAAAAGAGGTAAAGTTTGTGACGTGGTAGGTATCTATGGAAGTACTGAACCGATTTTGAAAGTTCTTTTACCAATAGAAAGCCACGTTATTTGCGAGTGTTATAGGCTATAAACGGAATAGAAAAAACAGTGGATGTGGCATGAGCTTCGCTTAGTATCAGACCTGTTGTCACCAATACTCAAACTATCATAAAAACAACACGCCACCATGGAAAATGTTTTTGTTTTTACATTCCAAAATAGCACAATAAGGCATGCTTCTGGATTTATTTCCTATTTAAGAAATATCAAAATATCGAAATACTTAAGCGATCGCGGCAAAAGTATGGAATGTACGTTTATTTCTTTATTTTTTTTCTATCCAAGAAATATTTTCTTGGAAAGGAAAACCCACAGAGCTGACCAGACCTAGGCCCGCTTGCACGTATAAAATAAATCCCTTCAACCCTAAGTTGACCCCAGGTAACATTATTCTAGAATGTCAGATTCATATACCTACTTAAGTACTGTCTATTTTTACAAATTAACCTGTTAACCTGGTGTTCACCTAGCAAGTAACCTTTCAAGTGGGCCCCTCCCTAGTGTTTCATAATATCTATAATATATTTAACCCTTTGAACGCCAAGAGCCTATATAGTGGTCGTGTGCTGTCGTGCCTATCACGCCATCGACCTATATAGTGGTCACAGATACAGTGCAAAATTGACCCGAGTATTTGTGACGTAAGGTTGACATTAGCTGTGGTTTTCAGCTGTCATTGGCGTGTGAGGACGACGTTTGTATCAAGTCAAAGGCGTTCAACAGGTTAAAAATCGTAAAAATCTTACTAGATTTAAGGGGAGAGAAACGTTATCCCATTTCGTATGATTTTTTTTAGCTTCACAACACATCTGATTGGTAACATCCAAGACTCAGTAAAAGATACCTACTCCCACTCATCACAAATATTTCCCCATACCGGGAATCGAACCTGGGACCGCCAGCTTCGTAGGCAGGCCAAAAAATACACGTTTAACTCAACGAACTACTTAAGTTTAACGTGTATATCTTTGGCACAAAAACACTTAAATATTAAACGACTTTATTGATTACACGTTACTGTTCGTACATAATTGACATATGTGTGTTTAACGTTACGTGGACAGTGGGACTTAATTTAAATATTGTCGATTTTCTGCTTCGACGTATTCTGTAACAGGGCTTGGTTTGGTTATCTGAAAAATTAACACTTGTAAGTACAGTCATAGCGTAACTCACGGAATAGAAAAAAAAAGTGGAGGTGGCATGAACTTCGCTTAGTATCAGACCTGAGGCCCGTTTCACGAAGCTACAATTTACAAATTACAAGCGGAACTCTCTTTCTAGCAGTACGAGCTAGAAAGAGACTTCCGCTTGTAATTTGTAACTTGTAGCTTCGTGAAACGGGCCTCTGTTGTCGCCAATACTCAAACTATCATAAAAACAACACGCCACCATGGAAAATGTTTTTGGTGCGGCTATTGTTTTTACATTCCAAAATAGCACAATAAGGCATGCTTCTGGATTTATTCCTATTTTAGAAGTATCGAAATATCGAAATATCGAAATAAGCGATCGCGGCAAAAGTATGGTAGGTTATGCGGAACTCCGCGTAACTGTGCCACACGTTACACGCCCACTTGACACTTCTACTGTTTTTTCTGGGGCTCTACTTTGAAATCAGTAATTCGAACTTCGGATCGCCCCGTCAGTTTCTTGCGAATTAGTGACGTGTCGAGAGCAAAAGGGATAGCAATAGACGAAGTTCGAATTACGGATTTCAAAGTAGAGCCTCTGTTCTGTGAATAGAGGCCTCTACTCTACAATAAGCTACAGTACCTTTTGCTTTTGCATTCTTTTATTTCATCATCCTCTTCCTTTTTCGCTATTTTAGCTTTCTTTTTATATTCGAGGTTCTCTTCATTGCATAGGTCGATGGGGTCGACGTAGGGCTTCGTGATGTCGAAATACGCCGATACCAGATTGGCCGCCATTACGAAGCCGGCAGTAATGCATAGGCACCTATTTATGAGCCCGGCATACGGCATGGTTCTGTTTGGTCTCTTTGGGGAAAAGCTGATAGAGACCGTGTATTGAGTAGCGTAGATTCTTCCTACGCAACCCTGAAAAAATTACTATTAGAGGCTGTTTACACTGCGACTTTTTGTAGCGATGCAGTCGCGCGTTTCGTATCGCTATCACTTTTGCTCTCTAATCTGTGAATGTGACAGCGATGCCGAACGCTCGACTGCATCGCTACAAAAAGTCACAGTGTAAACAGCCTCTTAGATAAAAATAGTACCTAAAATGGATACCCCTTCAGAAATGATCTCTCCTAAATAGGGTTACCGTTTAGGAATTTGAAAAGTCCTGACAAAAAGCCTGATATTTCGATAAAAGTCCGGAATTTTTAGTCACAAAATGGAAACATTACTCATGTGTGTGTGTAACCATAACCCATCTAATAAAAAACCTGGAGAAATTAAAGAGCCGGACAAAGTCCGGACATGTCCGGACTAATCCAGACGGATGGTAACCCTACTCCTAAACGGCCCAGCAGATTTTAATGAAACCTAGCGAACAACCGCCGCTAGAAAACCTGCTTTCAAATAAAGAAATAAACCGGTCAAGTACGAGCCGGAGTCGCGCACCGAGGTTCCGTATTTAAAATAATATTTTTAAAAACGCATTGAAAATATTTTGTTATTAACTTTATTGTCTATGAAATAAGGTCGATTTTGCAAAACTAAATTTTTTCTACTTCGTTTTATTTTTCGCGTAAAATTTAAATAATTATTTTTATATCAGGATTTTTTCAGGCCACTCAGATCACGCCTTCACGCCCCGCTACCGTCCCGCTACCGTCCCGCTTGCAGTTTGTTCGAGCCTTTAACTATCCTTTATAAAAATTCAAGGTTTTTATCTACACTTACCTGTATAGTCCAAGCCGTTGTTACAGAATTCAATTAAGCAATGGTTTGTCAGAAAACCATGTTATCGACAATATTTTACTGCATTGTTTTTACGACATTTTGGGATAAAATTATTGTGTTAATTAGGACATGTTGCTCAACGGTTTTATTCCATTTCTCACTTTTCGGGTTTTGTTGCCGCGAAAGGAGAAGGAATTTTAATTTCCTACATAATGCCTACGCAGGAGAAGCGACCATCTTCAATACTTCATTGATACTTCAAACAAAACTTCAAATATCACTTCAAAATTTCCATAGACGAGTAGATTTTGTAGAGTATACTGGTTGTTATCCGTTACTTAGTGGACGAGTAAAGGGCGCTGCATACGTATTGTGATTTTACACGGACGGGACGGGGAAATTTTCAAATATTGTCTCATAGAACATACGCAACGGAATCACGGACGGGACGGGAACGTGGCATCAACGTGGCGGGAAAAACATCGTCAGCGACGATGTTTAGCACGTCCCGCCCCGCACGTGCCCCGTCCCGTCCGTGATTCCGTTGCGTATGCAGTCGCTTCGTTCGCTGACTAGAGATGCGCGAAATGGGATAGGGTACCTTTCTGAGCGATTTAGCTTCATGGCCACCGGCTCCCAAAACCGGTTGCGCTCTAAGGCCAATCTCACCCTCGCTTTCCCGTCCCACAAATCCAAATCCTATTCCAAATCCTTCTCGGTGCATTCTGTCAGGTTGTGGAATCGGCTACCAACTGGCATTAGGCAATCACAAACGGTAGATTCTCTAAAAGGCAAATTAAAGAAGTTCTGGCTTGACTCTATCTCCTAAATATCAACTATCCTCTAGGTACATAAAATGTAGTTTATGTATGTATATTTAAGTATTAATATATATTACTGTATCTATTTATGTAGGTATTTGAATGTATTTTTATTTTATTTATTATTGTTTATATTTATATATTTTTATTTTATTTGTTCTTCTAAATTAATTTGTACACTTGCTTACTCGATGCACAACCTTAACTTTTCTCAATCTCTCAAGGGTTAGCTGGAAGAGATCCCTTAAAGGGATAAGTTCGCCTTTGTACTTATTTTTATATTAATTGTATTGTTCTGTTTTTTTCTTTTGTACAATAAAGTGTTTACATACATACATACATACATACATATAGCAAAGGGGGCCGGGGACTTTCGATGAGTATGGTGCTATTATGACACATTTTTTTATGATGTTGTATAGAATACGCTAAAATAAGCGTGTTTTGTATTTTTTCTAAACTTGATAATTACCGAGATAATGGACTCCTAAATTGTCAATATTTTTAAGACTTAGAAAATTCATCTTGTGTACAACACTAGCACGTTAGTTGCCCGTCATTGTCACTTTGCGTATGCATTAAAATTCACGTCAGACCACGTCCCGTCTCCGTCCCGCCTCCGTCCCGTCCCCGTCCCGTCCGCGTAAAATCACGTTTCGTATGCAACGCCCTTAAGTAATATTTTTAGTTTTCTAAAGGTTACCAGTGGAGTGTATATCATAGTTTCGACTACGTAACCTCGGAATATCATGCTATCGAAAGTTCGTTGGCTCGACTGTTACTGGATCGAATATTCGCTGGGTCGAAAAACGTAGAAACAATAAATCGTCAAATCGAAATTGAGATATCGATTGTCATCCCATAGAAAATCTCAGACACGAATGTTAATTGGCTCGACTGTTACTGGATCGAATATTCGCTGGGTACGAAAAGCGTAGAAACGATAAATCGTCAAATCGAAATTGAGGTAATTTAATAACCATAACCATATAATTCTAGATTACCTACGTTTTGTCGATTGTACATATTTCGGCCACAAGTATTTCGATCCAGCGAATATTCATTACAATAACAGTCGAGCCAACGAACATACGATAGCATGATATTCCGAGAGTACGTAGTCGAAACTATGATATACACTCGTTTAAGGAACCACTAACAATGAACACAGTTGTAATTTTCTCGAAATAAATGATTTATTCTTCCTCCTCCTTTTGAGTTTGCTTTTTTTTTGGATATTCTTGATATTCGAGGTTGTCTTCCTCGCATGAGTCAAATGGCTCATCGAACGGTGAGGTGATGCTGTGATACGCCGAGGACAGCTGTGCTGCCATCAGCGCGCAGCCGAGGGCACACAAGACCCTGGTCACCACCAGGGTAGAATCATGCGGCATGACAGTTCTTTGACAAGTTTCTATGAGGTAAAGACAGCGTTTGTAAACAAACACCACAGTTATTCCTCCTTCAATGGAACCCTGAAAAAAATTAAAGTGAACTCTACGATCAACATCAACAGCATAAATAAGTGATCACTTATGTACCTCGTCACTTTAACGTCGTGTTTGAAATGTTACACAAAATTGTGAAACGATTGAAAGCGACAAGGTACATAAATGATCACTTACTTATGCTGTTGACTGTACTTCTTAGATGAAAACAAAAACGCAAAAAATAACTTCTACTACTAGGTACTTAGTAGTAGGTACCTATCCTATTAGGTTAGTCCAACTGAAGTCGGCTTTTTGTTGAAAATATTGTGGTCGCCGACTTCAGTTAGACTAACCTAATAGGATAGGTACCTACTACTAAGTACCTAGTAGTAGAAGTTATTTTTTGCGTTTTTGAAGGCGGTTTTTTTGTTTTTTAAAACATTAATTTTATTTTACACTTTTTAGTGATCATAATAAGCTTATCTAGTCCCACTTCTTAGTTGATATATGAAACTTTAAGACATTTCAAGCTCGCCGCAAGCAACGCCGCGGGAAAATCATAGTCATTTTAAAACAATTAAATGTGCTTCGTTGTAGTCGCTCAACTATCTTAATCGGGATATCTTATCGCCACCCTTGAAATCGGTACCGTTGAGGAGTTCCGGTGGCCATCTGTGGTCTTCATCATCAGTTCCGCTTCACCAAGTGACACTTTCTGAATGCAAATGCTACATTTGTTACTAAAAATACTAAAATCGCTATATGTTTGCATACAATATTTGAGGAGTTCCCTCAATTCCTCACTGATCCCTTCATCAGATTCAGATTTGCTGACAATGGGACCACCTCGGAAGTATACTCTATAAAACCAAAAAAGAATTTTTAAAATCGGTCCACAATTGACGGAGTAATCGGTGAACATACATAAAAAAAAAAAAAATACATACAGTGGAACGTATAACCTCCTCCTTTTTTGAAGTCGGTTAAAAAGAGGAAGATACATGACCGGCGCGCGGGCGTGGGCACCTAAATATAGGCGCTGAGCGCCTGTGTTAGGTCAGTTGTCCGGCCGTCACCGATCTGTCAACACGTGCGACGTCGTGCGATCGAAAGCGAATAACATGCCGCATTGCGCGTTTTTAAAGTGCTTTAACAGCTCAAAATATAAAAAATAATTACAGGGGATCACTTGCATTCGTAAGTGGCAAATCGTAAGTGGTAAAAAATGGCAATATACGTAAAATAAAAAAAAATGGCAGTATAATTCAGATCCATCAATGGAGTCAAGTGGACTTTATGTACACTAGAATTTATACCCCGAGTACGGTTCTCCTCTTGCAGCCCGATTTTTTTTACCCTAATTTCACTACTTACCAATAACTTCATTAGCCCTAAAATAAAAAATCCTATTTATTATTTTTCCTAACTAACTATTCATTAGCCCTAATTTGAACATCCCGAATTTACGTGATACCTATTTCTTATGTTCGATTTTTAATAGTCCTATTTTTACTTCTCCGATTCCTCTGTACACCGCGGCGAATATTACTATAATTATATGTTTAAAACCTAACGTTTATTAAACCTAATTATATTATATATGTCCCTAAAAGCGTAATTAAGGTTGACGAAGCTCCGCTGCGCGGAGCTCCTAGTCCGCGTAGGTGAGGCGCTTCGTGCACTCTAACCTAATCTAGGCTATGTGTGCTATCTATGTGGGTTAAATTAACCTAATTAAGTATTAGTTTTTTATTTATATTTCGTTTGATTAGTTCTGGTAGTCATTAGAACTTATGTTATGTATGACCATTAGGAATAATTATTATTAGTTTTAGTAATATTATAGCATTCATGATTAGTACAAATAAATATTAGGGTAAGTACATAACTTTAGGTCTAGTAATCAATTAGGACATAGTTTAGCTGTCATGGTCATGACATTAGGTCTAATGGAAATTATGTCAAACGTTGGTATGTCTAATGAAATTAGCTTTTGATATTCCATGGGTACCGGGACCGCTTAAGCCCTACCAATGCATCGCATCGTCTAAAAATACGGAAATAAGTTTTCTACATTGCTTTTATTCTACATTAAAGTAAAAACTTACTTGTTAAAATATTTTCCAAGCCGATATTCTATTAAACAGATGTTGATGAAGTTATGGATTGTTAGGGAAACATGATATCGACAGTATTTTACTGCATTGTTTTCACGGCATTTGTAGTATTTCTAACTTATTGGGGGTTTTGTAGCCATCTCGAAGTGGGGATTTTAAATTTCTACATGTTTCCAACGCTTAGGAATCGACCATCAATATCAACATCCACCACAGCCATCAACCGTCTCAAATAGGTACTTCAAGTGTTCAAATTTGTTTCCATAGATAAGTTTTTGTAACTTTTTATAGGTTAGCAAAAAAAGTTTTAAAATAAATCCGGGCAAGAGCATGTTGAGCTGGGTCCACATTTGTATCATTTTGCCGATCACGATCACGCGTATCGTATCGAGCTCGCGTATCCTAAGTATGGACGCTCACTTTGGGCACAAGTATCACTACAATCGTCGCGTGAAAAAATGCGTCCATACTAAACGTAGCGTAGCAGCGTATCGTATCATAACGCCGTATCATTAGGTGTGGACGCTATCCGTATCTCCTTTGATGATCGGGAAAAACCGCCTCGAGAGCGATCTCGGCGTATCGCGTATCAAATCATAACTTCGTATCGTGATACAGTATCAAAATCTTGATACGCGTATCCGATCGCGAGTGTGCGGGGTTTATAATAAACGCGTGTCAACATCGATCCCGAGCGATCAGATACGACGCGCCGCATGATCGCGCTGTTTTTGCGTCCACACTAGCGATGTTGATACGCATCGGTGCAACGCGACGGAGATACGATACGACGAAATGATACAAATGTGGACCCAGCTTTGGGCCATGCTCAGCGTAAGGGGCCCCATATACGGTACGATCCGTCGGTTCAGACTGAAATCGAGCGATGGATTGTACGTGTGTGGCAATATCGCATCTAAATTTCAATTGAAATATGAATCGTCACGATATCGTTTCAGATCGATCGTAACGACGGATCGTTCCGTATATGACGGCCTTAAAGTTCCGATTCCAACATCATTAGGTACTACAAACACAATAAACTATCTTAAAACTCTAGCGAATATGTCACTTTTCGAGTTGAATATAACCTAAGCGGTTCCCCGAACCTAAAAATTGATACCATGTACAGTCAAGGGCATTAATATCTATACAGACATCGCGTCAAATATATGTATACACGGACCTTATTGCTAGCGGTATAAAGGTGTATAGATAAAGATAAAGACATTTATTCAGTAAGTAGGCTGCACGGGCACTTTTACACGTCAAGAATTACGTTTTGGGAACATACACATATATTTATGCCCTTGACTGTCCCTATGTACCTATACCTACTTGTAATGATTTTTCAAGAGCTATCCAATAATAACTCACCCAATTTAAAACGTTAAAAATCAACATTATGTACTTGTGTTTTAATGTGTATTTGCTGAGAGGTACCGGATTATTATATTTTCATTATGTTTTACAACTTTATCAGCTTTATTCCAAATGACAGCGTAGTACCAAGTATGAAGTGCCAACCAAAATTGTTGTATCATGTCACTGTGACAACGTTCTATGGTGGGTCAGGGTTCCGATGGGCTGATAGTACCTAGTCGTATTGCGATCTAGCGATATAGTGACAAAGCGATCGTGAGCGATGTGAAGAGATTCTCGGTTGCGATCGAGATGAATTCCTGTTCGAGATTCCATAGAAGTGACGCTGTCATTCCATGCAGATTCACGATAAAATGGCCGCAGAATTGACATCCAAAGAGCTTATTGTCTAACGCACTCGCGATCACGATCGTTTACATTTTGAAAATCGAAGGCTTGACTGCATACAAAATGAAAACAATTGCTCCACTTTGAAGCCTAGTCATATCCCCCTCGAGATGTGATCGGAAAGCTTGAAACAAGTTTGGCGACCGCATTAGGAGAACGAAGTAGTGTAATTGCGGCTTTAGGCACTTGTCCCACCTATCTATATTTTTTGTTTCGACCAACTAGTGGAAAGTGTACTCGCCGGCAGTGTGAACAGCCAGCGATCTACTATTAATATACATGTCTCTTTTATTGACGGGGATTTTATTGTTCGCTTCTTGAGCGAGAAAATAGTCGATAGCTAATCGTTTTCTCGCCGGTAGTGGGACAAGTACCTAGTTAGTAGGGACCCTTTGGGTACGGAACCAGGGGCTCTACTTTGAAATCAGTAATTCGAACTTCGGATCGCTCCGTCACTTTCTTGCGAATTAGTGACGCGTCGAGAGCAAAAGGGATAGCAATAGACGAAGTTCGAATTACGGATTTCAAAGTAGAGCCTCAGACATATGGTTTCCGCTTCATCAACATGTTGCCGTTATCCTAATCATATGGGGTTGTCGTAGCACGTCTTTTACTTGCGATGCTCTTCTATCATCGGAGATAACCACGGAATAGAAAAAACAGTGGAAGTGCCATCATGAGCTTCGCTTATTATCAGACCTGGGGCCTGTTTTAACTACAAATTACAAGCAGTGCTTTGAGCAGTGTTGCCAATTTATACATGTAAAATTGTAACTTGGAGCTTTATAAAACGTGCTCCTGTTGTCGCCAACTATCATAAAAACAACACGCCACCATGGAAAATGTTTTTGGTGCGGCTTTTGTTTTTACATTTCAAAATAGCACAATACGGCATGCTTCTGGATTTGGACATGCACAAGCGATCGCGGCAAACTGAGCTAGGTTGCGCGGAACTCTGCATAACCATGCCACACGTGACACGCCCGCTTCACACTTCTACTGTTTTTTTTCTGTTCTGTGGAAATAACGGGAGACATAAAAATAAAACACGAACCATGTGAAATATCTTCTATTCATTTTATTTTATCAACAAACTAGCCACTCATACATGACTCAAACGTTTACAGTCAAATAATCACAATCGCGTCCCAAACGCAGGCACCAAAATGACTGAGACCACGCGACAAATGCGAGCTTGGTGGGTAACAAATGACAACTTTAATAGTTACAAATACAAACTGGATTGGTTACAATTGCAAACTGGGTTGGTATTACATTTCAGGATGGTTGCAAATTGTAAGCGAGGTTTATAACCGGTTAGCTAAGTAGGTTATGATGGAACAAGGTTGGTTACAGTTACAACCAGGTTCAGTTACAATTGCAAACTAGGGTGGTTACAATTGCTAATTAGATTGGTTAAAATTGCAACACAGGTTGGTTACAATTACTAACTAGGATGGTTACAATTGCAAAACCTGTTTGGTTACAATTACAATAGCAAACTAGGTTGGTTACAATTGCAAAATTGTTGGATAACAAATGCGATTAATGAGTTTTGTACTTTTACAACCTTCCGCCACAGCCAAATATTTAATACAATAATCTCGAAAGTGTACTGTGTAAGGGACAGCAAAAAAATATGATGCTCGTCAAGTTAAGTAGCAAAAGAAACGTTAAAAAAATCACAACTATCAAAAGCGTATATTTTGGATTTCCTTATTTATATTATATAACCTTAAAGTTTACAAACAAATATCATATTTTATTAAGCTTAAGGAAGACTCAAAGTCCATTGAGATGAAGTCGAATACGAATACGAATACACGAATTATACTATCTGTGGTGGAAGATCCTTGAGCCGTGGCAGAGGCGGTTGTATTTACAATCCGGAGGCCCTAATTTGAAAATCGAAGTTCGAAGTTACGTTGGCTCGATCCCTGTCACTCGACATTCGAGAGAAAGGGATGTTCAAAGTAGGACCTCGGTACAAATCAAGATGGGTGTCGCGTGGTCTATTTAATCGGAAAGAAATTCTTCCCGCACATATCCTAGTACAGTACTTCCAGCTTCCTAATAGTATTCGGCTAGTCACCGCTATCTCGCTTACACTCGCCATTGGCAGTATATTTGTCGCAGTCATAGGAAAACGAAAGCCGAAGACTATTAGGGAATTGGTGCTGTTCGTGTGCCGCGGTGGCGTGTCCAGGATCCATTAAAATTTAAACATCGCTTTTTGAAAATCCGAGTTAGATTTTCAAAGCTATAGTTCAGGAAATATGAATTGGCCGTCTGTAATCTTCACTGAGATCTTTTTCAAATCAAACAAAAGGTAATCGTTATATTGTCCTCGTTCTTCAAACAGCAAAGTGGGTTGAAAGGTTAGTCTCATCGCGGAAAAAAAGATCGGAAAGTAGATAACAGACGACCAAATCATATTTCCTGAACTATAACAATTAAACATTTTTTATACTGTTAAAATAGGTTTACTACTTTTTTTTAAATATTTTCCGTGGCAATATTTGAAATAAATACGAGTACCATATCAATACAATTTAAACCCTTTATTGGTTGATGTTAATCTGTTTTTTTTTACCCTTAGTGTTTAAAAATCTAAAGATATTTTTGTTGTCAAATAAAGGGTCAGCAATATTTTAAAAAGTTTTTAGTAGACTGCCAATCTAATGAAGAATGTCAGTAGGTACGCCAAATCGCTTGAAACTTTGTAAGAGTAAAGCTTATAAATAAACAAACATACTACTTTTTGTTTCATTCAAATAGACCCAGTAGTTTTGATTCTACGAACGTATGAAATTACGGTCAAAAATATTAAAGGGTGCGGGCGCCATCTTACTGGAGTGACGTCATGGTTTCGTTGCGGTACGGCCCCTTATATGATTGAGTAAGTTTACAGGGCTATATTTTTTTAACCGTTATAAGTAACCAGTTGAAATTTTCACAGATTACGTGTTATTATAAACTCTATTGTTTAAAATTACAAAATGAACAATAAATCAAATCCCAAGAGGGGTCCCCATACAAGAAACATGACAAATAACCAGTTTTTTTAGCATTTTTATACGGATTATATTTTTATAATGGCTTACTATTTTGATGCTATTTTAAGCTTAAATTGCAGTCGAACTTTCATAGTTTACGACTAAATAACAATCTCAAGTAAAACTGCTAAAAATATTTGACCAAACTGATTTTATCAACACGATGTTTTAAGCGGTCACTCATCCTGTTTTAGAATACGCTTGTAAGTAGGTAGTTGCTTAACTTTGGAAGCCGAAGTACGGGTTGTATTTGTATTAGCTTTTTATTTCGGTGTCACACAATAATATAAACTCCATACTTACGACCAAACAGTAATCTGTAGTAAAACAACAAACAACAAAATCTTACACGATGTTTAAGCGGTGTTTACTTAACTTTGGTAATAGCCCTTTCTTTACAAATGTCGTATCTAATGTAGAATTCATATCGCTAGGTACCGTATAAAATAATGAACTATAAAACATGAGTTTTTGATTGACCTAGGTAGTAGTTCTGATATTTTGTGTACTTATTCATTTCATCCATTTCAAATTTCGCGGGCGGGCGCTGCCAAGTGGCTCACTCGCCATAAGTTAGGTACCTAGACCGCCTCTCTCCCTCTCTCTCTCGCTAGTTGTTGGTATTAGCGGCCGCTGTAGTAAGTAGGTAGTTTTTGAACTGTTTTTGAGCATTATTACTGTTATTTCGTGTATGCAAGATAGCTTAGATAGCGTGCGTGTGTGTGTGTGTGTGTGTGTGTGTGTGTGTGTGTGTGTGTGTGTGTGTGTGCGTGCGTGCGTGCGTGCGTGCGTGCGTGCGTGCGTGCGTGTGTGTGTGTGTGTGTGTGACGTGTGTCCGTCTATCCGCAGCCTAGCTCAGAGACTCTTAGTACTAGAAACGTGTAATTTGGCATGAATATACATATTAGTCACGCCAACATAGTTAAATAAAAGTAAAATCATGAATATTTTTTTTTACGTAACGTGGGGAAGTTTTTTTTTCTCGTCTACCCCATAGTGTAGGGTGTCGTTGTATAGGTCTTTCCAAAATATTGCGGATTTGTGAAAACAATATTTTAATTAAGGTATCCGTTTATGAAAAGCTTTAAAGCGCAAATTTTTGTTAGAGTCAAGTGTCGTCGTCCCCTCCCCACTACAGCCAAAACTACAAATAAAAAATATGAAAAATATCTTCAAAGGAAAACTATCACGACTAAGTAGACTTCATTGGCTCTTGAGTTAAACGGTTTAAATGTTTATACCTGCCGAAAACTTATTTGCGGTGTTGGTAAACTGACCGCGACCTATATCGATGTATGGGGATAACAGTTTTCCAACGGCAAAGTTAAGTTTGTCGCGAGGTCTAATTTGTTTGTAGTAACGGCTTCGGAACCCTACACTGAGCATGGTTCGACAGGCTGTTGCCCGGTTTTTTGCATTAATGTTTTGGTATTTTTATGTAGAATACGGTGAACCCTAAATTAAAAGTGCTTGATTATTATTCTATTTTTATTTAACCAACTTATTCGACAAACATTACAAACAGAAAAGCCGGTCAGCAACGGACAGTTAGTTTAGTTAAACAGGTTAAACTGTATGTAAAACAAAACAATGGATAACCATAACTATCATAGTCACATCAAAACGAATTCGTAAAAAATTACGACTTCCAAAGTTAAGCAACTACGAGCGTAGTCTAAAACAGGATGGGTGACCGCTTAAAACATCGTGTTGATAAAATCAGCTTTGTCACCTATTTGTAGCAGTTTTACTTGAGATTTCTATTTAGTCGTAAAGTATGAAAATTAGACTAGAACTTAAGCTTAAAATCGCATCAAAATAAGAAGCCATTATTGTAATACAATCCATATAAAACAGCAAAAAAAAATGGTTTTTTTCATGGTTTTTGTACGGGGACCCCTCTTGGGATTTGATTTATTGTTCATTTTAAAAATTTAATCGATAGAATCTATAATAACACGTATTCTGTGAAAATTTCAACTGTCTATTTATTACGGTTAAAAAGATAGAAGCCCTGTAAACTCACTCATTCATATAAGGGCGCGTACCGCAGCCAAACGATGACGTCATCATCCGTGAGCGCTAGCCGCCGGGTTTCGAGCGCCGCATACGAAGTTTAAAATTCAATATCTCGGAAACTATTAGACGTATCGAAATGATTTTTTTACAGCATTTTTTTGTTTTTAATGAAGAATACGATAAGCCAAAAATCTAAACTGGTTGACATTCTCTATTTTATAATTGCCACTAAACCAAACTAATTCCGACGTCTGCAAAAAAAATCACAACTAAATACAAGTTGAAAATATTTGTTACATTTTAAACAGCTTTCAGGACTCCGCAACACACGAGTATGAACTTTATAAAATTTTAAAACACCTATATCTAACCGTCGCTAGACGTACATTAAAAAAATATCAACGCGGCGTTCGCGCGCGAAATAATAGAACCGCGATGTTCATGATTGCCTGGTACACGAGAACCATTTTAATATACACTTTTCACAAATATCAAGTATTTTTCTCATCGTCCCAATACCACAAAAAGATCAGGTTTTAAAGATGCTGGGCATAACCTTTCACTAAGAAATAACTCAATGTCAATATGTCAGATTAATGTCATGGAATACCTTTAATATTTTTTTTCATTTTAATCAGACGAACTAATTTGACGACTCTAAATGCACAAGTGTTGCCACGATATGGGTATTTTGTGGCTTGGGATAACCTGTTCGTTATGTTATTAAAATATAAATAATTTGATTTAAAAAAATTAAAAAACATTACATAGTATTAGAAATTATAAACAGAAAAGTAATTCAACTCCGGGTATTTAAAAGCTCGAGAGGCACACAGTACAGACACTGATTCAGCGTGAATCAGCGTCATCAGCGTTATGTCACGCCCACTACTGGCTTGTGTCGCGTTCGCTTAAGCCGCACTCATACAAGCCGCTCGATGTACCCTTCAAAGAGAATATAATCAATAATCACTACCGTTTAAGAGTCGGGAGTGAATTACATTGAATTGACATTAAATAATATTCTGAATAGTATGAAACGTGGGCACAATATAAGAGAAATTATAAAAGCATCTGTATAAGTCTGTGGACGGCATTGCTGCCAACATGAGCAACAAAAAGGGATGTGCTGCACACACAGTGAAACATTTTTATCGATATCGAAAATTAAAAAAAAAAAGCTAAAGTGCGTAATTTTTCAATCAGCCATATAAAAAAAAGTTTTAAATGTTTCCGACAACATCTCGCGACATTTCATTTGTTAAATAAATTCGTCGAATTAAAACAATATACTTTTTACATGACACAGTTTTTCTTTCTTTACAATTAAGGAACAACGATAGATATTAATCACGTTTCTATTATTCCGCCTGCGAATATGAAACAATTGTAGAGTTGATTACATAAATCTAAGAACGTATTTTATAGTATAATAATTATCCAAATGAAAAGTGGGTTTTTTTATGTGTATCCTATAAAAAATATTTAGTAGAAAATCAGGCGGATTTGATTCAGCAGGGGAAAGCCAAGCCAAACTTTCGTTGTCTATTAGAATATGTACAGCCAGGGGGGTATAAAAATCATAGAGGTATCGCTTAAATAAAAAATGTTGGGATATGTCCCTTTTGTAAGCACCCTAATAAGCACCACGAACTTTATTTCAAGAAAATTAAAGGTGATAATTCAACAACTATTGAAGGTCAATAGTTGGGTGTTTTACCCTATCTCTAATTTATATGTTTATGAAGATGTAACGTAAGCTAAGTAAGGTAAACCACCCAATTATTGACATCCATAATACTAGTTTTTATACGTCCTAGGGGTGGAAGAAATATAGCCTCTATTAACTTGAAATGAAGTCCATGGTGCCAATAATGCCTTAATCGAATTAACTTTCAAATAGTTGTCAAAGAAAAAAATACTTATGTCTAGTATGGACCGATGGATGTTTTCTGCAGTTGCGAAAATGAATTTAGCATAGGTATAGTGATAGATAAGTGATTGCCAACTGCAAATGGACTATAAATGCTCTAAAAAAAAGTTTTTTTTAATAAAAATATGAGACCTCCACGGCTAGTTTTTGCTGTACATAACCTGCTCAAAATATAAAAATCATGGCAACACTGACAACCGATCAATGCAAATAAAAAAACCCGCTCCTCTATAAAATATAAAAGTAGCAACACCGTCGCCGCACGCCGACAGTTTTTTTCAAGGTTTGTACACAGTTTGACTCGGGTTTACAAGTAGTAAATTTAGAGATGGGGTTTGATTTTATCGAGGCGTGAATATAAATGGTTAAGTCTACAAAAACCACTGAATGACCAAATGTTCAACTCACAATAACTTACGGTATATTTAAATTTAATGAGTGCAGTTCGACATCCAATTTTAGGGGAAACCTATCGCAAAGCCGAAGTTTTGTTTGTCAAAGTGTTTAATTTGTACGGAAATTCATAAGTCAAATTTGCATTTTTTTCTGCAGCCATTAACTTTTTTTTTGAACATATTTCTCAAAAAACAATTGTGAAACGAAACTTCGGATTTGTACTAGGTAACGCAAATACATAAATATAATATCTTATTTCACAACGCAACCAAATATAGCAGACATCTTTTAAAACTAATTGTCTTTAGACATTAACTTTAAGCTGTATTTAAAATATATGTATTGCTTACACGGTTGTACTTTTCGCTTAAGGAAACTGACCTAAGTCGAAAAATAAAACCGTTCGATCACGAGAAGACATTAAGTTTCAAATGGCGTGCATTATTTTTTTGAGTTAGCTCAGTTCGGTTCTACGGTAGTTATGTTACTCCCCACGTTTTCTGCTCGCCTAGTACATTCTAAACGACAATTGTATTTGTTTTTCAATCAAATATAAAGTAAAATACAGAACGCGAGCAGATACTCCAACAATTTATAAAACTAATTTATTTTCATTTGTAAATATTACACCCAAAAATAAGTGAACTTAAAATATCTATTTGTATTTGCACTTAGTATTAATATCGTAATGAATTGTACCACGTTTCTAGCAAAAACGTATTGAATGGCAAACTGAAGAACTATCGTCTGGTGCTCAATAGATCGGGGACTATACCACGAGATACAAAAACACCAAAAAAAAAATAACAACCCTAGCAGTCGCCCCGTCAGCCATTGACTGAGATGACAGTTTACTAGGGTTGACATTACTTTTGGCTGTGATAAATGGGTAGTTTAAAAAAAATATACATAGTTAAGGGCTTTAATTAAAACAAAACTTAGGGCCTGTTGTTTGATCAGTAGTTAAACTAAACAATTGTTAAAAATCATTACTAATGGTTAAATCTCAAGGAAATGTGTAAAATTTTCGATTCCTTTTTCGAATTTTAACAATTAGTTGAGTTAACTACTGATCAAAAAACGGGCCCTTAATTGATTCCTTTGTGTAACCATAGTTACCCATATAGTTTGTATGACTAACTTTCGTTACACAAAGGATGCGATCGTGATTTTGTTTTCAATAAGGCTATTATGTGAAATATTTTTGGAAACGACCCAAATAATTTATCTTTGTTGAGTATTTTTGTAATACGTTGTACATATACCTAGATGGTCACATAATTACACACAGATATTTGTATGGAAAAAGCTTTTTTTTAATCATGTGTGCCGTGTCGTGTCGTGCTGTGGAATGAAAAACGTTGGGGGAAGCAAAATTACTTTTTTTTTCAAGGAGACGAGATGAAATACGAGCAAACAAGCCACCTGATGCCGACTACCCCTACTGTAAAAATAAAAGGAGTATAACCATGTACCGGCCGACCTTATCGTTAAATCAGTTTTAACGATAATATCAAAGAAGGTAGCTTACTGTAATGTAGCAATCGAAGCATTCTACAGGGTGAAATCGAAGACGTGATCAAAGTGATACGACTTAAATAAAAAGCATTAAAGTGTGATCTTAATAACGTGAGTAGTTCCAAACCAGTAAATAGAATATATCACCAAAAAGGCCATCTTCCCTCCCCAAAGGTTACCGTAAGACCGAGATTTTCTAAATTCCACGAAACAAAACAAATAATTGACAATGACTGACTTGAATTGTCACTGTAACTTTACTGAAGCGTCATTAAAGTAAAATAGTCTGAGTAGGATCCATAGGGGTATGATTCTAAAAATAAGGTAACCATGATTTACTTAATCGGTGACCCCTCGTATGCCGGAGCCGTTTCAGAATTTGACGGCCCAGTGCCGCGACGTGGTCACGTGACCGATCACGTGATGTCAAACAAACAGGAATAGCGGCCATATTGAATATTTTTATGTATGGAGCGATTTTTTGTAAAATTCTACACTTTTTTGGCTTGACCTACAATCGATTTTAAACCTTCGCTGCTATGAAAGAAGATTCAAAATAAAATTCGGGTAGGCAAGAAAAGGATTGGCACGGATCCGTGCTTACGCAGTTCATGAACTGGCACGGATACGTGTCTAGGCATACGAGGGGTTAATGGGGAAAATTAACAAAATAGAAAAAGCTTTTGTTTCTTCTAACTAATATTGCTTGGAAATGGCCATCAATTACCGAATCTGAAAACTGTTTTGTGATCACGTCTTCGATGTCACCTGTAACTATTGGTACAGTAGAACACAATTTATATGGCGTGTCGTGAATCTTCGTTCGTGCAGACACGAACAACGATCCGATGATTTCCGAAAGCACGATTAAAACCCACGTACGTAATAGTAATAAGGTGCAAATTAAATTGCATCTATTTTTTCCATCTCACTCACGGCTGGCTGAATGACACGCGCGCGCGTCAACATGGCGTCACTAATAACCAATAATAGCACAGAATAGAATACAGACGCGCAACGCGTGGATCATGCTGATTGGTTCCCGCGCTTCGAAAATTCGTCTTCTGCGCAGGTACATCGGTAAGCCACGCAGAACAGAAAAAACAGTAGAAGTGTCAAGTGGGCGTGTAACGTGTGGCATAGTTATGCGGAGTTCCTCATAACCTACCATACTTTTGCCGCGATCGCTTATTTCAATATTTCCATATTTCGATATTTCTAAAATAGGAAATAAATCCAGAAGCATGCCTTATTGTGCTATTTTGGAGTGTTAAAACGATAGCCGCACCAAAAACATTTTCCATGGTGGCGTGTTGTTTTTATGATAGTCGGGTATTGGAGGTCTGATACTAAGCGAAGCTCATGCCACTTCCACTGTTTTTTCTATTCCATGGGTAAGCCATATCAGTTGTGTTTTACTGTAACCACATTTAATTTAAAATGCTTGTAATTACTATCAGTTAGCTACCTTCTTTGGTACTACGGTAGTGGAGTCCTGTCGCTTCCCGGGTCGTGTCCAAACCTCAGTCGTGCGTGTCCAGCGCGCCGGGCGCTCTACTCGCGCAGCTTGAGCGCGTGGTCCTTGATCACGCCGCCGTCACCCTCGGACACGAAACGCTTGCGCCCTCTGGAATATAATCATCAAGCCAGCTAAAACGCGGATTCCAAACGCAAATACCACAATTTCAAAGTAACAGACTTGTTACCAGATTCCCAAAACACAAGATTTGTAATATTGGGTGAAGATAATAAACAAGCTTAAGGCTATGCGCGCACCAGCAACTTAGTTCATTTGTCTCTTTTGCACGCTCGAAGTGAAAAAAGCGGCCAAGTGCGAGTCGGACTCGCCCATGAAGGGTTCCGTGAAAGGTAAATTGCGGTTTACGATTTATGACGTATTAAAAAAAAACTACTTTTTGAAGACCTATCCATAGATACCCCACACGTATGGGTTTGAAGAAAAATTGAGTTTCAGTTAGTATGGGGAACCCCAAAAATTTATTGTTTTTTTTCTATTTTTGTATGAAAATCTTAATGCGGTTCACCGAATACATCTACTTACAAAGTTTCCATAGTATAGCTCTTATAGTTACGGAAAAAAGTGGCTGTGACATACGGACGGACAGACGGACGGACGGACAGACATGACGAATCTATAAGGGTTCCGTTTTTTGCCATTTGGCTACGGAACCCTAAAAAAGAGAGATGTACTGTCGCGGCGACAAAAGTTGCTCGTGCGCGCATAGCGTAAGTGTGAGTTTAGACCAAGCGAACGAACAAGAATTCTATGGCATTATCTCTTACGTTTACGTTGTTAAAATAAAGACAAAACATGTTCTAGAGCATTCGCTCGTTTGGTCTAAACTCTAAACCCACCCTAAGAGGAGTGTTAGTTGAATATGTTGTAGATATTATGAAAAACTATGTGTGTACGTTTTCGTTTCTAAGAAATTATTTCTTAGAATGAAACAAATAAATATAAAAACAAAAACAGAAACGTACAGACCTAGTTCTCTATAACAACTACAACATATTCAAAAATCGTGGAAATCGGAGTTGATTTGACGAGTTTGAGGCTTGACGAGAAATGTTATCGCTCGTAGCTAAATTGGTATGGAATTTTAGCAGCGCTTTACAATCGTCTTAACCTGAAATGATAAGTTTTGAAATTCCAGTATTTTAAGAATCTGGTATTTCGAAAATGAGCAACATATGAAAATACCGTAAAAGAGATCACAAAAAGTGAAATTAAAATTAAAATCGGCCAAGAAATACGAATGATACAAGTTAAACTGCTAATTTAGACAGAGATTATCCGATTTGTGACGTCATGTAACAGGCCGGCCATATTCTGTTTTGCGAAGAGATAGGAAAAAAAACTTTGTTGGCTTACATTTTGGTTAAGTATTTTTATAGCAATTTCAAAAATGATTTTTATAAACTGTTTTTTTAATAAATCAGCTTTTATTGAAGCTGTAAAAAAATGTCCCGAATATAATAGAAGGGTATCAGCTACAGAGAGAATTAATTACCTGCTAGGCATGCGTTGGAGCACGGCGCGGCCGAGCACGAACTTGTGCTGGCAGCGCTCCAGGAAGCGGTCCAGCATAATGTACGCCAGCGGCACGTCCAGCACGATGTCCGACATGTCCTCCAGCACGCGCAGGAAGCCCTACAGGAAATACGGGAGTTAGTTCATAGTTCAAAGGGCAGACGAGCACGAGAATTGGCCACAAGTCCCGGTAGAAGACAAAATTATAAAAAACCAATAATCTAAGAAATTCATTGTTTATTTTCATGAATATTTGTGTTTGAGCTATGAAATAATGCTCCAATTACTCGATAATCACGTACTTTTAAAGATCAAGTGAGGTCTTTGCAACGATTTATACACTAAATCATTATTTTCATATTAAGTTTAAGATGAAATAACTATTAATTATACGTTATTTTTAATAAAAACACGCTTGGTCAATATTTGAGGTTATGTGTCACACAGTACTATACATAGTTCGCAAATTCTATTGACGGCGACTTTAGAGTATTTTGTATGGTCCCCCCCCTCTTACAAATACATCTTGAAGGCTCTCCTTCTTAAATCAATCTTTGGGTTGTATGGATGAGCTCGGCAGATGGAAATGTCATAATGTATGTATGTATGTTGAATAATATATTATTGCTGGCGACTGTACTGGTAGGTTGTCTTACCCGGTCCATCTGGTCGGGCGTGACGATGATGGAGCGCCGCAGCTCCGACAGGAAGGTGGCGAGCTGCTCCTCCACCGAGGAGTTCACCGTCTCCAGCGCCAGGAGCACAGTCTGCGAACAACCAGGGATTACACTATTCAAGTGTGATTGGTGACATTGAGAGCTTGTGCCACGGAGTTGGAGGTTTCGAATTTGGTTTATCTGAGTCGGAACCGAAATCGGAGTCGGAGGCTGAGGTAAAAAAGTTCGCCGCAGGTCAGGTGTTCCTGCAGCAGCTGGAGCTGTGTGCTGTGCTCACCTCGTAGACCAGCTCGTGGTGGAAGTGCGGCACTTCGAGCTCGCGCGCGCAGCGCAGCGCCTCGGCCAGGTCGCCGCAGGTCAGGTGTTCCTGCAGCAGCTGGAGCTGTGTGCTGTGCTCACCTCGTAGACCAGCTCGTGGTGGAAGTGCGGCACCTCGAGCTCGCGCACGCAGCGCAGCGCCTCGGCCAGGTCGCCGCAGGCCAGGTGTTCCTGCAGCAGCTGGAGCTGTGTGCTGTGCTCACCTCGTAGACCAGCTCGTGGTGGAAGTGCGGCACCTCGAGCTCGCGCACGCAGCGCAGCGCCTCGGCCAGGTCGCCGCAGGCCAGGTGTTCCTGCAGCAGCTGGAGCTGTGTGCTGTGCTCACCTCGTAGACCAGCTCGTGGTGGAAGTGCGGCACCTCGAGCTCGCGCACGCAGCGCAGCGCCTCGGCCAGGTCGCCGCAGGCCAGGTGTTCCTGCAGCAGCTGGAGCTGTGTGCTATGCTCACCTCGTAGACCAGCTCGTGGTGGAAGTGCGGCACCTCGAGCTCGCGCACGCAGCGCAGCGCCTCGGCCAGGTCGCCGCAGGTCAGGTGTTCCTGCAGCAGCTGGAGCTGTGTGCTGTGCTCACCTCGTAGACCAGCTCTTGGTGGAAGTGCGGCACCTCGAGCTCGCACACGCAGCGCAGCGCCTCGGCCAGGTCGCCGCAGGCCAGTTGTTCCTGCAGCAGCTGGAGCTGTGTGCTATGCTCACCTCGTAGACCAGCTCGTGGTGGAAGTGCGGCACCTCGAGCTCGCGCACGCAGCGCAGCGCCTCGGCCAGGTCGCCGCAGGTCAGGTATTCCTTCAGCAGCAGCTGGATCTGCCGGATAAGCGACTTCACTGGCCTGAAACAACGATACTCATTAGGCTGCATACTTATGGCAATGTCACACTCCAAGGGGCTCTACTCTAGTCGGTAATAGTACATTTCGATGCTAGTGCGGAAAGTATTTCATTACTTCACGAGTACCGAGATGTCGGGATACCGGGACGAGTCAAGAATGACATTTCCGCATGTGTATCGAACGACGTTTTTTAATACATTTGCGAAAAAATGTGTACCTATGTGTGTATGTGGGTATCTGTGTATCTGTCCTTTTTCCCCGGAACTCTGAAGTCTGAGAGAGCGCCCGCCCGCCCGCCTACACCGCACCGTGCTAGCCTCCTGATTACCTCTGCGCTCCTGGTACTAACTCTTTGGTTGGATACACAGGCTTATATTTAAAAAAAAAAGTAAAATGCACTCTAGTATTTTCAACTTTTGCGAGCATTTTGCATTCCCTCTACGAGCCTTATGTCCCTGATAAGATATCATTATCATCATAACTGTGGGGCTAGGTAGGTAGGTGTTTACCTGATGCCACCGCCGACGCCCCAGATGTTGTCTAGTCGCACCAGCCCCTGCTTCATGGAGAGCAGCGTCTCGGCGCGGTGCAGCGCTTGCCTGTAAACAATCATGTAGGTATTAGTTTTACACGTTTTCTATAATCTATCGAACTTCTTCTCGTATCAATGGTTCCTATTTTCATCAGACTGTGCGGGGCTAATATTATAAATGCGAAAGTTTGTGTGTGTATGTTAGTTTTTTACTCCTTCACACCGCAACGGCTGGACAGATTAACACAGGCTACTTATCATGACGGTAAATTTATTAGTTCCCGAGGGAAGATAATCGAAGTCCCCGTAATATAGGATGGCTGCATAATTAATTCCACGCGAAGTCGCTAGCAAAAGCTAGTAGATATAGGAAAACTAACCAATAGACCAATCTCCCTCTAGGCCGGGATTATGACCTAATTCCATCGGGATAAAGATAGAAGTTGGACGAGTATATACCAGTGTCCCAAAAATGAACGTCAACCCGCCTGGTGCTGATAGAGTAGTTAAAAAGCTATCAATTTATGTTTAAAGATTCTTTAATCTCATAAAAAAAAACACTTACATGAGAACTTAAAACTAGTACAATTAAGGTTATGTGAGATATGCACAAGAAATAAATTACTTATAAGCATACCTGGCATTTAACCTTAACACTGAAAAACTTATGAAATAAAACACGAAGATAATGATTTTTCATAAAAATGATCAATAGCTCCGAAACTAGTTAAAATCGCTGAACATTCATAGGGATTAAATCGATATTTATTATAACTGACATTATTAATACTGCAATGTGATAGTTAAGTATCTTAGGTTATTTTTAAAATTTGTGCTAGCTTGTAAGAATCGTTTTCAAACACAATGTATATTGTTCCTGAAATAAACATGAATTGAATTGAATTGAATTGATAGCTCTTTAGCTGCTCTATCAGCCATAGGCGGGTTGACGTTGATTTTTGGGACATCCTGTATATCAACCAGGGCTTGGAACACACGAGCTAGTCAGCTGGATACTCTCGGCGCGTCCAGCTCCGAGCCCTGCAGATCGTACCTGGCGGCAGGGTTGGGCGGCGGGTCGCGCGGCTGCGTGACGAAGCGCGGCGGCAGGCAGTCGTCGGCGACGCAGCGCGCCATGAAGTTGGAGAGCAGCACCGCCGCGTCCGGCGTGTCCAGCACCAGGTCCGGCAGCTTCTCCAGCAGGTGTTCGAACGCTGGGTAGGGAGAGGATCATCATAGAGGTGGAAGGTGACCGTAGATTCCACCAATTTGGATACAGCCCTTGGAAATCGTACAATGAAATGGGTGTTACCTTGCTGCCTTGTGAGAGAGCGAGTGCAATATATGTGAGTTTGTATCTATCCGACAGGTAATATCTAGAACCACGGAACTTATCCGAAAAAAATCTTTCACCATTTGAAAGGTACATTATTCCGGTTGGATATAGGCTATTTTTTGACCGGAGCGAAGCCAGGGCGGAACGCTAGTCGTAAACAAACCACATCTAACGCTATATACTTGTGGATATGGTAAAATTGCTGAGTGAAATGGAACGTACAGATGTAAGAAAGGGATGGAAGAGTGCGAGGGAGACATAGAACGAATGGAAGACTAGATGGGTGTAGTGTTTCCGCTAGTAATTGTGTCTTTAAATCCAAACTAACCAATGAGTTACTTGAACAATCTTGTTTTAAGACTACGCCGAGCGTACGCCGGATGTACAGTGGCGCCCTCATCACTATTATTGTGTTTTCTAATAAACTAAAGTATTTTCTTGAAATCGGACGGTGCATTTTTGTACTACAAATGAAAACACAACTTATAGGACATATCACATAGTTTAATAACAATTGACCTTTGAGTCATCAACTTAACGGAAAAAAGTGGCCGCCTTTTCCCGTTAAGCTGACTACTCATAGGGTAATTGTTATCAAAGTTTGTTACGTATCCCATAAATTGTGTTTTTACTTGCGCTACAAAAAAGCATCGTCCGATTGCAAGGAAATTCTTTAGTTTATTAGAAAACACAATAATAGTGATGAGGGCGCCACTGGACAGTCGACGTTTGCTCGGCGCAGTCTTAATAAATCCATACCTGTGGCAATATCCTTAGCGGAGAACACTCTCCCGTAGAGATCTGAGATCAAGACGGAAGCCATCTCGCAGTGCGACGGCTTGTGCTCCAGGGCGATCTCCACTATCGTCTCACATACCTGCCGACAACACATGGTAAAAATTCGAACCCAATTTATGTCTCACATACCTGCCGACAACACATGGTAAAAATTCGAACCCAATTTATTATGAATGGTGATTTTTGTATTTTCTTAGACCTAAAAAGCGTGTAATATAGGAAATGCAATTTAACCGGTTATAAGACGTTTTTGTATGAAATAACCGGTTAAAACCGGTTATAACCAGTTATTTAACCAGTTATATAGAAAGTGTTTATATATCTTTGTATGTGTGTGTCTTTCTATGGCATATCGGGATGGTTCTTAACTAGATATCATGGTGCGGGAAAACTGGTAATTCATTCATACAATTGAACAAGTTCAGAGGGCCAAGGAGAAGGGCGGAGGGAGGAGCTTGAGTGGGGAAAAAGAGAAGTCGTGCCAACACGTGACTGGAAGAAATCCATAAAAGGGATAAGTTCGCCTTTGTACCTTTTGTGTTTCTGATTCTTTTCTGTTTTTTTTTGTGTATGCAATAAAGAGTTTACATACATACTCGTTGTTAAAGGAAATTAACATGTTTTCATTTATATTTTATATTTTATTTGTTTTGTCCCATCGTGTACATCAATAATGTGTGGTGCCGCCTTAATATTCATAGACTAGGGAATCTAGTTAGGCATAGACTAGGGAATCTAGTTAGGCATAGACTAGAGTTGTCACTGTTTTTAGGTTAAATCACTCTCGACTTGTCCTGTTAACGGATAGCGTGCGGACGCATTTATTCAGTCTTTATTGTATTTCGTGTTTTACTTTAAATTATAGATTAAATAGTTATAAACAGACCTAGGAATATACGGGGCAAAATTAAATGACAGCGGGGGATTGCCTATATCGATAAACTCAATTATCGATGCTTTTCCCAGATACTAATGATCGCTCCAAGTTTTATTTGTAAAAATATTTTTTTATTGAAAGTATGCAAACGATCCAAAATAATAACTTTATTCTGGTCGTTCTTTATTTTAAAAGGGTTTTTTAACCTTCACTCATTATCATCATTTTATTTTTACTCCGAACAAATTCTGATCGTTTATGTTAACAATAATAAATGGTACCTACAGTCATTCAGAAATAAACAATTAGAAAAAAAATTGATGATGATTATTGAAGATTAAAAAATCCTTTTAAAATAAAAAGTTACCAGAATTATGTTGCTATTTTGTTTCATTTGCATACTTTTAATAAAAAAATATTTTTACAAACAAAACTTAGAGCGATCATTAGTATCTGGGAAAAGCATCGATAATTGAGTATCGATATAGGTAATCCCTAGCTGTCATTTAATTTTGCCCCGTAAATTCCTAGGTCTGGTTATAAAGCACCAGTGTTCATCATTTAACGTCTAGAACCCGCCGAGTTCCTTGAGACATGGTCAAAATGCAGATCTTCAATTTCATCATCCATCACCGAGTACGGTAATACAGCCAGCCCCGGGTCAAGGAAGGCGAGTATTGTCACTCGGAGCTGGCTGAAAATCAGCGCTGCAGGTGTTTAACACCTCAGCATTATGCTGAGCCAGTGTCCGATTCACTGCCGCGAAGACACCAACTACTTGTTTATTGTTGTTTTCTGGTTTTACTTTTTTCTGTGTGTCTTGTGTGTGTAGTGAATAAATGTTTTTTACTTTTTGCTTTTTTTTTTATTGTCCACACTCGTGCATACATACATACAAGGCAGCAGAGCAGTTCACTAACCAGGTAGCTCCGCTTGGCGGTGACGAATTCCAGGAAGTCCTCGGCGGCCGCGTTGGTGTCGCCGTGCTCGAAGTACTCCTGCACCACCGGCTCGCACTTGCGCTGTGGACATACACAACCGTTACAAACGTTTATCCAGTTGGTATCATTCTGTCAATATAAAACATTGAGAAACACGGAAGGGAGTAGGCATTCGCACCATTTCCCCTCTGGCAAAGTACAAGCCCAAGCGGGCATGCGCATCTAATAAAACTAGTTGTTACTCGGATTGTCCACTAGACAGAGTCCAGTCGCGCTAGTGAACGTTAAACAACAAATCCGACTTCTCGCCGATGAAAGAGATGAAAGCCCTATCGTGTCAATGTGTGAATTGTGACTCGTTCGTACACAAAAATTGCTCGAGGTGTGCAAGTTTTGTCGGTGTATTGTTCCATTTTTTATGTATTAGTGTCATCATTACAGTTTTGTTTTTGTATGTAGGTGTACAGAGCTGCATTTGTGTGCAAATTTCCCCCCGCAAGAAATGACAGAACTATTTGACTGTAATATTCATAGCTAAGGCGACTCCCTTCCGCTAGGAAGGCCGTGTTGCTCAATGATGTAAAAAATTATCCCTGTGAGTAATTAAGAAAACTTTACAGCGCAGATATATAAAAAGAGTTGATTGATATTTTAATCAAAATACCCAATTTTCATAATTCCGAATGCAATTACCTAACCTACGTATAGCAATGAAATTATGCTTATTCTAAAATAGCTCCATTATAACAACTTTCGAAAACTAAAAAATTTAAAAAAGGAATTTTCGTAATTTAAGGGCGCACCCGTTATTATTTCGTTATTAAGTTTATATCGTTATGATAAGTACCGCTATGGATCTGAGTTTTATAAGGTTTATAAGGTAATTTGAAGGGTTGATTTGAAGGGTTTATCACCACGGAATAGAAAAAACAGTGGAAGTGGCATGAGCTTCGCATAGTATCAGACCTGTTGTCGCCAATACTCAAACTATCATAAAAACAACACGCCACCATGGAGAATGTTTTTGGTGCGGCTATCGTTTTAACACTCCAAAATAGCACAATAAGGCATGCTTCTGGATTTATTTCCTATTTTAGAAATATCGAAATATCAAAATAAGCGATCGCGACAAAAGTATGGTAGGTTATGAGGAACTCCGCATAACTATGCCACACGTTACACGCCCACTTGACACTTGTACTGTTTTCTCTGTTCTGTGGTTTGTGTCATGAGCGAGTTTTTTTTTATTGCATGTAGAAGGCAAACGAGCAGCACGCATGCCACCTGATATTAAGTGGGATCTCTGCCCAGTTAAAGTACAACCTAACCTAATGGCAGGTATTTTTGGAAAGTTGTCTGACTATGTTGAAACCAGCTTAGGACAAAAAATCCGGACCAGCGATGCATTACGCGAAGAATGTCGGGGCCAATGAGCTTCGAGGGGCTCTATGTTACTCGGTAAAACCATATTGCATTTGAGATGTTATCGTGTTGTCTATGTTATGACAGTTAATTAATAAAAAGCAAACTTTAATAACCCTACTGCATTGTTTTGGACCCCCCCCCCCTCTCATTACTATGATTATAGAATTATACTGCCCTGCTAAGGCCGTATGTAACCAAGCTGGAATAAGACTTGCTCCGAGATTAGTCTATACAAATTCGGCGTTTAATCCCCTTGTTGTTCGTGGTACACCTACATTAGTCCACCTGGGAATTTTAGCAGACCTTAGCAAGTCGACGAAGCTCCGCTTTCGTGGAGCTCCTGCTTCTACATTATTTTGGCCCTTTGGGCCCTCTGAAGAACTAACATAACCTAAACCTACCTATTGATTTTGTCCATTCTACTCTCCGTAATCGACATAGAACAATGCCCTGTTAAATCTAGGTATAAGACCTTATTCTCGCTTGGTGAAATCCGCCATAAAACAAATAGTGAGACTGAGGACAAACGCAAACGCATTATTTGATTTAAAAAAAATGGCGGTATATCTGACAAAACTCCTGTAGCAAGTGCAACCTTATTACTAACGGGGGAGGGTTGTATTTGCTTTGGCTATTGAGGCAGTAAAGCCTATGTCACTCCGACAACCAAGACGGATCCAACGACAACACATGTTAAAATGCCATTAAAAAAAAAACATACATACACTCGAAAAACATGACACTTTCTGGCGAAATCGGGTAAAATAAATACGATAACATGTCCAAAGCAATATGTTTTAGCATATTGGAATAGAGCCCCAGATTTGTCGCATTATATAAGCGTCTAAATTCAGAACGTGTTTATTTCCAGTAGCGTCGTTTTGTATGAAAAAAAAAGCTTATAAATTCCAACATTAAAATGGTATAAAACCCATCCAACTGTCGTTTGGAGCCGCGCCAAACACGCACCGCCAGTTTAGTTAACAAACCAGAAAAATAGCTTCGTTGTTTCGCAAAACCATCGCTGTCTCTATCGGTGTCTTGGCAGAAAAATAGTGTAACAATATGCATGGATTTTTTAAATCGCATTTCTCATCAAAATATGTAAATACCGTAAAAGAGATCACCAAAGGTGAAATTAAAATTAAAATCGGCCGAGAAATACGGATGATACAAGCATTTTGAATTGCTAATTAGACAGAGAGATCCGATATGCACTGTGACGTCATATGACAGGTCGGCCAGATAAACTCCATGTTAAATTCTGTTTTGCTAGAAAGAGATAGGAACAAATCTTTGTTGGCTTATATCTTGGTTATTTTTATAGCTATTAAAAAAAACGATTTTTCTCAACTGTTTGTTACATAAAGCATTTAATTATTGAGACTGAAAAAACGACATCAATATTCCCTTCTATCCATTATTTGAATTATATTTCGAATCGAATTAACGCGAGCCCAACTCACACTTAACCATTTTTTGCATTTGTTTTTTTTTTCTGGGGTTTGTATAATAATCATACGTGTTGTATACGTTTCACCGTTTTAACGATATAATAAAAATAAAAATATGTTGAAAAAAAAAACGTTGTACGGAGACCCCATTCCATACGTATGTTTGCAATGATCTCAAAAACTACTGAACGAAATGTCATGTTTTATTGTATAACTATAGGACGCCCGCGACTTCGTACGCGTAAAATTAGTTTCCCGCTACTCCCCCCATTTCTTCCCGTTGGGGGTCGATTTTCGGAAAATCCTTTCTTAGTGCTCACTTACATAATAAAAGGAACCCCAGTACCAAATTTCAAGTTGCTAGGTACAGTAGTTTCGGCTGTGCGTATATAGATAAATTCTGGTTTATGTACGGATGTTACTGGAAACTGACATAAACATCTTCTGTTTCTGTTTTGGTTTATTTTTCTGATTTGTTATTTTCTGTTTGTGCAATAAAGAGTTTACACTTTACATACATACATACATACATACATACATAAACCAAGCGACCGGGCGGCTCGCTAGTTGAACATATAAGATAGCTAGCCGATTCATCTGCAAGCGGCCCACTTCGGTTCATTTTATAAGCAGTACATTGGATTTAGATACGTTGTTGATAAATAAAACACGAGGTAACGGTGTGTTTACGCTGAAACTAGCGTTTGAGACAATAATAAAAATAAAATAAATATCAAGGGACGATCTCATCTCACACAAATTGACCTAGTCCCAAACTAAGCTCTAGGCTTGTACTATGGGTACTAGACAACGATATAAATACTTATATAGAGAAATAAATATTCGTGCTCATCACACAAATATCTGCCCTTGCTGGGATTTGAACCCAGGACCGCTTGCTTCGTAGGCAGTGTCACTAGTGTCACTACCAACTAGGCTAGCGCGTCGTCATCTATATATATAAAAGGCAATGTCCCGGGTGACATATCAACGCCCAGCCTAAACCGCTAAAGATACAAATTTGGAATTTTGAGGGGAAGTTGATTTTGTAATGGAGGCGTCGTTTAAGAAGGGATTTTTCGAAATTTAACCCCTAAAGGTATGAAAGGGGGTTGCAAAGTTTGTATGGGAAAAAATATTTTTATTGTCTAATTTACTTGAAACTTGGTAAAAATGCTCTTCAATGCAAATAATGAGACACCTATTTCAGCGATTACTAAAATTCAACCCCTAGAGGGATGAAAGGGGGTTGCAAAGTGTGTATAGATAAAATATTTTTATGATCAAATTTACTTGAAACTTGGTAGGAATACTCTTAAATGCAAATAACGAGACACGTATTTCGGCGATTACTAAAATTCAACCTCAGGGATGAAAGGAGGTTGCAGTGTTTACAGAAAAATATTTTTATGATTAAATTTACTTGAAACTTAGTAGGAATGCTCTTCAATGCAAATAATGAGACACGTATTTCAGCGATTACTAAAATTCAACCCCTAGAGGGATGAAAAGGGGTTGCAAAGTGTGCATAGATAAAATATTTTTATGATCAAATTTACTTGAAACTTGGTAGGAATACTCTTAAATGCAAATAATGAGACACGTATTTCAGCAATTACTAAAATTCAACCCCTAGAGGGATGAAAGGGGGTTGCAATGTTTGTGTGGGAAAAAATACTTTTATGGTCAAATTTACTTGAAACTTGGTAGAAATGCTTTTCAATGCAAATAAAGAGACACGCATTTCAGCGATTACTAAATTTCAACTCCTAGAGGGATAAAAGGCGGTTGCAAAGTTTGTTTAGGAAAAATATTTGGTATGCTCAAATTTACTTTAAACTTGGTAGCAATGCTCTGAAATGAAAATAATGAGTCACGTATATCAGTGATAACTAAAATTCAACCCCTAGAGGGATAAAAGGCGGTTGCAAAGTTCGTTTAGGAAAAAACATTTGGTATGCTCAAATTTACTTTAAACTTGGTAGAAATGCTCTGAAATGAAAATAATGAGTCTCGTATATCAGTGATAACTAAAATTCTACCCCTAGAGGGATGAAAGGGGATTGAAAAATTTGAATGGAAAAAATACCTACTTTTGTGGTCTTTACTTGAAACTTGGTATAAATGCTCTTCAATGCAAATAAAGAGACACGCATTTCAGCGATTACTAAATTTCAACTCCTAGAGGGATAAAAGGCGGTTGCAAAGTTTGTTTAGGAAAAATATTTGGTATGCTCAAATTTACTTGAAACTTGGTAGCAATGCTCTGAAATGAAAATAATGAGTCACGTATATCAGTGATAACTAAAATTCAACCCCTAGAGGGATAAAAGGCGGTTGCAAAGTTTGTTTAGGAAAAAACATTTGGTATGCTCAAATTTACTTTAAACTTGGTAGAAATGCTCTGAAATGAAAATAATGAGTCTCGTATATCAGTGATAACTAAAATTCAACCCCTAGAGGGATGAAAGGGGATTGAAAAATTTGCTCTTTTAAAAATTTGTATAAATGCTCTTCAATGCAAATAATGAGACATATATTTGAGCGACTACTAAAATTCAATCCTTAGAGGGATGAAAGGGGGTTGCGAAGTGTGTATAGATAAAATATTTTTATGATCAAATTTATTTGAAACTTAGTAGAAATACTCTCCAATGCAAATAATGAAACACGTATTGTATAAGGTAAGTATAAGGGGGTTGCAGTTTGAATGGAAATAAATACTTTTATAAACAAATTTACTTGAAACATGGTAGAAACGCTCTTCAATGCAAATAATGAGATACGTATTTAAGCGATTACCTAAATTTAACCCCTAGAGGGATGAAAGAGGGTTGCAAAGTTTGTTTAGGAAAAAATATTTGGTATGCTCAAATTTACTTGAAACTTGGCAGAAATGCTCTTCAATGCAAATAATGAGACACGTATTTCAGCGATTACTACAATTCAACCCCTAGGGATAAAAGGGGGTTGCAAAGTTTGTTTAGGAAAAATGTAGTAGTTTGGTAGAAATTTGGTCATTTTTGAAGTGAGAAATGTGGGGTATTAAGATAACCTAATGTTTACCTAGCTATAAAATAACCTACCTACCTACAAATTAAAATTATGACTGAAGTTAGATACATGAAACTCGGTATCAACACCAATATAAATTATGTTCAGCTTCGGTGTTTTTCGAAAATCTTAAGTGGGTTAATTGTTTGTATAGAATATATGGCAAATTTATCTAGAATCGTATAAAAAAACATACTTAATGGTGAAAGAGAGGTAGTGAATTTATTTTGTATGTCAATTTTGTTGTTTTAAAGGTTAGAGCCATAAAATTAAAGTTGTTCATGTGGACCGCTTACTTAAAATTCACGCTCTAGACTTTTTTTTTAAAAGCCTTTGAAGGTGATGTGAACTATAACTGTACTTTTAACAGAAGTTCTGACTCTCCGCAGACGAAGTCGCGGGCGGAAAGCTAGTCAATAATAAAATTGTCTTGATAATTTAAGGTCCGTCCGTGTACGCACCGTTTATCACTATTCGTTCGGGACAGTTGTCCAATTTTTCAGGCTTTGTCTAGGCTTGTACGGTAAAACACAACTGATATGGCTTACCGATGTACCTGCGCAGATGACAAAATTTCGAAGCGCGGGAATCAATCAGCATGATCCACGCGTCTGTATTCTGTGCTATTATTGGTTATTAGTAACGACATGTTTAGTTTTCATTTTATTTATGACAGGAAAACGAAAATTGACCTTTCCCCCCTGACCCGAAAGTACTGAGACTAAAATTTTGAAAAACCTATAAGAATTCTATCAAAAAAAAACGTATGCACGGAACCCTCTCCACGCGAGTACAACTCGCACTTGTCCGGTTTTTTAAATTAGTATTTGCAGTTGATTCACCCGTTTAACGCATTTACCGCACTGTATGTTACCATGTCGTTCCGAGCCGCAAAGCGCCCATTTGGCATTTCTCCAATGTAAAGTTAAAGAAAAAGCAAACGTTATTATTCTCAGCTCATATTATGTGAACAGTCGAGAGTCGAGGCCATCTACTTCCTTGCGAACATGGACGTAGAAGAAAAGACACAAAGTAAAAAAAAAAGATTTATTTCAAAGATAAAGTTTTTTTTTAACTAGCAACCCACCCTCTCTTCGCTTTGGTTAATGTGAGAACAAAACAGAATTTATTTTATATAAAAACCTTCCGTGAAAAATTATCATCGCAAACAGAATTACAGACAGACGCGGTGAGAAAAAGTGTTTTATAATATGTAAGCGATTAAGTGATTTTTAACATTAAACTTTACAAAACAATAGTAAAGGTCAGCTCAGGCCCGGTTTTATAAAGGTCCGTTAGTAAATATGTCAGATCAAATTTTAGTAACTTCATACAAGTTTTGACATTTCTGACCGAAATTTGATCTAACGGATCTTTATAAAACCCAGATTTAGTGTATTTAAGAAAAGTGTTTTTATTTTCTATATTAGCCAGGAAAGTTGTAACTGAATAAGGCTTAATTACAAAATATTCATAATAATTAAAAATGATAAATATCACGAACATACTCGTACATACATCAACCAACAATGGTAGATTGTGCATCAAGGGCGGTAAGAAGGGGATTGCTTCCGAGAGACTAATTATTAGAAGCCCGACGCCGACGTTTCTCATCACATTTGCAAGGAAAAAAAAAGAAAAAAAACAACAATCAAACAAATGAACTCGACTCGCTAAAAGAGTTTGTAAACTTTTTTCAATTTAGTCTTCCACAGATAATGCTTAGAACTGCTTTTAAACTTGACAGGCCATACTGCCAGATTGTACAGTCAACAGCATAAAAAGTGATCATTTATGTACCTTGTCACTTTCAATCGTTTCACAATTTTGTATAACATTTCAAACACAAAAGCGACAAGGTACATAAATGATCTTATTTATGCTGTTGACTGTATTGATTTTCAAAATGAAATTTAATAAAATAATTGCAAATGTCTCTGAAATAACGGTAAAATATAAATATAACGCAGATAAATATACCGTATAAGTTTAATTATACAGTAAAATTGGTTTGTAGCCAAGTTTTGAATATAGGAAATAAACCTTGGCTGATTTACACCTCCTTAGTCTGAAATGATGTACGAGTGGATTCTATATTTTAAAACTAAACTCATATCAGTCATAACTCCCTAGGGAGTTATAAAAATCCATAACTCATAACTCCCTAGGGAGCTAAATCAGCTATAACTGCCCTATACGCCTGCGTGTTATAACACCCTTTCCGAGCAAGTGTAACGAAATAAAATGATTACAAGCTTTTTTTCTATTAGAATCGATGTACAGTCACCGTCATATACAAGGTAACATTCAAAGTGTTCAAATAGTTCGGTACACCGTATTAATTGTATGGTGTACCGAACTATTTGAGCACTTTGAATGTTACCTTATATATGACGCTGACTGTACACCAGGCACACATTTTTTACAGTGTATTATTAGATATGTATAAGTTTTGTTCGGCATCAAGTACCAGGGCAACATAACTGCACAGTAGTTATCAATTGCCGCGCACGGTGTGGAGTCAGCACTATCAGGTCAACGACCGGCCCAGTGGGGCACTCGCGACATTTTATTATTAGACGCAAAACAACATCTGCTGAAAACTGCGGTCCGTATCAGCTTGTTTTTAAAGCAATGCTCGAATATGCGGAAAAATATGGAGTCAATACAGATAAAACAAATATGTTCATATACTTGTACTAGAGGACGCCCGCGACTTCGTACGAGTAGAATTAGTTTCCCGCTACTCCCCCCATTTCTTTCAGTAGGGGGTCGATTTTCGGAAAATCTTTTCTTAGTCTTCACTGACATCATGAAAGGAACCCCTGTACCAAATTTCAAGATTCTAGGTACAGTAGTTTCGGCTGTGCGTTGATATATAAGTCAGTCAGGTTTGCCTTTTATATATATCGATGTATCTTTATTATATCGAACTGATTGCCTAAACTTCTGAACCTAGGGACTTGAAACTTGGGGGACATTCCTTGGGTACCCTAGGGGTACACTAATAAGAATTCTTCTAAAATCGACCCCCAACGGAGAGAAAAAAGGGGAATAACGGGAAACGAATTCTACGCGTCAATTAACGGCGTCCTCTAGTGTAATTTTTTACAAATGTATGATCACTGTGAACCATTATCATTACCTTAAGTGGGATAGCAACTATCATTTGTCAAGCGACCAACTAACTGACAATCAATCAATCTACCTAGTTGGTTATGTACTAAGTTCTGTTACTAAGGTTAAGTCAAATAAAACAAACGTTAAGTTTATTTTTTAAATTCAATATGTATAAAAATTAAAAGCTTAATTAATGTATATTTTGAAGAACAAATAATCATTCTTGTTATTCGCCGCAATTTTCGACACGATCTTTTAACATTCACAGCCGACATCAATGAAATTACGCATGACTTTTCTGTATATTTAACTTTTTGAAAACGCTTAATAGTCAGTCTTTGTTTACCAAAGAACTTTTTCGTATAATATTATAAAACTTCCATCTCTGTGTATGTTTAGAGACCAAAATTATATTTCTCAACATGACTTAATTCCAACTTATGAAGCAAGAGATTTGGTGTGTTTTCGTATTTCTGCAAAATCATGTGAAATCGTAAAGTCAATTATTCTATGGATATCCTAGGGGTGCACAGAGAAGGGAGGGGTTAAAATTGGGAGAGTAGCGGGAAAATAATTCGATGCGTTCGAAGTCGCGGGAGTCCTCTAGTTTAATATAAGTTTTTGGTAAAAAATAACTAAAACCAAATATGTGGCGTTATCTATGAAAAGGGACCTTATTGTCGATGGCGCTTCCGCCATTATTAACGATGCTCCGATATAAATACAACGCAACGTCGCGTGACGCAGTGCGGCGTAAGCGCAATCGACAATAAGGTCCCTTTTCAAAGATAACGCCACACCTACCTTTCGACTATTACTTCTCATTCATTAATGTTCAAAAACAACTATATAATAATCACGAGCTGGTGATGACTTAGGGAAGGTACAAAATTTGACCATTTGGACCTCCAAAAGTAAAAATATTTTTATAGTGGCAAAATAAAACAATTGAATGACGTTAATAAGTGTTTGGAAATATAGAAATTGTGGTTATTCCAATTAAAATATAACGATTTATATATTTCCCATTTTTAATACCGATTATCAAAACTTATGGATCACCCCTCGTACTGTAGTGTGAGACCGGGTCTTCACACACAAGGTCGCAGTGTTCCAGCTACACAGTATAGTGGTGTTAGTGCACAATGCGGCGCGGTGCGCGTGCGCAGCGTATCAACACGGGTCAATGACAAGCGATGACATTACGTCGACTCTGCCAAACAGGTCTCCGCTCGGTGCTCAATGGCGATTTACTTGTTAAAGGTGCATTAATATAAGTACTGTGTATTTATTAAATTAACTTTGGTCCGCGACTTCGTCGCTTAAGACGGTTTCCGGGTTATAAATAAACTACACTCAGGGGCAAAAAAAACGGGTCAGAGTGCGTTTTTAGGGTTCCGTAGCCAAATGGCAAAAAACGGGACCCTTATAGATTCGTCATGTCTGTCCGTCCGTCCGTCCGTCTATCCGTCCGTATGTCACAGCCACTTTTTTCCGTAACTATAAGAGCTATACTATGGAAACTTTGTAAGTAGATGTATTCGGTGAACCGCATGAAGATTTTCATACAAAAATAGAAAAAAAACAACTCGCACTTGGCCGGTTTTTTATACTAAAGAGGCTATTTCGAAGCCTTGTTTCCTCGCCAGTCGCCATCGATACAGGACTTCCAGAGTGCCTAGGATACCCAACTGATTGAATCTGCGGTTAACGCCGGAATTGTGCATGTTGAGAAAAACATCTAAAATGGCAATAAAATGTAAGGAAATCCAAACGCTGACCCAAAATCTCTCGCTGTGGTGTTAACTGATTGTGCGATCAGTTAGGTATCTTAAGAACTTTTGACCTCCTCTATTGAACCTCGGAGTATCCACCATTAAACCTCACTCAAAACAACCCCTGGCTAGGAACCAAGGCTTCGAAATAGCCTCGTTTGTATGAAAAACGCACTCTGACCCGTTGTTTTTGCCCCTGAGTGTATCTGAGTACCTTTCACATCGGTCGACAAGTTGAGCCGTGAAGATGGAATAAAAAACCGGAAAAGAGCATGTCGGGCCATGCATGCATGTTCCGAAGCCGTTACTACAAACAAAAAACCGGTCAAGTGCGAGTCGGAGACTAGCGCATCGAGGGTTCCGTACTGGTATTATATTTCGATTTGAATTCGATTTCAACTCACACTTAACCAATTTTTAGTATTTGTTGTTTTTCTTAAATAATGAAAATGATTTGATTATAGCACACAGGGTGGCATATGAAAGCCTAAAGTAAAATATTATGACAACCATTTGGCAGCCCTAATTGTATTTTCACTGAAAAAAAACAGTATTAAATAGAGATTCGTAGCAATAACAGCTGAAAATTAACATGAAGACAATTATTAAGTGTATAAATAAATAAAATGACCGTGCTTAAACATCAAAAGTAAGTGATTATGGTGTAATACCACAGAACAGAAAAAAACAGTAGAAGTGTCAAATGGGCGTGTAACGTGTGGCGTAGTTATGCGGAGTTCCGCATAACCTACCATACTTTTGCCGCGATAGATTATTTCAATATTTTGATATTTCTAAAATAGGAAATAAATCCAGAAGCATGCCTTATTGTGCTATTTTGAAGTGTAGAAACGATAGCTGCACCAAAAACATTTTCCTTGGTGGCGTGTTGTTTTTATGATAGTTTGTTTCACTTCCACTGTTTTTTCTATTCCGTGAGTAATACCTAGTAATAAATTGATTTGTTGATATGAGTGACGAAACGACTACATAACAAACTAAAAATGCAGTAATAGCACTGATAACATTTATAACTAACTACCTTTTAAAGTAAGTAGTAATATAAATATTGATAATCACATACACACAATGACATAATGGTTTTTTAATAGCTATCCAACAATGTGTCACACGATAGTATATACTAAAAAAAAGGTTTACTCATTTCATAATTGATTTACTTAGTGCGCAGTATTAATAAAATGTCTAGTATCAAAACAGTTTTGTAACTTCGATAGTTTCTGAGAAAAAGTGAGTGGGACATACAGACCGACTTAGGTTTCATTAAAATTGGTTAAGGAGATAGAGAGCTATGAAGGTTAGAGTTGTGACCACCATAAAAAACTCGTGCTTAAAATTCAAAGTTCATTGAAAGGTTTTTCGAAAAAATAAATAAAATAAATAAATAAATATCAGGGGACAATGTCACACCAATTGACCTAGTCCCAAACTAAGCACTAGGCTTGTACTATGGGTACTAGACAACGATAAACATACTTATATAGATAAATATATACTTAAATACATAGAAAACATCCATGACTCAGAAACAAATATTCGCGCTCCTCACACAAATATCTGCCCTTACCGGGATTTGAACCCTGGACCGCTAGCTTCGTAGGCAGGGTCAATACCAACTAGGCCAGCGCGTCGTCAAACCTCCCCATAATTTAGCTGAGCAAGGGAAAATGCAACTAAAGAGCTAGCTTACAGGGTAAGAAAGACCAGAAAACGATGGCGGTGAGAACAAATTAGCGAGCAAAATTAACCATTATTTCGAGCAGGAACAATTTTATTTTGCTCTTTGATCAGAACCGACATAATATCGATTCTGTCCTCACTGAGAGCATTCGCGTGAATATTCGAGTGGTGTGGACATTGAGGCGAACGTTACAAAGCTTACAGACCACTCGATGTTCGCACCGAATGCTCATTACACGCGAATGCTCTCAGTGAGGAGTTGAGGACGCTCCTCGGACTGTAGCATCATAAAGACTGCACTGCACGTTGTCAATGACCCGCGGATGCGTTGATACGCGCCGCACGCGCCGCATTGTGTTTCTAACGCAGACATTGCAGCCATCACAATACATCGATCAATTCAACCATTGACTTAATCGATGTTAAAAATTATCCGTGTGGTTGCCGCATTAGAATAGTGCCCAGTTGTGCAAAATGTGTTTACTGAATTATCAACAAGTTTTAAGAGGTTGTAGGTTATTCTGTAGCTCTGCCTACCCCACTCTGGGAACGAAGGCGTCAGTTTATGTTTGTATGTATGTACATAATTAAACAAAAATCTGCCTTCAAAAACGCAAAAAATATCTTCTTGTAAAATGGTAGAGGTAAATAGGTCAGTCCAACTGAAGTCGGCTTTTGGTTAGAAATATTGTGAGTATCCGACTTCAATGAAGAATGTCAGTAGGTACGCCAAATCGTTTGAAACTTTGTAAGAGTAAAGCTTATAAATAAACAAACATACTACTTTTTGTTTCATTCAAATAGACCCAGTAGTTTTGATTCTACGAACGTATGAAATTACGGTCAAAAATATTAAAGGGTGCGGGCGCCATCTTACTGGAGTGACGTCATGGTTTCGTTGCGGTACGGCCCCTTATATGATTGAGTAAGTTTACAGGGCTATATTTTTTTAACCGTTATAAGTAACCAGTTGAAATTTTCACAGATTACGTGTTATTATAAACTCTATTGTTTAAAATTACAAAATGAACAATAAATCAAATCCCAAGAGGGGTCCCCATACAAGAAACATGACAAATAACCAGTTTTTTTAGCATTTTTATACGGATTATATTTTTATAATGGCTTACTATTTTGATGCTATTTTAAGCTTAAATTGCAGTCGAACTTTCATAGTTTACGACTAAATAACAATCTCAAGTAAAACTGCTAAAAATATTTGACCAAACTGATTTTATCAACACGATGTTTTAAGCGGTCACTCATCCTGTTTTAGAATACGCTTGTAAGTAGGTAGTTGCTTAACTTTGGAAGCCGAAGTACGGGTTGTATTTGTATTAGCTTTTTATTTCGGTGTCACACAATAATCTAAACTCCATACTTACGACCAAACAGTAATCTGTAGTAAAACAACAAACAACAAAATCTTACACGATGTTTAAGCGGTGTAAAAAACTTTGGTAATAGCTTTTTCTTTACAAATGTCGTATCTAATGTAGAATTCATATCGCTAGGTACCGTATAAAATAATGAACTATAAGAAATGAGTTTTTGATTGACCTAGGTAGTAGTTCTGATATTTTGTGTACTTATTCATTTCATCGATTTCAAATTTCGCGGGCGCTGCCAAGTGGCTCACTCGCCATAAGTTAGGTACCTAGACCGCCTCTCTCTCTCTCTCTCTCTCTCGCTAGTTGTTGGTATTAGCGGCCGCTGTAGTAAGTAGGTAGTTTTTGAACTGTTTTTGAGCATTATTACTGTTATTTCGTGTATGCAAGATAGCTTAGATAGCGTGCGTGTGTGTGTGTGTGTGTGTGTGTGTGTGTGTGTGTGTGTGTGTGCGTGCGTGCGTGCGTGCGTGCGTGCGTGCGTGCGTGCGTGCGTGCGTGCGTGCGTGCGAGCGTGCGTGCGTGCGTGCGTGCGAGCGTGCGTGCGTGCGTGCGTGTGTGTGTGTGACGTGTGTCCGTCTATCCGCAGCCTAGCTCAGAGACTCTTAGTACTAGAAACGTGTAATTTGGCATGAATATACATATTAGTCACGCCAACATAGTTAAATAAAAGTAAAATCATGAATTTTTTTTTTTACGTATCGTGGGGAAGTTTTTTTTTCTCGTCTACCCCATAGTGTGGGGTGTCGTTGTATAGGTCTTTCCAAAATATTGCGGATTTGTGAAAACAATATTTTAATTAAGGTATCCGTTTATGAAAAGCTTTAAAGCGCAAATTTTTGTTAGAGTCAAGTGTCGTCGTCCCCTCCCCACTACAGCCAAAACTACAAATAAAAAATATGAAAAATATCTTCAAAGGAAAACTATCAAGACTAAGTAGACTTCATTGGCTCTTGAGTTAAACGGTTTAAATGTTTATACCTGCCGAAAACTTATTTGCGGTGTTGGTAAACTGACCGTGACCTATATCGATGTATGGGGATAACAGTTTTCCAACGGCAAAGTTAAGTTTGTCGCGAGGTCTAATTTGTTTGTAGTAACGGCTTCGGAACCCTACACTGAGCATGGTTCGACAGGCTGTTGCCCGGTTTTTTGCATTAATGTTTTGGTATTTTTATGTAGAATACGGTGAACCCTAAATTAAAAGTGCTTGATTATTATTCTATTTTTATTTAACCAACTTATTCGACAAACATTACAAACAGAAAAGCCGGTCAGCAACGGACAGTTAGTTTAGTTAAACAGGTTAAACTGTATGTAAAACAAAACAATGGATAACCATAACTATCATAGTCACATCAAAACGAATTCGTAAAAAATTACGACTTCCAAAGTTAAGCAACTACGAGCGTAGTCTAAAACAGGATGGGTGACCGCTTAAAACATCGTGTTGATAAAATCAGCTTTGTCACCTATTTGTAGCAGTTTTACTTGAGATTTCTATTTAGTCGTAAAGTATGAAAATTAGACTAGAACTTAAGCTTAAAATCGCATCAAAATAAGAAGCCATTATTGAAATACAATCCATATAAAAAAGCAAAAAAAAATGGTTTTTTTCATGGTTTTTGTACGGGGATTTGATTTATTGTTCATTTTAAAAATTTAATCGATAGAATCTATAATAACACGTATTCTGTGAAAATTTCAACTGTCTATTTATTACGGTTAAAAAGATAGAAGCCCTGTAAACTCACTCATTCATATAAGGGCGCGTACCGCAACCAAACGATGACGTCATCATCCGTGAGCGCTAGCCGCCGGGTTTCGAGCGCCGCATACGAAGTTTAAAATTCAATATCTCGGAAACTATTAGACGTATCGAAATGATTTTTTTACAGCATTTTTTTGTTTTTAATGAAGAATACGATAAGCCAAAAATCTAAACTGGTTGACATTCTCTATTGGACTGACCTATTTACCTCTACTATTTTACAACAAGAGAATATAAGCGATACGGCTTTTCTAAATAAATCCTTATAAAAACCCATTCGAAACCGCTTGAATGGGATAGCGGGCCGGTCCCTGGTACTATGGAAGGCAAATAACCGGTTATAACCGGTTTTAACCGGTTATTTTCATACAAAAACGGTTAATAACCGGTTAAATTGCATTCCCTACCTGGTACCTTACGATCACGAGTCGTCTCCCCAAGCGACTATGCCACCGACGCTTTTCGTGTGACTTTAGGATACAGCATAATTCAAAACAAATATCTCTTTATCACGCATTCGTGTCAAAACTCAGTAACTTTTGAATACCTTTCACGCTCTTACGGCGATAATATTGATCCAGGTGTTCGAAAACAAAGAGAAATATAGGTATGTATTATATTTTATAAGAAGCAAGGTCGTACAGTATTTAAGACAGATTACGATAAACCTAAGGTATTTTTTTATAGCGATAACATTATCAGAGTTGATCGTGTGTGAAGCAATGTGACATGGTTTTAAAGCAAGTACATTCCATAAAAAAAAATACCTTTAAGAGGATTGTGAAGCTAAACATTTCCATACAAAATGCGATATCGTTTCTCTCTCCTTAATCATAGTCCGATTTTTACGATTTTTGAATATGTTGTAGATATTATGAAAAACTAGGTCTGTCTGTACGCTATCCTTTCCAAGAAAATATTTATTGGAAAGAAACAAATGAAACGTACAAACATAGTTTTTCATAACAACTACAACATTTTCAAAAATCCAAAATCCGCCAAGCGGAGCTCCTATTTCTGGGTTATTTTGGCCCTCCGGGCCTTATATAAAAACAAACTTAACCTAACTTACCTACGTATTACGATATAATTACTATTTGGAAAAATTGGGAACGGGATAAATGCGAATAGTAAAAATCACCGAACATTAAATAGCGCTATATAAACAATAGCTACATGAAGAAAAGCGATTAAGAAAATTTACGATTATGAAAAAATGCTATGCAAAAATTCTCTACTATGAAAAAATGCTTGTTGTCAAAATGATCTAACAATTCAATTAAAACACTAACGAAATATAGCGTTATGATTTATGATTACATTATATTTCATAACATTATTAAGGGCCGCTTTCCGAAGAAAAAAGAACAAAATTAAATACTAATGTTGTATTCGAGAGCGTCAGAGGCTTAGTGGCCGACTAACTCGACTCGTGATCGTAAGGTACCGAGTTCGAACCCCGACGGTCACCCTGTAGGTACCAATGAGTATTTCTAACTTAAGTACATTACCCGACGGTCTTACAATGAAGGGAAAACATCGTAAAGAAACCTGCACATTCGAACAGCTGAGTGTGTAAGAGGGTAATTGCACAAAAGATCCTAAAGGGTCGAAGTGTATCCGATAGGGCCCATTTGTAAGATAATGTTGTACTGACCACGATCTCGTCCGGATCCGCCTCAACGATGACCTGCTTGAACTCGATGTCCCCGTTGGTCACGGCCTCCGAGTCGTAGTTGGGGTCGTTCTCGTCCTCCATGTACTCCTCGAGCAGCTCGGAGCCCGGTGCGCCCCACACGCCCTTGCCGCCCGCGCCGCCTAAGGCAAACAACTAGGCGTGAGTAGGCCAGGAACTACGAACTAAAAGGAATTAATTCCAGTCACAGACCGAAAGGAACTAGGTGCACTTGCCGTCCCCGGGCAAGTCTAAATGGAGCGAAGCTTAAAGTATTTTATGACTCTTTAGTTTCGCTCAGGTTCAGTTTGTCCATATTCTCATCTCGTCCACATTCTCATCTCGCCCACATTCCTATCTCGTCCACATTCCCACCACGTCCACATTCCCATTTCGTCCACTTCTCATTTTGTTCACATTCCCATCTTGTCCACATTCCCATCTTGTCCACATTCCCATCTCGTCCACAATCCAATTTCGTTCACATTTCTAACACTAGTGAACAACCGAGTGATCGAATTGATATCGAACAGCCCTACAATCCAAGTTAGGTTGCAGACGAGTTAGGAATGAGGACGAGTTGGGAATGTGGACTAATTTAAGAATGCAGATGAGTTGGGAATGTGGACGAGTTGGAAATATGGACGAGATAGGAGGTACAATTTGGGATTGGTATGTGGACGAGTTGGGAATGTGGCCGAGATTAGAATGTGGACGAAATGGAAATATGGACAAAGTGAACCTGAGCGTTTGGTTTCTGCTTACGGTTCTCAAAAAGGTTACGTGCGAAGAGCGCCGCTTAAAAATCGAAGTTTAGGCACTTTTCCCATTTTTCCCAAGTCTATGGGAACAGATTTTCGGTGATTATTCCTACTAAATTCCGACTAAAAATACTAAAATCGCTATATGTTTGCCTACAATATTTGAGGAGTTCCCCAATTCCTCACTGATCCCCTCGTCAGATCCAGGTTTACTTATCATGGTATGTACCACCCTGGGGATATCTCCTTTCCAACAAAAAAGAATCACCAAAATCGGTTCATAAGCGACGAAGTTATCCGAGAACAAAAATAAAATATATATTGTATATACGGTCAAATTGAGAAACTCCTCCTTTTTTGAAGTCATTTAAAAATATAACAGAAAAAAGAATCTATATTTTGTAATAAGGAGTTTTTTGATTTCAAAATGTTTTTATAATTTGGGAGAGTTTTTAGCGTTTCAAGAGTGAATAAATTGTAATGTAAATGTGATTTTCTAAATAGACATGCAAGTATATTATTGTGTCTTGTTGCAGTTCCCTTGCAGGGTTTATGTTGAAGCTACCTACTGTATTTTCAAGACCTCATTGTAAAACGTAACATAAAGCAATAAATAATAATTAAACTGATGGTAAGTCTTCTTCAAATAAACTGGCAGTAACTTACACCGTCTCACCGTAAACTGTTGTATTGTTAAATGTTGCCAGTCAGTATTTAATTATTTTTTCTTCTATTATTCAGTTTCTTTAGATTTTAAGTATCTTTTTTATGTGTCGCTAGCGTTTGTGCGTCACTTGTATGTTTAGTTTAAGTTAGTTTTAATCCCTCGGAATACCAGCGTCAGGGCTTGCCGCGGCACAATGCTGAGAGGGGCCCTTTTTAGCATAATGTGCATATAGTTCTGCGTTGCTGTTCCATTTGTTTTGACTTCGATTTTTTTTGTAGTTGCATATGATAAATAAATCTATCTTATCTTATCTTAAATGAATATGACTATGACTATGTGACGAATAAATGGTTTTCTTTCTAATAGTTTTGTAATTATTTATTTTACGACGCGTTTAGCCTTATCTCGTCTTATGTCTGTTCTTTGGAAATAAAACTCGGTAATATATCTTCTTGGGACTGTTAAAAGTGTCAACACGATTAGAAACATAATCCTAGATAAGGTCGCCGTCAATAGAACTTGCAAAAGATGTAAACAAAACCAAACGAACCAATTCACCATGATTATTCGATAATCACGTACTTTTAAAGATTAAGTGAGGTCTTTGCAACGATTTATACACTAAATCATTATTTTCATATTAAGTTTAAGATGAGATAACTATTCATTACTTATACATTATTTTGAATAAAAACACGCTTGGTGAATTTTTGAGGTTATGTGTCAAACAGTACTAATTTGTTTACATAGTTCACAAGTTCTATTGACGGCGACCTTAGTTTTATTTTTCGAGCATGACATCTTCGAAACCCTACGAACTTTAACGATAATTTACGATTCAATAGTTGAGTGTTTACAAGTTCTTAATCCTGGTAAACCACTTTTTTTATCAATGTTGTGGTTTAAAAGTAAACAGCAATTACATGAATTGAAATCTCACGTTCTTTGCACTGAAGTATTTAATTTAAGCCATGCCTTTTCATTCTTGTGTTTACTTAAGGGGCTTCTAAACGGGCCATATTTTCACTGCAATATCTGGCCAGCAACTATTGGTGTCCCTCTCTTACTCGTACGTTAGAGAAAGACACCAATAGTTGCCAGCCACATATTGCAGTGAAAATATGGCCCGTTTAGAAGCCCAATAAGTCAAATAAGTTAAATAAATAATAAGTCCCCATGAGTACATAACAAACATTGTACCTATGTATCTATTTGGTACATCCGTTATCCTGTTATCTCCAAAACCGAGAATATTACACAAACAAGATAATCCGATAAGGAAAACCACAGAAAAACAATGTCTATAAATAAAAGCTATTATCTTTATACCTACTTGTAGTTATGTAAATAAACAACTGTATAATTATAATGTAATTACGCTCTTCTGTGACAAATTTTATTCTTGCGAGTTATTCTGAACCACGTGGACGTGGCGGAGGCCTTTTTTAGTATGAGAAGGCACCATACCATACCAGCCTAACAAAATCTCATTAAAAGTTGCACAGTTTTCAAGATATTTCCAATTTTAAATACTTTCGAATTTTTCACCTTTTAGTGCCAGCATTTACATGCATACAAATAATAGTTAGTTAATGAAAACGACAGCAGCATTATTTCATCAATTTTTATTATTTTTTATTTATCCGCTCAGTTAAGACGTCCCTTCCTTTCACATAGACCTATCTTGAGTAGTCTCCCATTTCGTCAATAACGGAAGTAAAAATTTGATAAACACTGGATTGATCATGAACACGTGGTGCGAAAACATTACTTTAAATTAAATGAGCAAATAATTTTAAAATACTTGCATGTTATGCCAATTGAAAAATGGTATGTCATTTGTATCTTAATGCTCACAAGGAACTCACAAACTTTCCTATTTGTAATAAATATTAGTTGTATTATAAAACACTTATCATTATAGGTTTGAAAGAAACTATCAGCTAAGAGTTGTTGCAGACATAACCGCTTGACACCGGAACAGCTCAAAGTGATTACAATCCTACAGCTTAGTTTGTCTGTGTTGTTAATCTAGACCCAAGATCTTGGCTTGTACAATGTAAACAAGACAACAATAAACATCTTTATTAAGAAATACATGCATAGAGGATGGTACACAAACATGTGACCTTACTGAGAATCAACCCTGGGACCAGTGGGAGCTTCATAGACAAGCTGCCAACTAAGTTAATCGCATCATCAAAACACACAAAACAAAAGCAGGTACATTCTAAGAGCAGCTTAAGTAGTCTCTTTGAACCTTATATACAACCTTATACTGAATAACCATATAGCCATAAGACGTAGGCGTAAGGAGTATGTATGTATGTACATCTGTATAGTTGTCATACGAGTAAAGTCAGTGATCAGATGTGGTTAATCCATTAAAAGCAGTAAAACACGTTCCCGCTACCAAGAAGTAACCGAGAAAGTACTCGAGAAAATCAATAGGACGCGGCAAACCGGCAAAACAGGTCGGTAAAAATATAACATAACCTATATAAGTGTCTATGGAAAACAAAAAGGACCTTGGCCTAAATACGCGTAGGTATTAAAAAAGTAACCAGGTGCTTTATTCAGAAACCCGCAGGACAGGACATTCCTAAAATAGCCTTGAGCGGTTGAAAGTTGTTTACAAACGTTTCGTAACGAGTCGTTCAACTTCTATTAGTGACCTACACCAATCGATATGAAAACCACGTTACTGCGTCGCAGCGTTAGCATGACCTTGAGATACACCTACCTATGCGGCAATACTCAAAATACCTACGTGACCGGTGCGTAGTAAACAAAGTATTATGTAAATGCGATTGCAGCTCTATTCATACGGGACACGATTCTAGAAAAATCTCACACGCTGCCGGTTGTGTAAAAATACGACGTAAATAGGAGGTAGATGGTTGCAGGTTACCTTTTTTAGGCAGCCCTCGCCCGTGGCCATTGCGCGGTCGGCGGCTGTTCTTCCAGCTGCGGTAGCGCGGCAGCGGCGTCGGCGTGCTAACGCCAGGATTCTCCTTGCTGTTAGTCCTCGCTAATTTCTTATTCTTGTGCCGACGTTTTAGTCGCTCAGAATGAGACGTCGCGGCGTCCCCGGCGCCCTCGTCCGCCGGCTTCACGTTATCAGTATCGCTCGCCGCCACGTTTTCCAATTCGGAAGCGATGGGCTCGACTTCCATTGTGACGACGGAAATAACTGACGCGGGTGGTACGAGGGTTCTTATTAGCGTGTCTCAGCACTAATGAGAATCTTATTGATGCTTGGGAGAAAAAAATATACTAAAATAGTCCTATAATGCACTGATAAACAACAGGATCCAACGAGCACGTATTTGTTTTGAGAGCGCACACCGGTGTGAAGTTTGGTAAATAACAAGCGGTAGTGCTCAATGCTGCCAATATCCAATTGGATCAAGCGTTACCACGTGTGCTAAGTTCAGTATAGACTTGGATTGATTTTATCAGAACTTTTTTGTTTTAAGCTAAATCAGGTTCGCAGAGGTGTTCTATTTGCTAGCAAATTTTTAGCATTTGTCACGATTTGGTGCTCTTAATTTTAGGTCCCAAAATAAATTTGTTTTCAGTCTCATGTATACGAGTTGCGTTCGAGTTTGTTTTCAAAGATGAAGGTTGGCACATTAGTAACGCATTGGCGTATCAGTATAGACAACATAACAAACCAATAAGGGCTTTCACATCACACATATATAATAACCTAATTTGGGGTTTTCATGTTTCTAATATGTCAATTTATTTTAAGTTTCTTACTTTGTCGTATAGATATCAGCATTAGTAGCTTTACGAGTTTATGTGTGCAGAAAGGACTATAGTTTGCTAGTGTACAACAGAAAATGTATGGACTTTTATCATTTAGAATGGCAACATCTGATAAATTAGTAAAAATTTTTTTAATATAGCTCGGGACAAAAGTAAATAAACAAGGGTAACACTTCATTCAAAAAATGACAATTAAAACGTCACTTCCACTGACCTCCACTTTGTTATTGTTTGTGTTCATCAAAATGAAAAAACAAAAAGAAAACTTGTTCTCCGCCAAGTTTCGCTTATTAGACTCGCAAGAACATTCAGAGGAGATCAGTTGGTCGTCGAGCGGTTCCAGTGAATTCGAAGATGTCGGTAACAAACCGAACTTTAGCAACATAACCAACAAGAAGCTCAATCGTAAAAGAAAACGCAAAACAAAGGTGCCTCATAATATTTCTAATTTAGACATAACCATAATTGAGAGCAGTAAAGATTCACCTAGCGACAAATCTCCTGTTTTTTCAAGTAAAACTAAATCGAAGACTAGTAATGTACACGATGTAACATATCTAGTAGAAGCCGTAGCTGAGCATAACAATAACAAAACAATAAAAAGCGAAGATACTTCACCTATATTATGTACCGGACAACCTAGAGCCAATTTGAGTGCCAGAAGTCCCATCATACCTCAAAAGTTTGCATCACCTGCAAATAGTCCTAAAGTTAGAAAAGTATTGTTTAGTAAACCGGATAATAATGGGACTACTTCTAAAGTAATAAACTACAATCATTTAGCTCCAGAACTGAGTAACAATTTGCAGCTGGACAGAAGAAAGTTTAAGAACGAAAACTTGGAGAATCAGGTTGACTTAGACATAGCTGTCATACAGACGCCAGAACCTATAGATTTATCAGAAATTGAAGATAAAAGAAATACTAAAGCTGTATCTAAATCTAATAGCACTAAAGTGGATTTAATTAAAAAAGTTAAATCATTCTTTGATAGTAATTTTACTTCAGAAAGTAGTTCACAGCATTCTATAACAGAAACAATGACTCCAAGGAACAATTCAAGTGATGATGTTGAAATACTGACTGTGATGACTCAGATGAATTCACATGAAAGTGTAGTGAAATCGCTAAAACATACTAATTCCACAGACAACTCTTCAATAGAGGCAGACAAATCTAAAAAGATAAGATATAAAAAAGATGGTCTAGCATATAGGTTGAATATACTATTAAGAAAACATAATGCTAATATTTCTTTATGGCAACACGAAAGGTTCTTGGCTGAAAATTCAAATTTCAAAATTCCGAAAGGAGAACATTTGCTGTTCCGCATTCAAAAAGTTCATTTTAAATTTGGATGTTACTTGCTGGAGGCCATGGATGTTAATGATGAAGGGTTTCTAATACTGATCAACAACTGTTATGTAAATAATTGTATCTTTCAAGAAGAATCTGTATTTAAGTTGTATGATCCTTACCAAATATTTGATTTTGAAAATAGAAAATTGGTAGTTAATGTATGTAAGTTTGAATGTGTTACACTTGATACATATTTATGATATTCTTGTTGCATTGACTTTTCCTTCTGAAAAAATATTTATAGGATTCTGAGCTTCAAAGAAGCCTCATATTAAAGTGTTTTTAACCATTATAGATGTACCCTGACTTAATTGAATGTTGGGTGGTGTGGTATTTACTTTCGACTTTCATGGCAGAGTATGGTTTGCAGAAAAACAAATACATTTAATATTTTGAAGGTTTAAGGTTCTATTCAGAATATAAACCTTAAAGTACAGTATAAATATAGGTACAGTTAGCTGCAGCATAATTAAATTTAAAAATAACAGAAAATAAACATTATTATTTATTAAATATTCAAATGCATTTCTTTTTTTGCTACCCTTACTGGGTAACATGAAAGTTGAATGTTGATACCGATCTAAATATACTTAACTGTTCCGATTGAAATTGGGAACATGATCCAATTTTTACCCAAAAACTTCCATTTAATGTGGTGATCGGTGAGAATATTGTGAATACACCTGTCACCACCTCAAACTAAATCCAAGCTAAATAAATCTAAAACTACATTTAATAAAGTATTAGGGTGTGTTGTTGCATGGAAAAGAAAATTATAGACTCCGGTAAACAATGAAGTTTTTTGGAACAAATAGGTACTATATATAATGTTACCATAAATTTTTAATAAATAAATAATCATAGTATTTTAATAGCATTTTTATTTAGAAAAACACTTTAAGTGAACAATACAATGTTGATACTTTATTTTTAATCACAGGTTATAGCTTAATTATTTGTACTAGAGGACGCCTGCGAATTTGTACGCGTAGAATTAGTTTCCTGCTTCGTCCCCATTCCCATTTTTCCCATTGGGAGATAATTTTCAATAAATTGGTTACACACAAAATATTCTCTTTAAATTTAAAGTCACTAGGTTTAGTAGTTCAAGTTCAGGCTGTGCATTGTCTGTTAGTCAGCAGCAATTATATGTATAGATGGATTAAAAAATCCATATAAATTACCCATAAAGTCGGGAGATTTACATATTGGATAAAACTCTATATCTGTCTATACATGTATCTTAGCATGCACTTTCAGCACATCCTTTCTCCCGAAGCGTTTGCCGCACGTAGCACATTGGTGAGGCCGTGCGTTAGTGTGAGACAACTGGTGGGTCGTCAGCTGGGTCCTCTGCGCGAACGATCGGTGGCACTCAGCGCAGCGGTGAGGTCTTGCGCCGGAGTGGAGGAGGGAATGCCGGTCGAGAGAGCTTTTCTTTGTGAACCTGTAATAAATATTAATACATACATACATACATGTGTTTACGCCTGTTTCCCAGAGGGGTAGGCACTGTAGAACTATTTTAAGTGCAAAAATCACCCCTTTTACGCTATTTAGAGATACCTATAAAAAAAACCCCACTTCTATGTTTAAAAACCTCTAACTATTTTCATGTTGACTTGTTTAAAATATCATTTTAGTCACAGCAACATTAATAGTAAAGGGGTTCATGTTAATTTAACATAAACCTTTTTTTCTATTACAAGATTTAAAAAAAAATAACATTTTTTTCATTTGATGATAGATACCTCAATCCGCATAGAGTACACTGCACAGGCTTGCTTCCACTATGTGTCTTTTGGTGTCCCTCCAAGGAGTGTCTTGCCGTGAATCGTTTCCCACACAATTCACATGGAAACAACTTTGCTCCGATGTGTGTTAATCTATGCGTTTCATATTTACTAGCTACAGTAAATGCTTTAGAACAAATTTCACAATAAATAATATTCTCTAATGTATGCAATCTCATGTGTGACTTCAAGGACTTTTCATGTTTGTATTTCTTATTGCAGACGTTGCAAATATTTTGTGCGCTCTCATCATTTTCGTTTTTTAATTTTGATTTCATGTCCAGAATAATACCTTTAGTGAGTAAGGGGCCAAAGTTTACTTTACTTACTGGCTTAATAGCTTTGTTATTAATATTATTTATTGTCAGTATTTGTTTCTTCAAGTCTTTTAATACTGTAGTATTTAGATTTTTATGATTATCATCTATCAATGGTAAATGATGACTTAAGTTAATACCGTCTGTAAAATCAACATCATCTAATATTTCACTGTTGTCAATATTTTCATTCCTTTCCAATTCATTACCATCTTCATTTAAATGTGAGATAGTTTTTACATGACTGTTCACATGTTTTAATAAACTATCCTTTCTCGTAAAACTTTTACCACAATGGTGACACAGAAATAGCTTTTCTTTTAGATGAACACTTAAATGACTAATCAAATGCACTTTCTGGTTAAATCTTCGTTGGCAATGATCACATTCAAACATTTTTGACTCTCCATGCGTCAGTAGATGCCTGTCCAAATTCCCTTTTTTCGCAAATAATTTCCCACAAATCTGGCAAGTATATTGACTATCATGATGCGTTTTTAAATGTGCATCTAGACTGTGTTTATACGTATAACTACGATTACATGTACTACAACCATACGCTTTTAAACTTTCATGGCTTTGCAGATGATTTATAAGTTTAACTTTAACCGTATAATATTTATCGCACATGTTACAGCTATACAAATTTAATTTACTATGTTTTCTGATATGTAATTCTAAGGTGGACTTTCTGTTGTATGATTTTAGGCAGTAGTCACACTGGTACAAATCTAATTTTGTATGTAACTTGTAGTGAGATGTGTAGCCACTTTTTTGAGTGAAGATTTTTCCACAGACAAGGCATTTATGCTTGAATGCTACATTCAACTCTGTATCGAGTTGAGTTTGGATCATTGTGTCTCTTGATGCTGAAATAAAAAAAAACACAACATTATAAAGTTTCAAGACGCAGCCTAGTTATCCAACCTCGACATTGGCGGAATCATCGCACCATTCAATGGGGCCATAATATCCCAAAAATTGAATTGTAAGACGCAGCCTAAGAAACCTTCCCTCTCCCAACAGCCCCCATTTTCTTACCCCATCGGAACCTTGATGTTGATGAATCCCCTGACGGCATTGAACAAAGATTATCAAAGTTACATTATCATCACTTATTACTTTACTATTTAGCTACATTATAGCTGTTCAATTTCCACATAGTTTGAACCAGATATAAAGTTGTTGGTACTGAAAGCATTTTAATTACCAAAATAAAATATGTTGATACAAAAGTATGATGAAAACCAGACACAACAACACCGAACATACCAAATCCTTAATGAAATATAATTTAGCTTCAACATAACATGGAAATAATGTCCCAAATTTATGCTAGGAGTACATAATCTTGCCCTTATCCCAAAGTACGTCTTTTTCTTCCAAATATCCGTTACAGCCGTCATCTCAGTATTCCCACCCTTGTTTTCATATCACTCTTCACACATTCGATCCATTTTAATTAGGTCTCCCTCTTCCACTATAGGAGTATATAATGAGGGCTATAAAGTCGAAGTCTAATGGTGACAGGACAGGCCTGCAGTCAGACACAATTTAAAAACATAAAAACTACGCTGTAATACTTAACTGCTGTAATATTTAACCGACAGTAAAACAAGGAAAATAAAAATAGAAAGGAATAAGTTACACTGTTTTTTTAAATGTCATAATAAATACATGAAATTATTGAATTATTAAAACCAGAGGATTTGGTTTTTTTTAGTCAGAAAACTAGGAAAATCAGTAAAATAAACTTACGATTCCCTGCTTTGTTAAATTTGTTGTGTTTGATATCTGTCAAAGCTATATTTTTGTCTTTTAAAGGAACTTATTCATTTATAACAAATTAAATTGAGTCTTCGTGTTTTAAAAATACAGCCTAAATTTAAACAATCATAAACGTTTATTTTGTAAAATAAGTTTAGTGTGACGTTTTATTGGACGTTCAACTAAACGTAAGTTCAAGAAGACTGAAATATAAAATCATCATAATTTGTTTAAAAAAGTTTTTGCTACAACGAAACAAATTAATTTGTTTATTATAGTGGATCTAAAATCCACTAAGAGTTTACCTATTACTTTAAATCAAAGTGTTTTGGTGGCCTAGTTTAAATTTTACCCCATTTCAGGGTAAAACGAAAGCTCCTAACCATAGCAACACCACTGAAAGCTTTCTTCAGTCGATATTTTCACTGAATTCAGTCGCGCGTAGCTCCGATCAAACGCCGCATTTTGTATCTTTTTATTAATAGCTAATAACTAAGCGCTTTATTACATGCATTTAATATCTATTTTGAGTAAATCGTTAACGCTTTTAGTGTCAATAAAGTAATGACTATAATTAGGGGTAAAATCGTGCAATGTTATTGATTACCGTAGATTATTCGTGATCGTATCCTGAGAGCGTACACAGGTGAGAATTTAAAACGAGGCCACTCGTTACACTTTTTTAACGACAGAGTTAATTATATCGTTTTAATAAACAAGGAGGTAGGTATAATGCCATGTATTTTTTAACCCTTGACGCAAAAAGAGGGGTGTTATAAGTTGACGTGTAAGTGTGTGTGTATGTGTGTCTGTCTGTGGCACCGTAGCTCTTAAATGGATGAACCGATTTGGATGCGGGTTTTTTTTCAAGATATCTATTATACCTACGTAAATTAATTTAGGAAGTACCTACATCAGGTTGTCTACAAAAAGTTTCAATTATTCGTTTTATGTGTTCAGTAATATGTAGGTACCTATTTCCAAAAATAAAATGCATAAGTTATAAATACTCAATTTCTAACGGCCGTAATTAGAGCCAGTTAATGACGATTCCTAACTGTAGTTACTGCCGCAATCGCAGACGTCAATTGAATTTAATGCTCGTTTAATGACGTGTTGTATTTTTCTATTGCTGTAGCAAAGAAAGTGACAGCAGCAACCTTAATCATACATTAAATTTAATTGACGTCTCTGAGTGCGGCAGTGTGACGAATTTTCATAAGCGAGTTAAAAAAAGGAATGAGTTAATAGGGATTATTCATGACTTTGTTTAACAAACAGTTGAGGAAAACCATTTTTTTAATAGCTATAAAAATAACCAAGATTTGCGAACAAAGATTTGTTCCTATCTCTTTTTAGTAAAACAGTATTTTACCTAGGTATATGGAGTTTATATGGCCGAACTGTTACATGACGTCACAGTGCATAACGGATATCTCTGTCTAATCGCTGTCTTATTACCAGTTTTAAATGCTTATATCATCCGTATTTCATATTTTGATGAGAAATGCGACAAAAAAAACATGCGTATTCCCTATTGGCCTCGAGAGGGCTCTTGTAAATCAGTATTTACATACGGAACCCTCGCCTCGGTGCGTTCCGACCCGCACTTGACCGGTTTTTTTAATCATAAAATACAATAATACTTAAAAGTAAGTTACATTACAAGTTAATAAAGTAACAAATAATTATTAATAATCAGTGATCGGCACGACCCGTGCGTCACCGCGGGATTCAAAGAGGAAATAATAATATAGACATGACATGATTCGCAAAAATTAAGAGTTATGTTATGTATTTGTAAATAGAAGTTAGAATATTGAATAAACTCATAAAATGTATCATTTTTCATTAACCATAGGTCAATTTTAAAACCTGGTTCTAAAAATTACCACTTACAACTGATACTTTTTGTATTTTTTATTGAAAGAATTTTGTGCGAATAGGAGAAACCTAATGAGGCTAGAATTCAGTTCTATTTTTAGTTTTGCCCTATAAAGGGTAATAGAAAATATTGATAAACTTTGGTTTTATTTTATACTGCGTAAAATATTTCATATATAATATGTAAACTTACTTACTAAAATGAGAACATGGACCCAATTCTCGTGACTTCGAGATGATTTTTCATGCGAGATGAACTGTCAACTGCATACATTTTTTCGACATATCTCGCATGAAAAATCGTCTCGAAGTCACGAGAATTGGGTCCCATATTATTTTCCTTTACCGATTCGAATGCTGCAATCCCGGGGAATATCCATATTAATATAATGATTGAGGTCATTGACACCATTGTTAATAATACTAGCGCAAACATTACATGACTAAGAGAATAACACGATGCGGTATTTAAGACAATGCAATGATTAAGTGTGTGTATAAATAAATAATATGACCAAACTCGAAGTTTAAAAGTACATGGTTATGGAGTAAGTAATAATGATAAATCTATATAATATATATATATTATAAAAGACAAAACTGACTGACTGACATAATATATCAACGCACAGCCGAAACTAACTACTGTACGTAGAAACTTGAAATTTGGTTCCTTTCATGATGTAAGTGAGCACTAAGAAAGGATTTTCCGAAAATCGACCCCCAACGGGAAAAAATGGGGGGAGTAGCGGGAAACTAATTCTACGCGTACGAAGTCGCGGGCGTCCTCTAGTATATATATATAAAAGACAAACCTGACTGACTTATATATCAACGCACAGCCGAAACTACTGTACCTAGACACTTGAAATTTGGTACAGGGGTTCCTTTCATGATGTAAGTGAGCACTAAGAAAGGATTTTCCGAAAATCGACCCCCAACGGGATGAAATGGGGGGAGTAGCGGGAAACCATGACTATTATATCGATGGTTTATTATGCAGATTGAAATTATGCAATTAGTGTTATGCAAAATGATCATTAGACCATTGTTTTTATGCTAAACAATACACACCCACTCCATACATGTAACAAAAGCTGATTTTTTTTGTTCAGCAGACATCAACATAAGGTTTCTATTTATTACCTAAGAGAATATTTACGGAAATAAACGCTCCAAGAGATGCATAAATTATGTCCCCCTCATCTCACCTTATATCAAAAAGAAATATGAAAATATTACAAAGGTAACGTTTAATAAATACATTTACTGAACATTATTATCGACATGATCACATATACCGTTTTTGAAATATTCGCGAAAAATGGAGCTTCTCAACAAAAGAACGTAAGTGACATGAAGATACGCTCTTTTGCTGGTGCAACATTTTTACATCGTATTTTTTAGATACCTAGTTCTTTCTGTTCGTAGTAACGACGTCGGGACCCTACACTGAGCATGATCCGACAAGCTTTCGCCCGGTTATTTTTTTCTTGATTACAATGATTAATTGATATTTCTCCTTAATATAAAGCGAAGCGAAGGAGAAATCAGCGGATTTAGCTTAATATCCACCATCTTGTAAACACGAGTCAATCAACAAGAGTATCCTCACCCGCCACTGATCTAATGTTGTTTATGATAACGAGAAAAAACAGTGCGAAAATAATCGTGATGGGGTAAAATTCTGTCGCAAACTGACGACATGACTACATCTCAAAATGCCTGAGTCGTAAAATGACCACTTAGCTTGCGTTACTTGGTACAGTCGGCCTTATAAGCTGCACACTTTTGTACCTTGTCGCTTTAACTTCAAGATTAGTGCAGCAGTTCAAACATGACGTTAAAGTGACAAAAAACTAAAGTGTGCAGCTTTGTACCTATAAGGCCGACCGTACTAGGTAGGTTAGGTCCGGTAGGTAACTTCAAATGCCCGAAGGGCAAATTGCTTGAGAATAGGAGCCCCAAACCGAGAACACGGCGGGGCTACGTCGACTTAGCTAAGATAGACGTAAAATGACAGCAATGTGGTTATTTTGCGACCCCGACATTTTGATATGTACGATAGACTACAAGTGATATGGTCATTTTGCGGGTCGGTAATTTTGTGACCGATTCATTCTACTACTACGTCTACTAACCTACTGACGCGGCCGGGCCCTAGACTACAGATGTACGGAATGAATAAACAAGCGACATCGTTTTTGGTCGAAAAAGTCCGTATTCATCAAGTTTATCAATAACTATAGCCAATGTAGGAAAATTGAGAATAAAATTAGCTTCCTCCATTGCTGCTGATGACAGATCGCGTCGACGTCGATAGGAAACGGAAGCTAACCTTTTCGTAGCTATCGTCTTAAAATGTATGGGATCACAAATGATCACGTGGTTTGTCTAAACGAATAGCGTCCCTTTACTTTCTCAACCTCTTATCTGATCGAATAGATAGAAAAAACACTCAAGTTCCAAGGTAGGTATTTGAAGACTACTTTCCTATCAAAATATTCGATCAGATAGGGTGACGTAACCAGTAATGGACAAGGACTAAAGATGGACACTTAATTCTTATTGCACAGAAGATAAAGGTTATTCATTTGTTTTGCAACAATCAATTTAGGACCATATGAAATTTTAAATAAGAGTGAAGTGTCCATTACTGGTGCCTGTCCGCTAAAATCGTCCATCATTGGTGCCGTCACCCTATGAGGTTGAAGGGATGATTAGCTAAACGGTATCCAATGTCAACGTCAAGCAGATTCTTAGTACTCTTTTAATATTAACTCATTGATGTATTACTTTCATGATGAATGGCGTCCGGTGAACTACGGTATACTTGACCTTGTATCGTGTGAGAAGTAAACATTCTGGCAGCTCATATAAACATGGATGCTCTTCAGAAAGGAATATTTGGCCTTTATTGAGTAACAAAAAACATCTTTCATTTTATAATCACCATGTATTTTTGTGAGAACATAGATCGGTTACCCGAACTGACTAATTGCGCGTAGCAAACTTGCCATTTTTTCTCCAATATGCAATTTACCAATTTTTTCTCAACTCAAAATCAATTTAACTAAGTCGACGGAGCTCGGCTGTCCCGGGGCTCCTTTCCTCGGGTGCTATGGCCCTTTGGGCGTTTTGCAAAACTATCATAACCTAAACCTATCTACCTATTTCGATCTATTTCGACTTAATTACAATGGGAAACTTTGCGAGTGGGGAAAATCCTAAATGGAAAATATGCGACTACTAAAAATTCAAAATGGGAAACAATGCGATCGGAAAAAAAAGGGGAAAAATGCGACTGGAAAGTTTGCTACGCGGAATTAATCAGTTTGAGGAACCGATCTAACTATCTGTGTATATCCTATTTAAGTAAGCATGTTTATTAGAGATGCGCCGAATAGTGGTTTCACCGAATAGCCGAATACCGAATATTATTCGGTTTAACGTTTACCGAACCGGATATTCGGCCGAATTATTCGGTTTACCATTTCATTGTTTTGCCGCGTAAACAGGTTCTAACATGTAAGCTACGTGTCGCTGCTGGCTAGATGACGAGCGAGCCGTACCTCACCCGCGCACACGGCGCTGTCACTTTGCTTCAAAACATTGCACGATTACGTTACAAATAAAAACAAAGGTGCTTATTATTACAAAAGTAACAAATCTTACATAAGAAGTTTTGTCTTTTGGTTCTATACCGCGTCGTGTAGCCAAGAAAATAGAAATACTCGAACCGAATATATTCGGCACCAAAACCGAATATTTCGGCCGAATACAAATAGTGAAAAAGATGCCGAATACGCCGAATACCGAATACCAAACGAATATTCGGCGCATCTCTAATGTTTATCAATGCCTAGTTCACAGAATCAGTCGTCGTCGTTGTAGCCTAGAGCTTAGTTTTGGATTAGGTCATTTTGTCTGAGATGGTCCCTGATATTTTATTTACCTATTTATTTCATGAACTCGAGTCATGTAATTTTTAAATCCATTATCGTCAAAAAACATCCAATATAAATTATCCGTGCGGATATTGTTTCAACATGAATACTCATTCATCATTGCATTATACTTCAATCACTAGGATGGTTAAAAGGTTATAGGGGCTATCAAATCGAACCAAATCAAAATGTACTTACTTGAGAAACAGTTACAAATGGTTGATTATGTAATAGTTATTATTAGGGCCTGTTGTTTGATCAGTAGTTAACTCAACTAATTGTTAAATTTCCAAAAAGGAATCCAAAATTTGACACATTTCCTTGAGATATAACCATTAGTTACGACTTTTAACAATACGTTAGCTTAACTACTGATCAACAACAGGCCCTTAGGCCCGGTTTTATAAAGGTCCGTTAGTAAATATGTCAGATCAAATTTTAGTAACTTCATACAAGTTTTGACATTCCTGACCGAAATTTGATCTAACGGATCTTTATAAAACCCAGCCTTAGAGTCTGACCAGCGAATCGTGACGATAGCATTTTTTTAAATTCTTGATATGGCAACAATTTTACCTATGAAACAAGCTGTCACATTATGAGTACCTATCCAGTCGCTACGCATTTCGTGTTACCAGCTAGTGATTATTTTGAATTTTCCGCCTTTTTTTGTGTCACGATTCGCTGGTCAGACTCTAGCTAAAACTAATACAACATTAGGTACACTAATAGTTAAAGTAGGGTAGGTTAAGTTTTAAATTTCCATAGATCAAACCTATAGGCTAGCGGTGCCGTTTGGCAGCCTATGTCGTGGTTAGAATTTGTGCACATTAAAACACAATTTTTTTAATAATTAAACAATTCAGCCTATAATGGATGTACTAAAATGAAGATAATTAATACTGTATCTGTTTTGTTTCAGTCGGAATGGAGTTCGCAGGTCACAATAAGAGCTGCGTGTACATAGTTGTGCTTCTGTCATGTTTAACAGTTGGTAAGTAGACTTTATTTTTTCGCACTCACCTTTGTACAGTCAGCCTTATAAGAAGCTGACAACTTTTGTACCTTGTCGCTTTAACGCCTTTGATAGATTAGATTAGTGCAGCAGTTCAAACATGACGTTAAAGTGACAAAACACTAAAGTGTGCAGCTTCTTATAAGGCCGACCGTACTACTTTTATTTCTGTTATTTTAATAGGTACTCGTGTAATGTAGCTGTTAGTATAATAAACTGTTTACAAACATACATACTTACTTAACATTAAAAAAAACACTTTTAAAGACTTATCACGAACCGTTGTTCCAGCGCAAGCCATCGACTGCTTCAAATGCGTCTCGATGAACGGGCGCTTCTCACCGTGCGACGACCCCTTCCACAACAACCATTCGCTGCAGATGCTCGAGGCGCCGTGCATGGGCGGGCGCAAGGGCCGCGACGGGCTGTTCCCGGCCACCTCGTGCATCAAGATCGCTGGGAAATTTGGTGAGTAGATACATATAATCACGCCTCTTTCCCGTAGGGGTAGGCAGAGACCACTTCCTTCCACTTGCACGATCCAGACAAACTTCCCTCACTTCCTCCACACTCATAAAGGTTGAACCGCACTAAAGCGGCACTGCAGCGGAGAGGCGCGGCGCTTCAAAATATTCTCGGGGAGTCAACGTGTCGCGTCGCGCCGCGCCGCTTCACTGCAGTACGCTATAGTGCGTTTTATTTCACAAGAAACAGTGCCAAAAATATTTTTCTTGCCGCGCCGCTCTGCTACCGCGACGCGCCTCTCCGCTGCAGCGCCGCTCTAGTGCGGTTCAACCTTAAGTCTCTTCATACACGTGCGTCGGTTTAGAGTCTCCTGACCTGGCCCTTTCTTAATACGTCAACGATCTGATCGTGGAACGTTCGCCTTGGCCGCTCTCTTCCAACATTCCCATTTACTCTTGCCTCATATAATTATCTGTTTCGTCAATCTCACTTCATCCATTCTCTCCACATGACCAAACCACTTCAGCATTCCTTTATTAATCCCTGTCACTACATCTTCTTTTAACCCACAACGTTCTCTTATTACACTGTTTCTAATCCTATCACACAAGTTCACCTCAAACCCCAACCATACTTCTCAACGCTCTCATTTCTGCTGCATAAATTCTACTTTCATGTTTCTTCTGCCATTCCCAACTTTCACTGCTCTTCTTTCTTTTTTGATGATGAATGACAATGATGGCTTTACAGACGACACGGGCGAGTCGATCACGGTGCGCGGCTGCGGGCTGGACTCCGGAACGGTCACCACCGACACGGAGATCGTGCGCATGTCGCACTGCGGCCGGTTCTACTACAACGACAGGTGAGGAACTACGGAGGCCAATAGATCGTTTAAAAGAGTTATTGATTTTAAATTTTCAAGTAAATGTTTGTGATCTTAGCATCAGGGGCCCTAACTGCGTTTATCGCGTGACAAAGTTTAGATAAGGCATCCGTCACCTTTTGACACGTAAATAAGTATGACAGTGACGGATGCTTTATCCACATTTGACACGCGATCGCGATATAGACGCAACCATACTACGCCCACAGGTGAGACTGAGGTCAAACGCAAACCTATTTTGGATTTAAAAAAAGTGTCGGCATGTTCCAGGTACGTGCACGGCTGCCTGCAGAGCTGCAACGACGCGGACGCCTGCAACGCGTCGCCTCGGCTCGCGACGCGCGCGCACCTGCCCGGCCTGCTCGTGCTGTCCTACCACGTCACGCGGATGCTGGGCCAGAGCTAACAGTGACCCGAGCTAGCTATTACGGAGGGTTAACGCTATTGGGTTAAAAGGTTAAAAGTTTGGGTCGTTCTGGGCCCTTATGGGCCACCTAAAACGAGAAAGTTAAAGTGAGATTTAATACGCACAACGTTACATGGACCTGCGCGAAAAAATATAGGTGCCACAGGTAGGTGGTATGCGGCGCGGTGTGAGGGGAGCGCGCGTTACCATAGCGACCGCATTGTTACAACGCGGTAACCGCCATATTGGTTCATGTTACGTAGTGCGGATTATACGATATCGTTCTTGGTCTAATGTTTGATCGCGTCCCTCACGATCACTGGTCACACGCATGTTTTGGGTACGTTTTCAGCGATTTCGTGTGAGTAGGTCGGTTTAGTCCTTGCAAAAAGCCGATATATTATACTAAGGAGAATACAGAATACGTATGTTTCGCAACTTGTTTCGTATTTAAGATGTCTTTGATGCTCCCATGGCCCGTATTATTATTTTATCGCGGTGGATAAAGTATCCGTCCATGTCGCACACTCGCACTTACATAGTGGTCAGAAAGGGACAGGTGTTTTATCCACGTTTATTCACATTATACAACTAAAATAGGCTTGTTGGAGAAAGAAATTGCATTTGCGGCGTTAGTTGGCAATTTCAAACAGATTATTAAATATGATCATTCAGACGACTAAACGAAATCAACTTAAAATAATCTCAAATTAAAATCCACAGTAAATTCTTGCATTGCGAGCCAAAACAATATCTACCTAGTATGCCTACTACCATACTCAAAGCGCTGCTGTATTTCTACTTAGGTCAAGCTAGTTATTTGGAATTCAAAATGTATAAATTTGATTGTAATTAAAGATTTAAACTAATTTTATCCATTTCGAATTTTAATGCCCGCATATTTTTTTAGTAAGTATTTATTTCGCAAATATCAGTTTATTTTTCACAAAAACTAAAGGCCTATTATACCTAAGACAAAAATACGAATATTAACAAGTATATTAAAAAAAAAACAAACGTACCAACCTGTACTAAAAATATCTATAATTTTTTATACGTATTTTTGTCTATTACACATAGCTGTTTAAAAATGGATAAAGTTAGTACTTACTATATATTTCAAAACAATTTAAAAAGTAACTGTTGCAGGACAAATCCTGAGGCATGACAATGCCAACCCTATTGTCGCGAATTGACGCGATTTAAGTAATTAAGAAATTATTTTCTAATTCAACGATTACGAAATCGATTGTGAGATTAATATATTGTTATTTATGCCAAGATAATTCTAGCAATTTTAGATAAAGACTCGATTGTAAGGATGCTGTTCGAATCTACGATCATTGGTATAATCTGTGGTCGTGAAATAATCTGTACGGAACGGCGCGGGGGAAAAAGTTTACTTTTTGACAGCGACGCTACGCTTGTGGAGAAGAAAAATAGAGTAAAATCGAGGTTGTTGGATATTTTAGTGGATCCTGGTATTCCTGGTGAGTCCTTTTCATAATTCACTATTACTGTGTTCCTTACATCTTCTGTATTTACCTGTGTGTTGTCTGGGTGTTGCACTGTGGTACTTGAATGTAGCAGCAAAGTATCCCGTGTAAGAAAGTGGTATATTGTGTACACTTTCATCAGTAATCAGTTGAACAGTACCAGAAGATCAGTAACAGCTATATCAGTAACAGTTAAACAGTGATCAGAATCAGTTATCAGAATCAGAACAGACCTGTGAGGTAAGGGGTGACTGTAAGGGGAGGTCGGAGGTCACTCGTGGGGTATCAACCCTATTCAGATAATTACACACTACGTGGTAGCTGTGTACCTACCTACTAACAATCAGTCAGTCAGATACGTGTGCACCTTGTGTGCAGGTACGTATATTCGGCATTCAGATAAAATATTCGCTATTATTATTCATTTCATCTATGTATGGTATTGCGACATGGTGGAGATGCTGCGATCTTGCTTTTTATTCAAGAATGGCAAAAAATAATGTTGTATTGACAATGATTTGTGACATGTGAATGTGTAAAGCGAACAGTTTAAGTTGGCAATGTTTTATAGTGATGTGCATAGTTGACAACATATTTGGTTCATAGTTACATTCAAGTAAAAACATATTAAATCAGTGATTCACAGTTTTTTTTTGGTTTTATAATTATGTTTTATGTGTTAATATTTGAGCTTATAAAGAAAGCGATGACACAGTACATCGGTATTGTTTATTTTATTTTTATCTTTTCAAGATGTAGTACAACAATAATCAGATGCAATGAGTTGGTGTGATATAATAGAATTGAATATCTTTACTATAGACTAGAATGAGTACTTAAGTTTTATATTTGCATAAAACAAGGGTCGGTACAGATGTTACAATATTATAATGATGAGCCATACATGATCTACTTTACCAATATACAAATATTAAGAATCTTAACAGCCTAATTTAAGATGTGATTTCATTATGATCATTTAAATTAAAATACATTTATAACTTTCAATTATTAAAACAACAAAATATAAAATAAAAAAAAGGCAGGAGTGATTTAATAATTCTAACTTCCATTTATTGCTGAGTAAGTCATCTACAGCGTAGAAACAATTATCTATTAAATATTATTTCTGGTTGAATGCTCTTTTAAAATCACTAGGTAAATAATAATTTGAAATGATATGATAACAAGTTTCACAGTAAATAGTTTTATTACAGTATTACACACCTGACAGTAAACAGTTTTATAACAGTATAATTTTTAATAATTTTAATTTATATTGTTATCAGCTTTGTAATTTCTTTGAGGTTTAAATATAGGAAGTTCATTAGACAAATTGTCTCTTGTTACAGTTGGGAGTTTATATCAAGACTTGATTCTGCCTTATTGCGTTTTGTTGTTAGGTCTATAAGGTGTTCTAGTGGTCATTTGTCGAAAATAAATATGGAAGAAGCTGTCCGAACTCGTCTTAAAATAATCAGTGACTCGGTGGAATTGCAGACCAGGTCCGCTAATGATACAGTAATAAAGCTTAAAGATAATCAAATTACTTTTGAAGAGGCACGCGTGGTAGCATGCAAGCTTAAAGTCATAAATGAGCGATTTGTATCAGAAATGTACAATTATTTTAAGTTAGTACAAGCACCATCAGCTGATGAGCTATCAAGTTATACATCTTTACAAATGCAAGCTGATGAGTTAGTAGCAGAAATTGAAAGTAGATCTCAAATTCAGAAACCAAGCAGTTCTCAGGCACCTCACAGTGAGAGTGTACACATAACCAATAGATTACCTCAAATGGTTTTATCAAAATTTAATGGGGATGTCCTAAAATGGCATCAATTTTGGGATCAATTTTCATCAAATGTCGATAGCCGCAATCTTAATGATGTTGATAAACTGCTATATCTTCAGTCCGTTTTAAATGGGGAGGCTAAACAAGCTATAGAAGGTCTCGATACTACCAACAAAAATTATAAAATAGCAGTGGAAACTTTAAAGGAACGTTACGGAAAGCCATCAGCAATTATTGATGCACACTATGTTGCGCTTTATCGTATCCGAACAGCAGGAAATACAGCAAAAGATTGTCGTAATGTTCTGAACGAAGTTGAACGGCATTTAAGGGTATTGAAATCTCTTGGTGAAGACGTCAATCATAATCATTTACGTGTTATGATTATGGAGAAATTTCCAGAGGATTTGATATACGAACTTCGCGTGAAATTAGGTGCTGAGGATGAATCTATTGATACTATTAGGAAGAATTTAGAACATATTATATCTGCTAGAGAAACGTCGAATAGGTTAAAAAGAGACACACCTAAAACTGAAACCACCGATGAAAAATTCACTTTAGATACACTTCATGTACGATCAGTAAAAACTGGATTTCGGGAAGGACATGCGCGAAGACAAAATTTTAAACAGGATAGACACCGGAAGTATGAGGATAACAGTTTTAAAAGATTTAATCAGCGAAAAAGGTCATATGAAGATCAGGGATCTAAGCAATACGAACCAAATACTAAGAGGTCAAAGATTAATTGTGTTTTTTGCCATAGCGATCACTTTAACGATGAATGTACCTCAGTAAAAACAATTGAAGACAGAAAACATAAAATGAAAGGGCGTTGTTTTAACTGCTTCGGACATGCGCACGTTGCCAAAGACTGTAGGTTTAAAAGAAAATGTAGACATTGTGGTATGTTTGGGTTACACAACCGCGCACTTTGTCCCAATAAAAAAAATGAAGAACGTAATCCAACAAATGCCATGCATATTAATGTAGACAAATCCGTTACAATTCTTCAAACTTGTACTGCATATATATACAATATCGGTGATCGCTCGCGTCGTATAGATTGTCGCGTGCTGTTAGACTGTGGCAGCCAGCGGTCTTATATAACGGCGGAGATGGCAAAGAAATTGCAACTACCAGTTATAGAAGAAAATCATCTGTCAGTGTTCACTTTTGGAGCTAAGAGTCCTACAGTTATTGAGAGCCCGTTAGTCGAATTTGAGTTATTAACGCGATTAAGCCAAACTAAAACTATCTTGGCTAATGTTGTGCCGCACATAACTAAAAACATCGCGTGTCCTTACAATAGCATTCAAAACATTAAAACTATTCCCAATATTGATCTTATGATACTTGCTGATGACGGTTCACGAAATGATTCAGTAGATATTCTCTTAGGTAACGATTATTACTACTCTGTCATGCACAATGAGAAGATACAAGTAGCACAGAATCTGTTTTTAGTAAAATCTGATTTTGGTTGGATTTGGTCAGGCAGGTGTCCCTTTTATGAAAATGATAAAGATCAGTTGTCTGTGGTAACTTACTTCCAGACCAGTAACGACATAGAAACACATTTTTACGAGCCAGACTTACCACTTAGGAATGATAATTAAAAACAATTGTGGGATTTAGAATCTATTGGCATAGTCGATTCTCCAAAATGTTCACGAGAGGATGAAGCGATAAAGACATTTAATGAGACTACTCAATTTTACGATAACCGTTATCATGTCAAATGGCCATGGACAGAGTATCCACCAACAATGTTACCTGTAAATTTTGGCATGGCTTTAGGACGTTTGAAGAGTTTAATTAAAAGGCTTGACATTGATACTATAAAAACATATGATTCGGTATTGCAAGATCAATTAAAAAAAGGTATTATTGAAAATGTAAGTGATCCTTTACAGTCAAAAAATCACCCTATTCATTACTTACCGCATCATTGCGTATTACAAAGTGGTAAGTCTATGAGAGTCGTCTATGATGGATCTTCTAAAACGAATGACACATGTAGCCTTAATGAATGTCTTTATAGAGGACCTCTAATGTTAGAGGACTTAACTGGTCTTATTATTAGGTTTCGCGAACATCCTGTAGGTGTTGTAGCAGATGTAGAGAAAGCTTTTTTGCAAATTGGTCTTCAAGATGAAGATAGAGATTGCACTAGATTTCTATGGATAAAAAATATCAATAAAGGTGTTTCACCAGATAACCTACAATATTTCAGATTTTGTCGCGTTCCCTTTGGAGTGATTTCAAGTCCGTTCCTTTTAAATGCTACTGTAAGACACCACTTGAATCAATCAAAAAATAAGATGAATCATCAAATAGCAACGGACATTTACGTTGATAACCTCGTCACGGGCACTCAAACAGTAAAAGACGCTGTAGAAGTTTACAAAACGGCAAAGACTTCTTTTAAAGAAATATCTATGAATCTCCGTGCTTGGAATTCGAATTCTAAGGAATTTATGGCACAGATACCACAGCAAGATCGTGACCAAATGAAAGATAAAATGAAAATTTTAGGTATTGAATGGGACATTCTAAGTGATAATTTAAGACTGACACCCAATTATGACACATCAATGACAAATAGTAACACTAAGAGGGGTATTCTAAAAGTAATAGCTTCAATTTACGACCCATGCGGTTTCGTAGCTCCAATCGTACTACCTGGCAAATTGTTACTTCAAGATCTGTGGAGACATAAATTTAAATGGGATGAAGCCCTTACTACGGATTTTTTAGACAAGTGGAAATTGATAATGTCTGGATTAAAAGAGATAAAGACAATCAGTATTTCTCGTCTGTATGCGGGTATGAATACCAATCGGGAAAGTAAAATGGAATATGAATTACATGCCTTTGCAGATGCATCATTGCAAGCTTATGCAGCAGCCGTTTATTTACGTGTTTACAATAAAGATGAAACTACAATTCTACTTAGTTTTATTTTAGGAAAGTCGAGACTGACTCCTATTAAAGACAAAAAGGATTTGCAGATTCCACGTTTGGAGTTATTGGGTGCAGTTATAGGAAATAGGCTATTGCAATATGTGGCGAAATTTCTCAGATTGAAGATTCGAGCTCAATATTTGTGGGTGGACAGTGAAATTGTACTTAGTTGGTATAATTCTGAGAAACTTCTACCACCGTTTATATCGAAGAGGATCAAAGAGATCAAGTTGAACAAAGACCTCATCGTGAAATACGTTCCGTCTAAACTTAATCCAGCAGATGGAGCAACTAGACCGATAGATTCCCTTGCTAGCAATAATATTTGGTTATGTGGTCCTGAGTTTTTGGTCCAACCAGCGAAACACTGGCCTACTAGCTCAAGACAATCAAGAAACAAAAACTATACGCAAGTACAAACTTCCTTTGCTGAGGAGGGTCTTTTACAAAGAAACTATGAGAAAAACAATGAGACTAAAAGAAGAAATGTAAGAGAAAAAGAAAAAACAGTAAGTAGAGAGGTTAGCCAAGATAGAGTAGAAACTATGGAATGCAGTGAACAGAGTGAAAGCAATCAGAATAGGCCTCAAATGGATGAAACTACAGAACAAATATTAACATTGCAAAAGGAACATTTTCCGAGAGAAGTTCAAGGAGTTAAAACTGATCTAAAGATATCTCTTCATTTACTTAAAGATAAAAATGGTATACTTAGATGCGGTGGAAGATTTCAAAACGCTGAATGGACAGACGAAAGGAAAAATCCAATCCTTCTTCCTAAGAATACGGACTTCACAACTAAAGTAATTGAAAGCGCTCATAGGGATAATTATCACGTAGGCGTAGGCCATACCTTAGCGATAGTCAGGAATAAATACTGGATATTGCAAGGACGATCGCAAGTCCAAAAGGTATTAAGAAATTGTGTTCCTTGTCGGAAAGAAGGAGGCGGTCCTTTTAAGATTCCTTTAATGCCCCCGTTGCCTGCGGAAAGGGTTAGATATTCAGCTCCCTTCACTTTTACTGGCTTAGATTATTTTGGCCCTCTTACAGTGCAAGAAGGAGATACAGAGAAACGTTGGATATGTCTATTTACATGCTTGGCTGTAAGAGCTATTCATTTAGAAGTGGTGAAAGATTTATCCTCAGAAGAATGTATTATGGCTATAAGGAGATTCGGAGCAGTGAGAGGTTTGCCACAAGTTATTATCTCTGACAATGCCACTCAATTTAAACTGACATCTTCTGTGATAACTTCTAATTACTGTATTAAGAATAAAGTATCTTGGAAATTTATTCCCGAGTTAGCACCCTGGTTTGGAGGTTTCTACGAGCGTTTAATTGGTATTGTAAAAAATTGCCTCAAACGGACTCTTCAAAAACATCTGCTAAATCACAGTCAACTATGTACTATTATTAAAGAAGTAGAAGCAGTCGTGAATACTCGACCTCTTACGACTGTAGGGCAAGACTTTGAGCATGTTCTAACTCCGGCTGACTTCCTGAGAGTTGGTGGTCCTTTAGTGAGTGATACATCAGATATTGACTTCTTAGAGAATGCTACTGTTACCAAAGATAACCTTGTGATGGGTTGGAAACGCGGTCAATTGATTTTAGAAGAGTACGTGAAGATGTTTACTTCACAATATTTGACCAGTCTTAGAGAAAGAAAAAGTATACATAAACAGAGTAGAGTAGCTTTAGATAGAAAACCTAAAGTTGGTGAACTCGTTCAAATAAAGAATGGCCAAAACAGAGCTTTATGGAAAGTTGGACGTATTACAACAGTTAAGGCGAGTTCGGATGGACAAATTAGAGTTGCGAAGGTAACTATGCCATCAGGAGAGACATTGACTCGATCCATAGGACATTTGTACCCTCTTGAGTTAGAAGATAACGACAACATACAATCAGAAACACCTCATCAAATTGACAATATGACCTTTAATGACACACAAACACCTTTGGACACCGTTAAAGAAAAGGCGCAAGAAACACTTACTTCTAAGGAGACAGACAATGGAGAAAAAACAGATTTAGGTGGTGGTGAAAATTCAGACAGTGCAACTACAGATGTGGACGCTAATACTAGTACCAGACCAAAGAGATCATCAGCTCAAAATGCCCGTGAAAAAATTAAACAGTGGACCCAACAGTTAATTTGTTTAATTTTGTAATTAAAATTTTGAGATATAAATTAATTAAAGTTTAAAATTTCTAATTATACTTATGTTGCACTTATTTCATCCTGATTAAATTATTTTTTCTTTTCTTTTATTGCCGGCGGGAGTGTCGCGAATTGACGCGATTTAAGTAATTAAGAAATTATTTTCTAATTCAACGATTACGAAATCGATTGTGAGATTAATATATTGTTATTTATGCCAAGATAATTCTAGCAATTTTAGATAAAGACTCGATTGTAAGGATGCTGTTCGAATCTACGATCATTGGTATAATCTGTGGTCGTGAAATAATCTGTACGGAACGGCGCGGGGGAAAAAGTTTACTTTTTGACAGCGACGCTACGCTTGTGGAGAAGAAAAATAGAGTAAAATCGAGGTTGTTGGATATTTTAGTGGATCCTGGTATTCCTGGTGAGTCCTTTTCATAATTCACTATTACTGTGTTCCTTACATCTTCTGTATTTACCTGTGTGTTGTCTGGGTGTTGCACTGTGGTACTTGAATGTAGCAGCAAAGTATCCCGTGTAAGAAAGTGGTATATTGTGTACACTTTCATCAGTAATCAGTTGAACAGTACCAGAAGATCAGTAACAGCTATATCAGTAACAGTTAAACAGTGATCAGAATCAGTTATCAGAATCAGAACAGACCTGTGAGGTAAGGGGTGACTGTAAGGGGAGGTCGGAGGTCACTCGTGGGGTATCAACCCTATTCAGATAATTACACACTACGTGGTAGCTGTGTACCTACCTACTAACAATCAGTCAGTCAGATACGTGTGCACCTTGTGTGCAGGTACGTATATTCGGCATTCAGATAAAATATTCGCTATTATTATTCATTTCATCTATGTATGGTATTGCGACACCTATCGATACCTGTTTTATTCAATAAATTATTTAAAAAAAACTACATAAAAACCTTTTAACCCAAGTATCGTAAGCGGGCACAATCAGCAGGGAATTTGTCCATTAAAATACTAATATTAGCATAAAGATAGTTTAGTCCCAATCACGCTATACATTTTTCACATCACTATATTATACACAATGCAATTGCTAGATATATTTTACCGTAGAAAAATATACATTTTAAGGTTTGAATTCAGTTAAAAATAATATTTTAACCTTTTAACCATCTACGTGAATTTGCGTTTTACAATACATTGCGGCGTTAAAAAGTTTAACAAGCGTTTTAAATAATTAAAGTCTATTTCAAATACATTTATACATTAACTTATTTTTGTTAAATTATGTTATGTCCTTTTCTAACAAATGCATTTGGGAAGGGTGTGATAAGAAAAGCATATCGTGACAACATTTAAGCTATTCTTTGCTTTATTGTAACAAAGTATACCCTGATACAAGTATTAAGAAAGGTACATATGCATTTTTATTTTTGTGTTTTCCTGAAATGTCTAGAGTCGACGTAATTTAAAAAAACCTAGGGCAATGCCTAACGTTGGGTTCCGTGGCTATCACTTTTAGCAATACCCTACGTACTATCCACTCTATACTGAACGAAAATTGTAGGTAGGAAAGAAATTTTAATTCGAGACATCAGTTTTATGTAGATCCACCTTACATACCTTACATACTTTTGCGCGCCATAATAATATTAAATTGCGCGGTACATAACTGGTAGAGAATGCCTCACGGCATTCAGCTAGTGTGTACTACGTTTTTTCATTTGTACAATAAGGATTAAGTACCTAAATAAAATAAATACAGATTAAGGTACCGTTAAAAGTTTATAATTTACCAGCTCTATTAAAAAAAAGAAAATGGGTTATCTAAATCGACGTATTTTTAACAAGCACTATAAATACTTTCGGGTGAATGAGGGCTAATTGGACGTAGTTAAGGGAAAAGGCATCAATCCACCGTGACTCGCACTCGAGTAATAGGCTATTTGACAACAGTGAAAATAAACAAAATATCGTGGTCATCCTATTAGATAATAGCGTAAAACAACATATTTCACTTTATTTTAAACTAAATTAAGCATATTTTTTTGGAAATTACACGAAAAAAAATTTAATATATTTAGAAATTTTATCTGTGGCAAAAACGCTATGCGATTGCTTTGTAGCTGTGGTTACTCGCTGGTGACGTCACACGCAAGTAACCACAGATCATAAGGGCATATCTCTTCAAATGTTTTTTTCTTGTTTACTTGCATGTGACGTCACACTTGTCACATGGCCAGCACCATGATAGAAACAGCGTTATTAGCGCGGTTTCGAAAATTTAAACTTTTAAATGGATTTTTATTGATAATATAGTGGAATCTCACGGAAATATCAATGTAGTGTGCTTCTTATGTAATAAAGAATCATTTAATAAGGTTTTCTAAAATTAGTCAAATAGCCTATTTGCAGTTTTAAGTTCACGGAGCATTTAAACAATGATAGATTGATTTTACACAAAATTATACTATGGAGAAAATGAACAAAAATTGTTTTTCTTTATGTATTTGTAAAAACAATTCGCAGTTTTTCGAGATATTAGGACTTAGTGGGTTGGATCCATTTTAAGACAAATGGTTTTGTATGACAAAGGTGACACTGGTTCTAGCTTGTTTTCAGCAGTAACGATCCAACCAATATGGACTAGATTTTTTTTTTATAATATCCCTGCCATAGATGTGGGTTGGTTCCGATGTGATTTTAAAATAACTTGCCGCAATAATTTTCCGGATCCTTTTTGCTGATTGATAGTCTAGACCCTAAGGATCATTGTGGCATACTTAACTCCACTTCCGGTTGTTTCGTGGATTGAGTCCTTTACCCTTAATTACGTAACCAGCCGCCCTTTAAAAATGAAGTACCGAGGCGTGACTTTGTGAAAACCACTATACTTATCTCTGTAAGGACCTGCGTTCACGCGTCAACTTCATAGTTTAAATATAAGTGTTATAATTCTCAATTTATTACTTTTCGGGGGTATTAAACAGTGTTGAAAGCATTAAATTTCGACATCCTCCCAATCTTAAGAATTAACTACTTAAATCAGGCATGCCTTACAAGATACAATCCAGCTGATTTAATTTTTCTTTGATGCTACGCTAAATGCAGGAAATGGATAAAAATTGGATCATGTAGCCAATTTCATTCCGAAACTTTTTAAACTTTTAAATTGACGCGTGAATCCGAACAAGAAGTTACTATTTCGAGTTTCTTTTCCTAAACTGTGATAAGATTTCTACTGTTTATACACTCACGCTTCTTATATTAATGGTGACAAGCGGGAGATCCCTGGGCTAACCAAATATATAACTTAATGTGTTGGTAACAGGGGCTTTGCCAGGGATCCTCGTGTAAGTACCTAACTATAGCTATGTTAGATATTCTTTTCACTGTAATTTCCTAAACAACATATCTACTATTTATTACTTAGACCGTGGCGCCACTACCTACCTTGTTACTGTCAAGCGCTAGATTGTTACGCAATTTTGAATCATACTTAAACGCTAGTAGATTTATATTCCCACGCCGTTACTTCATTGATAAAATGGTCTAAAGGTAAAAAGGTTATCTTTGTTATATTTAATTTAAGTAGGAAATATAAATGCACCCTTACACCTAATTTAAGATAAGCTTTATATTCGAGTAAGTACGCAATTTTTGCCTAAACAAAGTTTTTTATAGAAATGTATGGTAAATTATTTTATACTGACTGTCTAACTGCCCATGTTTCGAGCAATAAATATAGTTATACTTAAATTATTGTGTAATTATTTATTTATTTCGAGACCGTCCTGTAGAAATTTTGAACTAGTTTTTGTAAACAACCCTTTTCTCTCCATGGTAATAATTTAAACCTTTTTAATAAAGTCAATGACAGTACATTATTGCCTAGGCAGAGGCTCTACTTTGAAATCCGTAATTCGAACTTCGTCTATTGCTATCCCTTTTGCTCTCGACGCGTCACTAATTCGCCAGAAAGTGACGGGGCGATCCGAAGTTCGAATTACTGATTTCAAAGTAGAGCCTCAGGGATGTAGGCAATTGCGGGCCGAGTATTGGTTTAAACGGACGAGCTTGAGAGCGACAAGGAGAAACGCAAGCTTTGTTTTTAAAAAAACACAAGCTATTCAGGACACAGAAAAAAAAGTTGTTTCGAATAAAATATGGATGTATAAGACTTGTGCCCTCATTATATTATGGCCCTTTTCACTTTTTAAAAATTTACAAGCTCGATATTAATGGAATTTGTAGGTATGCAACATGGCGGGCATGGCGGGCATGGTGAATTTGTTAAATAAAACATAATTCAAATTGATTGCCTTTATTGGAATGCAAATAAGAGAAATAAACATAATTTATGATAATAAATTATACATAATCAATTGGTTACAATAAATAAGGAAGCGTTGGTGAGGACTTCCCATAGAATTATTTTACACCTTGAGCCCTATTCTCAGACAAATAGAGATCAAGTCGCAAAGTCACGTCCGAGATAATTAATGCTAAATGACATGTATTTTAGCCTAGTTTCCATTCCCTTTATCTTAAAAGTGATTTTCTGAGAAAAAGTTATGTCAATGCGTTTTTACGTGTTCATTGAACATTGGTGCGATACAGTTTTGTATATATGAACAAAATTGTATTTTTTACCAACATAAAGATATAAATTGGATAATGTTGCCAGTTTTCTAACATCACCTTAGTTTTGTTTAACTGTGGATGTTTACATGCCGTCTATTTACCTTGTATTTCCATGTACATCTATTTGCCTATAAGGTTTTATTGTTTATTAAGTAACAATTATATCTCAATGACTGAATCAGCGTCATCATCGCTGATCATCATCAGAAGTCGGACGAGTTGAAAGACACCGCCGAGGACGCGGTGGCGGCTGTGTCGGTTTCGTCATCTGAAATCCAAAGGCATAGACTATAAAAGTGTAGTATACCTTAGAACAGAGGCTCTACTTTGAAATCAGTAATTCGAACTTCTTCTATTGCTATCCCTTTTGCTCCCGACGCGTCACTAATTCGCAAGCAAGTGACGGGGCGATTCGAAGTTCGAATTACTGATTTCAAAGTAGAGCCCCAGCGGTCGGGAACAGGCGGCTCGCAGACGTGTTACTTGCGGCCCATGAATGTTTTGTAGAAAGGTTATAAATATCAAAATACTAGGGTCAATATCACAAGTGCAGCCCGCCTTCATTTTATTTTACCACCTTGTGGCCCTTGCCTGCCAAAAGGTTGCCGACCGCTGCCTTAGAACTATGTTTTTCTATAAGGTACGCCAAAACGTCTGGGCCTCTATTCCCGGCTGTAAAAACTATATCGTATTTGACCTGCTACGGTAGTTTTGACGTCAGCCGCCATTACTGTCAAGTAAATAAGAGCTATCAAAACGTTGTCAATACGATAACAGAGGGGCTAGACAAGATGCACTACGCTAACTATCGTTTCTAATTGCTTCGTTTTTAAACAATCACGTCACTGGTAGATCACGTGACTTTTCGTATCACGTCATCTACAAGTGATGCGATTGGTTTATAAACCTAACGAATAGAAACAATGGTTAGCGTAATGCATCTTGTCTAGCACCTCAGGTCAAAGACGATATGGTTTTTAGCGCCTGGAATACCGGCCCTGTTCAAGTTAGATATAGTTTTGACAAACTAGGATGATCCCTGTGACAGCTTTATTTGGAACCTAATGCTTACATCTCAATATGTTTGATTCGATTTAGATTTGATAAGCAGACGATGACTGACTGTACAACAAAACTACAGCCAGCAGCAAAAGCTTGTCGCAAAAATGATTTTGGGAGAAACTAGTTTCATTTGTATGTATTGAGGCAGACTGGTGTCATTCGCGATTCATAATATCGTTTGTCCTAATGTATCATTTCGCATAACACCCTTTTAAGCTGACTTTGCAGAATTTAATAAACGTCTATTGTGTAGAATAGGTTAGGTTAGTTTTTATAATACATACATACATACATCAAATCACGCCTGTTTCCCAGAGGGGTAGGCAGAGACCACTTCTTTCCACCTGCTACGATCTTGACTAATCTCTTTCGCTTCTTCCACATTCATACATCGAGTCATGCACGCACGTCGGTTTCGGGTACTTAAAATTCGGCCCTTTTCCAGTATTTCTCCGATTTGATTCGAAAAAGTACGCCTAGGGCGGCCCCTTCCGACCCTTCCACTCACCCTTTCTATTGTAAAAACCGTTTTAGGTCAAACGATTTTATGAGAAATGATGTCCTGCGCCGCGTTGATAATATCAAAGAAGGCAGCAAAATGATCGTTCAACGTTCCGTTCCAAAAGGGGCTAGACAAAAGGGGTTGCCTAGAATACAAATTGTGCTGTTGATTCTTCGATTCTCTTCTCTTCCTCATTGCGCTATAACAATGATTCAGCCATTTGTCTGACCTGTGTGGGCGTGCGAGGCGTGCGCGGGGTGCGGCACGTGCGGGGGGTGCGGCGGGTGCGGGTAGGGCGCGCGGTCGCACTTGCACTTGCACAGCTCCTCCAGCCGCCGCAGGTCCGACGGCAGCAGCTTCTCCGGCGACGTCGGCGGCGACCCTGTTCACAGTTTACATTAGCGGCCTGCACACGTAAAGATCTTCGTTCCGAACCGTACGTGTAAATGCAACTGTGATAGTAAAATAGTAAAAAATTACGGTTCGGAACGAAGATTGGCACGGCGCGTGGCGTTTCCCGCGGTCCGAACTTTAAGTGATGTTATCTGCGATTGCATCCGCAGACGTGTAAAGGGGGTAATTTGCTAGTCTGTGGTAGGTTTAACGTCGGCAGAAGCATCTGCCACCGATCCGATTGTTGTCGGGTTTTGTGGCACGGAACGGATCAAAGGGTTTAAGCGCGAATGCACACGAATCCACACGGATCGCGAATTTATCTGCGGATAAGTTTACTGAGGCTCTACTTTGAAATACGTAATTCGAAATTCGTCTATTGCTATCCCTTTTGATCTCGACGCGTCACTAATTCGCAAGATAGTGACGGGGCGATCTGAAGTTCGAATTACTGATTTCAAAGTAGAACCCCAGGCATTTCACGTATACCCACGTCCGATGGAAATGGTGGTGTCACATCATAAGTGTACGACTACGCCGAGCGTCCATTGAACTCCAGTGGCGCCCTAATTACTGTTATATTGTTTTATAATAGTGCAATGAAATAAACCAATGAGTATGAGTAAGAGTTGAATTTAATGTTAATATCCACTCCACAGCTCTCTTTCGTCTAACCCTCGGCAACGTGCGCCCGAACAGTCCTGAGGCACGTCCACACGGACCGAGCATTTGGCTCGCGAGGCTGCCGCGCGAGCGCGTGCGCTAGGTGGATACGCGGCTTTACTGTGCTATGAAAACTCCAAACCCTAAATTAATAATTCGAACTTCGTCTATTGCTATCCCTTTTGTTCTCGACGCGTCACTAATTCCCAAGAAAGTGACAGGGCGATCTGAAGTTCGAATTACTGATTTCAAAGTAGACTATTATGAGCTCTGAAAGCAGGGATCGCCATTAGTAGCCAGTAACGGCCAAACCCTATATTCAATCCTCGGACAGATAAGGCTTACTTCGGGTTAAAATTTGACACTTGCCCATACAAAATGTGTCAAATTTTAATCCGAAGTAAGCCTATCTATCCGCGGTTTGAATATAGGTTTCGGCCATAAGTCGGTCAGTCGCTCGGTCGCTCGATCCCTTTATCGATCAGTCCGTCGCTCCTCGTTAGGTCGGTCGGTCAGTCAATCCGTGAGTCACAACAGACTTTTGTAGATTTCACCGACCTCCCGCTATGCGCACGCTCTTAGCCTGTGTCTGCTTCCCGTCCAGGTCGCACTGGCACCCAAACGGCGGGTGCTCGTAGCTGTCGAGGATCTCCTCCCTCAGGCGCTTCTCGCTCGGCAGCTCCGTGGGGCCTGGCAACAACGAGCACATCATACTTACTGCCGCACTCAGAGACGTCAATTTAATTTAATGCTCGATTATAGTTGCTGCTGTCACTTTCTTTGCTACAGCAATAGAATAAGACAACACGTCACTAAACAATTATTAAATTTAATTGACGTCTCTGAGTGCGGCAGTTAATCTGTGGCCCGATTTGACAGCTGTCAACTTAGTACAAAATACATTGTGTGTTTGAGGTTATAATAGCTGTCAAATCAAGCCTCTTAGGGCGCGACTATAAAACTCAACTTTTTGTGGTACCGATTATTGTTAATAATGAGATGTACTATCAGACCATTGGAACCTTGACCCACCATAGAACTGTGTCACAGAGACGTTATGATTCAAGTCATAAGAAGTGTCAAACAAATTGTTTTATAATGTCACTGTGACACCGTTCTATGGTGGGTCAGGGTTCCATTGGGCTGATAGTACTTTGTAGTAGTTTATTATTTAGGACCAACTAAACACAGGCAAAACAAAAGGTACTTAATAAGGTGTTTTTATATTTTTATTTTTAGGTGATGGAACCAGTAATGAACAAAAACCAATTAACCCAGAAGGGTTATTCATTTATTTTGAGACACTCAATTTATAACCTTATGATCTTTGAATTTAAGACTTAAGTGTCCATTATTGGTGCCTTCAGCAAAGAGTCCAAAGTGGCTCTACATGCCACAGACGTCGTAAACAAATTTAGAACTTGTTGCTCACGCCACGCAATTATGCCACGTTGCCGCTAGATATATGGCTCGGCTCTGTTATAAAAAAACGCCGTAGTGGTAATCACAGGGTGACCATGACGAAAAGTATAATAAAATAATGCCGCATGAATAAAATAAAAGAAAACACTCACAGGGCTTCGCCCCCGGGGGCCCCTCGGTCCTTTCCAGCGCGCCGTACCTCTCGTACATCATGAAATGCTTGTAGTCCGGCCGGGAGATCACCTCCTCTTGTTCGACGTCGGTGACGCGGTCAAACACTGGCAGAGACAATAAAAGAAAAAAAAGAAAAACTAAACACGGCAAAATCAAACGCGAGAAACTAAGTTAAAAAATGTTGCAAGTTAAAAAATGTGAAAAATAAAATACTCGATAGTTTTATTTTTCTAACATGACACCTTTTTTGCATGTTTTGGTTGAATATTTACCTAACGATGACTTTCGATTTAATAGTTGAGTATATGTTACTTCTTAATCCCAGCAAACCATTTTTTCAATAAATGTTGTAGTTTTAAAGTAAACAGCAATTAATTGAATTTGACGCTGCCATCAAGGCGCGCGCGATCTATCTCCTCCCATTCTTCGCGCGGAAGCACATGAAGTCATCCCTTTTCATTCTTGTGAGACGTGGCACCAGTTAAGTACATCGCCAGTTGTCCGTACTCACGTTTGTTGGTCCACTCGCGCGCATCGAGAGCCGCCTCGATGATCTCACGCAGCCGCCGCGTGTACTCCGCACGGATGTAGCAGGCGTCGCTGCTCGCCTGCTTTGATTTCGCCACAGCTGCGGGGGAAGCGAAGTCAGGTAAGAATTTAGCGAGTGCAGTCATATAGTAAGCGTCGTAGGATAATTCTCGGACAAAACCTGTGGTTAGTTACGAAATTAATGATTCCTAATCATGCATTCTCTCTGACGTACAGTCAAGGAATTTAATTCCCTACCCATTTCGTTAAAATGTCGTTAGACATTCGCAATGCATTAAGGTCGATAATTTTATTTCAGTGATAGTATTGAAATGTCAATACGTTTTATTTGTCACTTCTCACTTCATATTACAGATAACCTTTTTGCGTAAAGTTATCATTTGCTTTTCTAACGAACATGACTTGACATGACTGTGTCAGTGTCAATCGAGAAAATTGTAAAATATTTTTAAATTCGTTATTAATTTGAAAAATAAAATGCTTGCCGCTAACCGTGAACTATTAAGAGTTCAAATAGTGGAGTTACACCAAGAAGGAAGAGGGATTCATGAGATATCACGTCAGTTAAATGTGAGTAGAGACACAGTTCGCCGTTGGGTACGGCGATATACCTAATAATGAAGGAAACCTTATTGATCTACGGCAAAATAACCTAAATAGCCGAAGACCAACGCCGATTAATGCGAAGGGAATACATTATTGATGGCTTTACGTCAACGGGACGATTTTCACAAATGTTTGACATGCATCCTAGAACAATCAAAAATTGCCTACATGCTATGAATTTGCATCACAGGCGGCCTGCGAAAAAAATTGCCTTAACCGAGAATCATAAATTAGCACCACTTCACTTCGCCCGCCAGTATTTAAATTTTGACTGGACGGCTACAGCTTTTATTGACGAAAAGACATTCTCAAGTGCTCAAACCGGAAGATTACATTTGTGGCGGTTTAATCGAACCCGGTACACAGAAGACCACGTCGTGGCTAATCATGCATCTGGACGAATTACTGCAAACATTTCGGGTTGGATTTCTTCAGCAGGTGTTGGAGAACTCGTGAGTTTGCCACCTAGAGCCGCTCAGGACTATGTAGACCTGTTGAATGAAAGTGTGCTTCCGACTTTGCGAACTTATTATCCGCAACAGGAGCTTCCTCAAATTGATTTCGTGCAAGACAATGCAACTATCCACACCGCAAGAATTGTGCGAAACTGGTTCACGCACAACCAAGCACATATTAAAGCTATTCCTAGGCCTGCAAAAAGTGCTGATTTGAACCCAATAGAGAATATTTGGGGTATCATGGTCCAAAGATGGGACAATCAAAATGAAAGAACACGCGAAGCACTTATCAATCACTGTCATAGAGTATGGGAAGATTTTCGTGGCACTAACATATGTGAATAATTAATCGCATCTATGCCGGAACGTCTTCTGGACGTCATTCAAAACGAAGGTGGATACACGCGTTTTTAAATAGACTTTTATTTTAATTAACATTTAGTTTATTCGTTCCGTTGAAAAGTGTCGTTATGGTTTTTATAAAGACCTTGCTCAGTGATCGAGACCTAAAATGATGTTTTTGTTTTGTTGTTTTTGTTAATTATAAGAGTAATATAAAGAAAACGTTTTTAAATTGTGGTTTTATTAAATTATCACCAGAACTAGCGAGATGACAAACGAATCCTCGACTCTAGTTTTGGCAAAGTGCCTTGGCGTCCCAAAGTTCAGGCTCTCTATTCATGACGGTTATAACGATATCGTAGTTAATCTGTTATCGCTTTGTCACCGTTTTGATAGCTCTTATTTTCTTGACAGTAATGGCGGCTGACGTCATAACAATACCAAAACGGATTAACTACGATATGCTTTTTACCGTCGGGAGTCGGGAATAGAGCCGCAGTTCACAATGTGAACGTAGTTAATCGGCTGCCTAGTTACTAACATAAAACAATGCATGCGATATGTCAAAGTAACGACGTGCTCTAAGTAGCTCTTAATGGTGACAATTAGCTATACGAATTTGAGCCTTAGGTGGGCTGGAAATTAAATTCCTTGACTGTATAACACGTGCTCTTTCGTGTACGCTAGGGTTGTCACTTGTCAGTGTGTCATTCGCGTCAATAACCAAGCAGAGAAGCAAAGAGAACGATCACCGCTGAACGCTATCATACTTGGGAGCAAAGAAATCGACCCACTTTCTATGGAAATTCAGTACTAAGTAAGTGGCTCGATTTCTTTGCACCCAATAGTCTAAGAGCTGGTAGGAAAATAATAAGTTGCGTTGCTATGACGACGACGCGAAACTCCATCTAAACTGCGGAGTGAACTCCCCCTGGGGCACGTTTTGTAAAGCTACAAGTTACAATTTTACAGGTCTAAACTGGCAACACTGCTCAAATGGCTGGTCGTCATTGGTCGAGTATGTCATTGTGTCAAATGGAAACTTGTAACCTGTAAATAGTAATTTGTAGTTTTATAAAGACCCTTATTCTCGTGACTTTGAGATGATTTTTCATGCGATATGCACTGTCAACTGCGTACATTTTATTGACATATCTCGCATGAAAAATCATCTCGAACTCACGAGAATTGGGGCCCGGTGTAGTTTGCCCTTGATACACTTCATCCCTTTTCTCGATTTAGTTTCGAATGACGACTGACAGGGATGGCTAACTTAACTTCGAAGTTTAATTTTCAAAGTAGGGCCTCTGGAACAGTGATGTGTTACCCTAAATTGTGTTTTATTCAAGTACTTAACAGTACATAATTGTTTAATTCAAGTATGTCGATGGTAGAATACGAACCGTCATCAACGATAGCATTGGCCAGGTACCGGAACTCGTGGTACGCCGGTAGTTTATCTCCTTGATGTTTCTCCACAATGCGTTCTTTGCCTGTAAAACATTTCTCTCTTAGTTCTTGTATACTTATATTTGACTAGAGGACGTCCGCGACTTCGTACGCGTAGAATTAGTTTCCGGCTACTCCCCCTTCTTCTTCCCGTTGGGGGTCGATTTTCGGAAAACCCTTTCTAAGTGCTCACATCATGAAAGGAACCCCTGTACCAAATTTGAAGTTTCTAGCTACAGTAGTTTCGGCTGTGCGTTGATATATAAGTCAGTCTTTTGCCTTTTATCATTGATTTAATATATACTAGATAAACAATCCCCTACAAAAATGTTGTTATAAACTGTCCCAAATGACATTGACATCTGCATTCAGATACATGCTAACATCGCTATTTTTTACCTTAAACAATCACGCAAAAAATAACTCAATATACTAGACGTCAAGTGTCAAATCTGCAAACTAACGTTTCAAAATATTTGCAACTTTTTAGTGAAACGGCCATTATCACAATATTTACGACAAAAGTGAACATCGGACGAATGGAGTCGCAATTCTCATTTTTATATTGTATTAATTATAACGAAATGACAAATTAAAAAAACGTTGATGAGATGTTTTATAAATGTAATTGTATGACACGATTTAAGCTATATATACAACAATAATAATAAATAAATAAATGGATAACAAGCTTTAAAAACCCGTCCCAACGATTGTTGTTATTTCAATTTTAACATTGTAGGTATCCTTTGTCACCCGGAATGGTGACAGGCTTCTAGCGACACACATAAATCGGTTCAGGCGTTTAGAAATTATGGTGGAATAAAGAATCGTACATACATACATACATACATGAGCCCTGAAAATATTACACTATTATATTATACTAGCTGTCCGCGCCCGGCGCCGCTCGGGTGTAATTTTTTTTCATACAAACCTTATGAAAAATAGTTTACGTCCTATTCTCAGACCTACTGAATACACACACAAAATTTCATAAGAATCGGTCAAGCCGTTTCGGAGGAGTTTTGTTACAAACACTGTGACACGAGAATTTTATATATTAGAAGATTATTATATCTTCGTTTTTGTTTTTGTCATTAGATTTGTTCATAAGAAAATCATCACCTAGAAAAAGCTTTATAAATGCGATTTCACCCAGGATATTTTAATGCACTAAGAAGTAATGTAAAATTAGCAAGTACTCTTATAAAATGAGTGTTTACAATTATTATAAAAAAACAATCACCAGCCTGACAAACATTATCTCATAGTTCATTTTTGCTCGCCCTTTTCTTTACATAACAAAAGGAAAGGGCTCACTTTAACTGACAGATACTTTTATTTGATGATTGTAAAGTCAAGCTTTAATAGTCATTTGTATATTTTGAGATTAATATAAAAACTATAGTGTGACATTTACTTACATTCAATACAGGTATTGCAGATTTAGTCAGTCTACTAAAGCCTTTCTCTGTGGTATATACGTCTGTGGTACGAAAATGGTCAAACACACAACAGACGACTTATTTGGCTTGAACAGTTGATCACGCCTATCTCGGGGATTTCGTGGAAAGCTTTAATTTAAAAATATAAGAAATACTATTACCTCTATAAACACTTTTTTGGTCATAAGTCAAAACAAACAAACTCGATTAATTAAATTTTTAAAAAGTAATAGCTACTCCATATATTTTTGTTTCGTGATAAGTCATCATTTGTACGTAAAATATAAATTACAAAAAATCATGAAAGCATTATAAGTTTAACAAGAATCTGTTTATAAATAAATATAACTTATGTAAAATAAGACATTCCATCCTTTTTTTTCGTTTTCTTGCTATTATTTTTGCAGTTTTTCACTGCACATTTCGTCATGATTGACAACTGCCACTGTCTGTGGTCGGGACAAGACTAATAGCAAAACTACTGCCCAAGTTGATTAGGCAGTAGTTTTGACTTGCCATTTTTTCCTGCTGATTGTGTATCTAGTATATATTAAATCAATGCCTTTTATATATATAGATTAGGGTCTGTACCTGTGCCATAATTACTTTTAGTCCTTATGTGTTTTGGGTCATAATTATCGGAAGGCATTTCGTCTTTTTTTAAGAAATTATAACTTTTCAGGATTTTTAAAAATCAAACCTAACCTAAACTAACCTTGTTTTTTACGGTTTCAGCGATATAAAAATTATGACTATCAATAATAGGGAATAGGTATCATCATCTACATCCATAAACCTCTTCATGCTCTGCAGGAATGGTTCATTTAAGACATTTTCCAGATTTTTAGTATTTTAGTTATGGCTGTAGGGGATCGAACCCTGGACCACTAGCTTCGTAGGGTCACTACCAACACTACCGACTAGGGTAACTACGTCGTCAAATGTCAATGTTAAAGTGATACAGGGCGTCTGATGCATTACGCTAACTAGCGTTTCTATTCGTTTCGTTTTAAACCAATCGCGTCACCGGTAGAGGACGTGATACAAAGAGTCACGTGATCTACCAGTAACGCGATTGGCTTAAAAACAAAACGAATAGAAACGCTAGTTAGCGTAATGCATCCAGGGCCTCTGTTCACCTCGCGTGTAGGTCCAGCGCGGGTCGTGGCGGTGGCGCGTCTCCGTCGGCAGCATCTCGATCTTGCACACGGTGCACTGGCACAGCTCGTTAAGCGGGCGCCCGCAGCGTATGCACTCCTCTGCAACGGAACAGACCACTTCTAAAAGACCAGAACTGACTGCAACGGAACCTTGCTTGTACTAAACAACAATGTAGGTACTCATTATTCAAGAAAAGTTCATTCTCTATACAAGAATATTGTACTTACTATACAAGAGCAGTGCAATAACTACACAAGAGCAGTGCACTCACTATACAAGAGCAGTGCACTCACTATACAAGAGCAGTGCACTCACTATACAAGAGCAGTGAACTCACTATACAAGAGCAGTGCACTCACTATACAAGAGCAGTGCACTCACTATACAAGAGCAGTACACTCACTACACAAGAGCAGTGCACTCACTACAAGAGCAGTGCACTCACTATACAAGAGCCGTGCACTCACTATACAAGAGCAGTGCACTCACTATACAAGAGCAGTGAACTCACTATACAAGAGCCGTGCACTCACTACACAAGAGCAGTGCACTCACTATACAAGAGCAGTGCACTCACTACACAAGAGCAGTGCACTCACTACACAAGAGCAGTGCACTCACTACACAAGAGCAGTGCACTCACTACACAAGAGCAGTGCACTCACTATACAAGAGCAGTGCACTCACTACACAAGAGCAGTGCACTCACTACACAAGAGCAGTGCACTCACTACACAAGAGCAGTGCACTCACTACACAAGAGCAGTGCACTCACTATACAAGAGCAGTGCACTCACTATACTAGAGCAGTGCACTCACTACACAAGAGCAGTGCACTCACTATACAAGAGCAGTGTACTCACTATACAAGAGCAGTGCACTCACGATACAAGAGCAGTGCACTCACTATATAAGAGCAGTGTACTCACTATACAAGAGCAGTGTACTTACTATACAAGAGCAAAGCACTCACTATAACAAGAGCAGTGCACTCACTATACAAGAGCCGTGCACTCACTATACAAGAGCAGTGTACTCACTATACAAGAGCAGTGCACTCACTACACAAGAGCAGTGCACTCACTACACAAGAGCAGTGCACTCACTATACAAGAGCAGTGCACTCACTACACAAGAGCAGTGCACTCACTACACAAGAGCAGTGCACTCACTACACAAGAGCAGTGCACTCACTACACAAGAGCAGTGCACTCACTATACAAGAGCAGTGCACTCACTACACAAGAGCAGTGCACTCACTACACAAGAGCAGTGCACTCACTACACAAGAGCAGTGCACTCACTACACAAGAGCAGTGCACTCACTATACTAGAGCAGTGCACTCACTACACAAGAGCAGTGCACTCACTATACAAGAGCAGTGTACTCACTATACAAGAGCAGTGCACTCACGATACAAGAGCAGTGCACTCACTATATAAGAGCAGTGTACTCACTATACAAGAGCAGTGTACTTACTATACAAGAGCAAAACACTCACTATAACAAGAGCAGTGCACTCACTATACAAGAGCCGTGCACTCACTATACAAGAGCAGTGTACTCACTATACAAGAGCAGTGCACTCACTACACAAGAGCAGTGCACTTACTATGTAAGAGCAGTGTACTCTCTATACAATACCAGAATGGAAAATGCATTTACTATATGAGGTGTCAAAACTTGCCAAGTTCCAGCCAATGAAAAGACTATCCATTTTTCTGACTATAATTTGTACCAGGCAAGTAACCATGCTACCAGGGTACCATACTCGTAACACATACTGAATTTAATCTCAGCCTCGTCCAGGATCCCGAATATGGTCTTCCGCGCAGTCTCCGTGCGCGCCTGCTGCAGCGACGAGATGCGCATGCGAGACGCGCACTTGTGCGCCTCGGGCAGCAGGAACTGCTGCACCAGCTCAGCCACTAACTCGTTCTTCTCTGCTGTTGACCTGATATCGAAAAACGAACTATGCTAATGCTTTTGATGGCAAACACAATTTTAATTAGGTGTTATGTGACGATAATGCAGAGATGATTGTAAAAACATTAATTTCCTGTAAAGTAGGTGGAATTACTTGGAAAGATAGGAAATGTGTAATAATACTGGCACCAGAGTATTGTCGCCCTAAAGACACATATAAACTAGGCATGTCTTGATCGAGAATGTATAGTGTCTCACATGACCTCATCGGCGTGCAGATCTCCGTCAAGCTGCACCGCGTCCTTGACGGCCACCAACTACTTCCTGCAGGCAGAGCGGCAGGATAGTACTCACACGGCCTCTTTGCACGCCACAGCTAGTTCGACTCCCTGCAGGCAGGACGCCAATGTAGGGACTCACATGGCCTCGTCGGGAAGTAGGTCTCGCTCCATTTGCTGGCCAACGGCCTGCGCGTGGTGCACCGCGTCCTTCTCGGCCGCCAGTTCGACTCCCTGCGTGATCACGTCGTGCAGGTACGCGTCCACGGTGGCTTGCGTCATGCCCAGCACCTGAGATCATATCTTTATTTTAAACCCCACATCGCTAGAATTACTTGTATCTTGTTGCTCTGCGCAAATAGACAAGCTGGTCACGTATACCTTTTGAGACAGCAATACCCACAACCTAACCAAATCACATATCACCTGAGCAGACCAAAGCTTCTCTAATTGAGTTTAAGGCGGTTTATCATGAGAAATTATTACCAGTGAATGATGTTTTAACTTTTTCGGGCACTGTGGCTTTTGCAGCTTCAAATACTAGGTACAATTCAGATCACAGATGTTAAGGAAACCTTCGGAAACACACATAAACACAAACAACAAAATACATGTAGGTACCTACAGTACAAGATTAAGGCATGTTTGAGGTTATATTTTGGGTGTGTTTTGACAGTAGTCGGGCCTGTTAGAACGGTGCGACCATAGTAAGAGAAGGATTACCGTTGACTTACTTACTGTTTTTCTAACTGAAGTACATTACCCAATGCTTTTACGGGGAATGAAAAACATCGCAAGGTCTGCACATTCCAACAGCCGAATGTGTAAGAGGGTAATTGCACAAAAGATCCTAAATGATCGAAATGTGTCCGAAAAAACTCACCTGTAGGATAAAATACGATAAGATCAGGGGGCCTCATATGGATTCGTTTGTCGACTGCCAAATTTGAATAAAACCTCCGTCATTTTTTGACACGCGTATAAGTACGAGAATGACGGATGCTTTATCCACATTTTGTCACGCAATCAACGCAACCATACTAGGCCCGCAGGTCGTGCCGCACCTGTCGGAACATCTCGTCGTGCTCGCGCCGGCGCTGCTCCTCCTTCTGCCGGCGGCCCGCCTCCTCCGCCTCGCGCATCACCTTCTCACGCACTGTAACAACATTTGGCTCTCACCGTCATGTCATCACAATGTCATGGTGCAACCTGCCGCTCAGTTGTGTGGGAGTGTATAGATAAACTTACGCGCGATAAGTATGAAAGCATGCTGTCTCCTCTCCTCCTTCAGTCGTCTCAACTCTTTCTCGAGGAAGTCCAGCGCGGCCGCCACTGCGCCGCCGCAGAGCTCGTCGACTAACGCGGTTATAGCGTCCTCCTGGAAACACAAAACGCATATTTTTTTCTAGTCTATTTGAGCGTCCCATTGTTAGGCAAAGGCCTCTCCCCTTAATCTCCATGAGTCCCTATTAGGTGCCTCTTCCGGCCAGTTGCTGAGGAATGCATCCAAGTGGTTCCCGCTTAGGCCTGCCCCGTCTACGTCGCCCATTTTGTGGCACTTACTTGGAAGTCACGCTAGCCCACCGGTCCAGATGCCTGCGGCAGACGTGACCGGCACAATCCCACCTGAACCTGGCGGTTTTTTCACCTACTTCAGCTGTAATATCTTGAACTACCCCTAGCGATGCTATCCAGATGTACAAAGGCACTTCTTTGTTATTAGACAATCAGGAATGACCCCTAATAAGGATATAGCTGATACTCGTAAGGTATGTATTAACTCAAACCCTCCATCTAGGTATAATAGAAGAAACTGTCTAGCTCATCGATCAACGCACAGCCGAAACCGCTGGACCTAGGGACTTGAAATTTGGAGGGAATATTCCTTGGATATCCTAAAGGAAGAGAGAAAAGAAAGATTTTTTGAAAAGTTGCGCACCTGTTCCTCCTGCAGCCTGTGGGTGATCTTCAGCTCCTCGGATGAGCTCTGCAGGTCTCATGCGATCCATCATCATACATCTACGACCGCACTGTTCAGTGTGTATACATAGGTAAATGTCATGGCGCCATGTACTTTCTGTGCGCGCTGCGCACCTGATCCTCCTGCAGCTCGTGCATTTGCTTCAGAGCTTCAGAGCTCCTCGGTGCGCTCTGCAGCTCTCATGCGATCCTAGTCCTAGTACATCTACGACCCTGCTCTTCAGTGTATATATCTACATATCATGGTCCCATGTACCTTCTGGTCGGCGTCGCTCCTCACGACGTGGTAGTCGCGCGCGCGCGCCTCCTCGCGCGCGATGCGCACCTGGTCTTCCCTCTGCAGCCCGTGCGTGGTCTTCAGCTCCTCGGTGAGCTCTGCAGCTCTGGTGCGGCCCTCGTACATCTACAAACACAGCCGTTTCATTGTTATTAATATGAGTATTTTAATTGATTTTTAACGGTTACATTAATGCAGAGTATTGGTACCAGATAGTTCCTACATAACCATAACTCCCAAAAATATCTACCAGGCTATCATAGACGTACTACATAGAACTTAACCTTTCGTATGCCAAAAGCCTCTCATAATTTTATTAATACCGTCGTCTTCCGGGCTATGACGTCATCAGTGTCACGTGACCGAGTTTAATTGTTCCTAGCACGAAAGTGATATGACGTTTGGAGAAACTGAATGCTATCTATGGAAGATTGATTTTTTTTAGTTTTTTTTTTACAGACACATTAGAACCCTATCTTTAAGCTAGTAAAATGACCCGATTAAGCCTCTTAGTGACGGATACGGCACACGGCATAGGACCAGGGTAGGGACGGATCCGGGACTAGGCAAACAAAAGGAACACTTATTCACATCCATACTATATAGGTACTAGGCTATCATAACTCACCAGCGTCTGCACCGCACGGCCGCGTACGATCCGCTGCAGCGTGAGCGCGGCCTGGTGGCAGACCTCGTCGTCATCCTGGACCATGTCCACCTCGGGCGTCCTCGGGCGAGTAGTGGTTTCCACGTGCCGCAACTTCAGCACGTGGAGCGGGCCGGCGGTCAGCTTGGCCGCACCGAGCCGGGCCACTGTAATCATCATGTCGACAAAGATGTCAACTGCTGGAAATGGCTTCTCCTAAGAATCATCACAACCGCTCCCTTGCCGTGCCAGTATATTCCAGCAACCTTCACAAGGTCACCTGACGGGTAGAGTCATCCAGAAACCAAGGCTATTGAAAAAGGCGGGTCGAATATTTGAACCTTACACGTATTGGGTGGGTTATCAAACTGCTAAGATCCTACGTGAGCGCGGTTTTAACATTAAGCAGGAATGGAAGGAGGATTGGATGTCAAATCTACCCAGGCAGTCCCTCTCGAACTACGATCCTACCAAGAAACCACTTGGATACTCGAGCCCGAGAAGGGAGTGGTGCCAGATCAACCGGCTACGTACCGAGCACGGACGCTGCGCTGAATACATGTTCAGGTGTGGGTGGCGTAATTCGCCTGCGTGCGACTGTGGAGCGCCTGAGCAGTCTATCCACTATATAATACACGACTGCCCAAAACGGAACTACAATAATAACCCTGAAGACCTGCTCTTGCCTAGTAAGAACGCAGCCCTCTGGGCGAAGACATTGGATATAGTTTTATAGTTTTATAACACATAACAACATAACATAAACTCACGCCTTCATTCCCAGAGTGGGGTAGGCAGAGCCACAGACTCACCAACAACTCCAAAAACTTGTTGATAATTCTGTGACCACATTTTGCACAACCAGGCTAAGATGTTATCCAGTGTATTAGTGACAGGTTGCAAACCCATCGCCTAACAGCACTACGCAGCCTTTAGTCCCTTAGTCGTCTCTTACGACATCCACGGGAAGACATGGAGTGGCAACATTCTAAACCCGGCACCACACGGCAACTAATAATTATTGCAATATCTTTTGTATACATTATAAGCGACTCATCAACTGCCATACGATTAAATAAATAAATTGGGTGGGTAAATTGGGTAATGATCAGTAGTGAGGAACTCGGTCACACTCACCAGAAAGTTCCCGGTCTACGCACGTAAATTCCAGTAGCTCCAGTACCCAGTATTAGAGTGACTATAGCACAAAGTTTAACCTCCACATGATCGCGTTACGCCTAATAAAATGACGGGGGAAAGTTCGATAGCGCGATGTAGCGCACTGTTAGATATGGCCGCCACAAACGATCAGTCGAACTGACAAGCCGAGAGGGACACGGCTATTTGATAGAATGAGAAAGTTAAATACGTCTCTCATTCTAACAAATTGCTGCGTCGCTCTCGGCCTGTCAGTCCGACTGATCGTTTGTGGCAGCCATTAGTTGCGCTGTCTGACGCTGGTGGCGCAGTTGTGTTGGCTGATACAAGTTGTCCCTTGAATAAATCCAAGTACACCAAATTATTTCCTGCAGTGAAAGTCACTGGATATAAAAAATAATTTCTAACAACTGTATACGTTAATTCTACTAACGACGCATTTACATGCAAACGTATGCAACAGCTAGCGGCAGGAGTAGGCGTTAGCGGGGGTGAGGTATGTATAACGGGGAAGGGAAGTGCACGCAATCACGCAACCAAGCGTCTAGTAATTCCCCGCGCCTCCCCCACCGTCTGTCTCCCTGCGGGACGGTCGCACGTGAACTGAGGGGCTAGACAAGATGCATTACGCTAACCAGCGTTTCTATTCGTTACGTTTTTAAACCAATCGCATCACTTGTAGATGACGTGATACGAAAAGTCACGTGATCTACCAGTGACGTGATTGATTTAAAAACGAAGCGATTAGAAACGATAGTTAGCGTAGTGCATCTTGTCTAGCTCCTCTGGTCGGTCTAAAGCTAAGTTCGCTCACTCTTAAGGTCGTTATGCAGCGCTGTCAGGAAAGCCTCGCTCCACTTGGTCTCGCGTACGCAGAGCTGCGTGGGATCTGGCCGCAGGTGGTGGCCCGAGCAGGTCCTGCCCAGGTTCTGCCCGCAGCCGTCCAGCCAAGCCGGAGGCTCAGCGATCATATCGTGATCTTCCATCTCTGAAATTGTATGGACCTTAACATACTAGGCTTTTTTGTAAGTGCCGGTGAGGGCCGTAGTCAATCACTGACACCCGTATTCACAAACAATACTTAAGGGATCCTTCACTGAGTAAACGCACTGCGTTCAATACAGCTTTGTGACTGGTCCTTTTTGACCGACCTTTTGTTTATGAGACGATTTGAACCACCCTGAGCGTTGGTGAGCACTGTGAGACCTCATAGTGACGTTTTTGAATACGGGTGTATGTTTTAATGGATATTCCGGCCACTCATAGTCAGGGAGCCCCATGTACAGGGGACGCACTTTTGGTGCCGATGACGTCAATTTGCATACAGGGTGATTAAAAAAGAAAAACTAGTATTGAAAGGTTGAAATTTGGCTCGAGTATTGCCGACAAGTTCTGCATAAACCCTTATTAAACTCACAAGTTCTGCATAATAATAATAAACCCTTATTAAACTTCCTGAGTACATCGACATTGAGATGGGCCAAAATCGTCGAGTAGCATTAGCATAAAAAACAGTTGTAATAAAAATTACTATGATTAAATATTCATAAATCCTATTCTTCCATTGACATTAATAAAAGAAAATTGATAGTATTAAATGGAAAAAAATAATTGCTGCTGCAGTGATCCGTATTTTAATTGAGATTAAGGTGTATTTAACTCTAATAATTTTACCGCTTTTTATTTTACACAATTCGTTTATTTGTACCAGTTAATACCTAAACCTTTAGGTATAATACACTGTGCCTAAACACCTGCTAAGTGAAAGCAGAGCACCCTCTGTGTAAAATTACGACATTTTGACGTCATCGGCACCAAAAGTGCGACCCCTGCAACCCCCCAGGCCCAGGTAGGTGGCAAGCATAACCATTTTCCCAGCGTGAATAAAAGGTATCTTTGTAAGTCAGGCAAAAAGTATATATGTATCTCCGCGTAACTCCTTCGCGCCTGGTACACGAAAGCTAAGTCAAACCAAAATAAGCAGACAGATTTCCCTTACCGTCAATGCAGGATATTCTTAAGTAAATTTCCACATGGCTCCTGCTCGCCTAGTAACCATGACGACTAAACTGCTTATTTGAAGGCTTCAACTTTTAAATCTTCCTCAGGACCAAGACAGCATAAACTGACGACGCAGTAGTGTGGATGACCATAGGCTCTACTTTGAAAATCGAAGTTCGAAGTTCGAAGTTACGTTAGCTTCATCCCATTCTCTTGTTATAGTCTCAAATGACGAGTGACAGGGATGGCGCTAACGTAACTTCGAACTTCGATTTTAAAAGTAGGGCCTTATTACCCAGCAGCGACGGGTCGTAGTATATCTCCGCGTGCCTCGTGCGCGCCTGGTACCCGTGGCGCGCGAGCGGCGCGTGCAGCTCGGACGTGGGCTCGGTGGCGGCCTTGGTGATGGAGCCGCCGCCGCGCGCCGCGCGCATGCGCTCCACCTGCCCCAGCCTGCTGCCGCCGATGTGCTTGGCGTGCAGCTTCCGGAGCTCTGCCACGTTCATAGTATATATACAGGGTGGAAAAAATTAATGCCACATGGACGGCAAATCACTTATTGAAAAAAATAAATCCTGCATTTACGGATTTTTTTTTTTAATAAAGTCTGCCATTATTTAATAAAGACAAATGAATAAAAAAACTATGGATTTGTCGATAACATTGATAAACTGCGGTGTTCTCTTCCTACAACTTGTCAAAAGCCGCCCCAAAATTCCGGGCCCCAGTCATAATGTATTTATATCTGTGATTAGGCCCCTGCGTCTCTATTCCAGTCGGTAAAACCTAACTCTTAGCCTGTCAGTCTGATTTATTGTCGCAGCCTTAAGCAATCTTGTTAAAATCAAAATCTTGTTCTAATTGTGATAGTTAGATAGTTAGATGAGTTCCTCAAACTGATTAATTCCACGTAGCAAACTTCCCAGTCGTATTATTCCCTATTCTAATTTTACTTCGATAGCATTGTTTCCCATTTCGAATTTTTAGCGATCGCATATATCCCATTTAGGATTTTCCCCACTCGCAAAATTTCCCATTATAATTATCTAAGTCGAAATAGATTGGAATAGGTAGATAGGTTTAGGTTATGCTACTTTTGCAGAAGGCCCGAAGGGCCATAGCACCCAGAAATATTAGCTCCGCGACAGAGACTCAGTGAAATTGATTTTGAATTGGGAAAACATGCAATTGGTAAAAAAAACAATGGGAAGAAATGCGATTAGTCAGTTAGGGTAACCGATCATGTTATCACCCCTGTCCCTGGTCCTCCGGATGAGCTTGATCTTGAGGTCCATCTGCTGCTTCTTCAGGGCCCACATCGCCGCCAGCTTCTGGGTGGTGTGCTTGCTCTGCTTGGCGCGCTGCTTATTCTTCATGTCGTGCAGCAGCTCGAGCCTGATGTCCTGGAGCTCGTCGATCTCCTGCCGAAAGGCTAAATCATGAGCTTGGTGCATAGGTCCTTCAAAAGACGAGCAAACAAACGACGCGTCTGTGATGCCTCTCCTTTAATAATAGTAGGTACATTATAATATGAAAATAACACTAATTCTATGCGCATTTACTAAAATAGGGTGAAAAATAAGTCTTTTCTTCGCCAAGAGTGAGACAATATTTACCGCCTCCCTGAAGATCCAGTCTTTTGTCTCCACGTCTGAGATGATGGCGTCCCGCTTCTTCATCCAGCGCGGGAACTGGCCCTTCTCCGCCAGCTCGGCCCACTGCCGCGCGTGACGCAACCTGAAACAGGAGGGTACAAGTTCGCGCGCGACCGTCCCGCGGGGGCAGAGGTTGGGAGGAGGCGAGGTTAATGACCCCTCTTCACGTCGGCGGATCATGGGTCAACGTAAGGGACGAGCAATATGTGAGAGTGAGATGCAAGAATATGTTGCTCACTCTAAGGTGTAAAATCAAAGTCAAATCTAGCTTATCTGGGGTGTGTTAGACAATGGTGATAGATGACGTTGCGTCAACTGCGTCAACTCCAGCTAATCTGGGGTGTGTAAGACAATGGTGATGACGTTGCGTCAACTGCGTCAACTCTAGCTAATCTGGGGTGTTTAAGAAAATAGTGATGACGTTGCGTCAACTCCAGCTAAACTGGGGTGTGTGGGATCACCAACGGGTGATAACGTTACGTCAACTTGAGCTAAACTGGGCTGCGTAAGACCATGGTGATGACGTTGCGTTAATTCTACCTAAACTGGGATGTGTAAGACGATAGTGATGAAATTGCGTCAACTCGAGCTAATCTGGGCTGCGTAAGACCATGGTGATGGATGACGTTGCGTTAACTCTAGCTAAACTGGGATGTGTAAGACGATAGAGATGAAATTGCGTCAACTCGAGCTAATCTGGGCTGCGTAAGACCATGGTAATGGATGACGTTGCGTTAACTCTAGCTAAACTGGGATGTGTAAGACGATAGTGATGACGTTGCGTCAACTCGAGCTAATCTGGGCTGCGAAGACCATGGTGATGGATGACGTTGCGTTAACTCTAGCTAAACTGGGTTGTGTATGACGATAGTGATGACGTTGCGTCAACTCGAGCTAATCTGGGCTGCGTAAGACCATGGTAATGGATGACGTTGCGTTAACTCTAGCTAAACTGGGATGTGTAAGACGATAGTGATGACGTTGCGTCAACTCGAGCTAATCTGGGCTGCGAAGACCATGGTGATGGATGACGTTGCGTTAACTCTAGCTAAACTGGGATGTGTATGACGATAGTGATGACGTTGCGTTAACTCGAGCTAATCTGGGCTGCGTAAGACCATTGGTGATGGATGACGTTGCGTTAACTCTAGCTAATCTGGGCTGCGTAAGACCATGGTGATGGATGACGTTGCGTTAACTCTAGCTAATCTGGGCTGCGTAAGACCATGGTGATGGATGACGTTGCGTTAACTCTAGCTAAACTGGGATGTGTAAGACAATAGTGATGACGTTGCGTCAACTCGAGCTAATCTGGGATGTGTAAGATGATGGTGACGACGTGATGAGTGACGACTCACTTGTTTATGATCTCCGTGGTATGGAAGTCCGCGGGCAGGTCGCCGTTCCGGAACGGTTTTCCGGGCCCTGCGAACAACAACAAATTAGCCTGTACAGCTTTAAACATAAAACTTCCGTGAGACTCAGACATATTAAGGAGATCACACCGGGTTACTCATGAAAATTTGTCGAAAAACGCTCAACATGTTTCGGGCTCGTCCGGAGTCCCTATTCATGAGCAGACGCGGCCGCAGCACGACGAATACTGCTCATGAATAGGGACTCCGGACGAGCCCGAAACATGTCGAGCGTTTTTCGACAAATTTTACGTGAGTAACCCGGTGTGATTTCCTTAATAGCCTGTACAGGTTCCCAAGTTTCGAAAGTATGCACGCAAGGGCGTAGCGAGGCACGGGTAGGGGGAGCACTACACGGGTACACGTAACTTAATTACACGTGCCGAATGGGCCATAAAACCGTTGCCGTGTAACACGGAAATGGGCGCACGGCTACGGGTACACGAAACATGGTCACAACCGCGAGCCCCAGGTTTTACCAGTGTATATTCGTGACAGGTTGTAAGACTTGCAAGCCCATCGCCTAACAATACTACCTTCACTCCCTTAGTCGCCTCTCGCCTCTTACGACTTCGAAGACAAGGAGTGGCACTATTCTATGCCGGCAACCACACAGCAGACTGGTTTTTAATGAAAGTTATAATATTGGCTCGTTGGATAAGCCTCATTAAATTCTAGAGCTGACACGAAACCCTGAGGCACGTTTTATAAAGCTACAAGTAACAATTTTACAGGTCTAAACTGGCAACACGGCTCAAATGGCTGGTCGTCACGTCATTGGTCGAGGTTGTGTCAAATGGAAACTTGTACCTAACCTGTAAATTGTAATTTGTAGTTTTATAAAACAGGCCCCTGGTATTTCAGGGTTGGAACTTTCCAGCCTACTCACCCCACTCCAGTCTGTCCAGGTACAACACCTCAGGCGTGGACTCGCAGCGCATGGCGGTGCGCGCGGCCGGCTGCCACGGCACCGTCTGAGCTGAGGACTCCCTGGGGAGGACACAGACTTGTGACTTAGCCAGGGTTCGGAGCCGGTTTCAAGATAGCGGTTAATATCGTTAACCGGTTAATGAAAGATTAAACCGTCTCGGTCCGCCCTGTTGAGAGTGTGGCACACACATGCAAGCAGCGAGATATAACTTTGTTTGAAGATGAACTACTGTTTATACTGTGGCGGAGCGGGCTTTGTACTAAGTCGCCTCTACCACGCCTTTCCCAATGCGACTCTGCGACTTACATATTGTAAGCATAAGAACACAGGGTACCTATTATGCTATCAAAACAATTTCAATTTCAATTACGCAGAATTTTCATTTGTTTTATCGCCGCATGAGTAATTTTTTTTTGGTTTCTGTCTTCACTAAAAACATCACGGTTTTAGAAAAAAATACCGTTTGATGTAATCAAAGATGGAATGATAGAATCGACAAAGCGATCGATAAAATGATGGGTTGCCATGAGTACAAGTATAGCACCACTTTGCACCGTGTTGCTACCGCCTTTGTACGTTTGCTGCTTATCTTCTAAAGCTTTTCTAACAGACAAAAATGCATGGCCTAAACTCGAATCTTAGTCAATAAGAATTTGTTCAAATGTAAAACCTTTATCTTGTCTAGGGGACACCGTTGATGTAGGAAAAAATGTCGAAACTTTTATGTGGTGGTCTTGCACCGTCTTATATACACATAAGTAGGTGTTTTTTTTCCTTTTCTATTTCTATCTCTCTCGCAAGATTTTTGGCATGTTTTCCTGCTGAACGCATGTTATTTGTAGCTTTATATAATGCTAGACTAAGTAGTACCATTGTGATAAGAAATATGTTTAAAAAAAAGACTGACAGCTGAGTTTCTTGCGGCGTTTCTTCTCAGCAGTGGTGTCCTGTTGCGAAGCAATGGTAGATTCTTGACGTGCGAAAGTGCCCGTGCAGCCTACTTACTGAATAAATGTCTTTATCTTTATCTTTGAATAGTGTTTCAGGGGTGCCTACCGGTATACGCTCTGCGTGCCGCGGTTGAGCGGCTTGCCTGGATCCTGTGGAGTCGGCGGCGGTGGCTGGAAATCTGGAGACGTCTGGGGCACCTCCAGGACCTCCTTCGGCCTGCAGAACAAACAGTGATACAGTCTACACTGTGGTACTGTCACAATCACACCAAGTGGATGTAAGCCTGCTTGAGTCTAAAACGGCTGATTATTATTATCGACTTGTAGCATCACAAAATGTCCCAGTCGCAAAATGACCACTTCTTTTGCGTTACTAGTTAGGTTAGGTTCATAAGGTAAGTTCTAATGCCCGAAGGGCAAATTGCCCATAAATAGGAACCCCGCCGTGCGGGATCCTATCCCGTGGTACATTTTGATGGATTTTTGTTTAGACGCACAGACTGACATTTTTTAAAATAAATTGTTGGGTTTTAAATCCGTTATTTTAGGTTCCGATGACACTTGCAATTCCAACACAAATCTACCGACCTCATTCATCGAAATCGGGTTACAGCGTTGCTCTACAACAAAACTCCTCCGTCATCTTCATGGTCACCTGGTGATGAACTTGCACTGGTCCCGGCCCGCCAGCTGTAGGAGCGGTCCAGGTGTTCAGGCAGCCGGCAGTTCGGGGAGTACAGTGAGACAGACCGAAAGAAAACGGCTGATGGTGGTCACCTGGTGATGAACTTGTACTGGCCCCAGCCCTCCAGCTGTAGGAGCGATCCAGGTGTTCAGGCAGCCGGCAGTTCGGGGAGTACACTGAGACAGACCGAAAGACGACGGCTGATGGTGGTCACCTGGTGATGAACTTGTACTGGCCCCGGCCCTCCAGCTGTAGGAGCTGTCCAGGTATTCAGGCAGCCGGCAGTTCGGGGAGTACACTGAGACAGACCGAAAGACGATGGCTGATGGTGGTCACCTGGTGATGAACTTGTACTGGCCCCGGCCCTCCAGCTGTAGGAGCGATCCAGGTGTTCAGGCAGTCGGCAGTTCGGGGAGTACACTGAGACAGACCGAAAGACGACGGCTGATTGTGGTCACCTGGTGATGAACTTGTACTGGCCCCGGCCCTCCAGCTGTAGGAGCTGTCCAGGTATTCAGGCAGCCGGCAGTTCGGGGAGTACACTGAGACAGACCGAAAGACGATGGCTGATGGTGGTCACCTGGTGATGAACTTGTACTGGCCCCGGCCCTCCAGCTGTAGGAGCGATCCAGGTGTTCAGGCAGTCGGCAGTTCGGGGACTACCCTGAGATAGAACGAGCGACGACGGCTGATGGTGGTCACCTGGTGATGAACTTGTACTGGCCCCGGCCCTCCAGCTGTAGGAGCGATCCAGGTGTTCAGGCAGCCGATAGTTCGGGGAGTACACTGAGACAGACCGAGCGACGACGGCTGATGGTGGTCATCTGGTGATGAACTTGTACTGGCCCCGACCCTCCAGCTGTAGGAGCGGTCCAGGTGTTTAGGCAGCCTGCCGTTCGGGGAGTACACTGAGACAGACCGAGCGACGACGGCTGATGGTGGTCACCTGGTGATAAACTTGTACTGGCTCCGGCCCTCCAGCTGTGGGAGCGATCCAGGTGTTTAGGCAGCCGGCAGTTCGGGGAGTACACTGAGACAGACAGAAAGACGACGGCTGGTGGTGGTCACCTGTTGATGAACTTGTACTGGTCCCGACCCGCCGGCTGCGGCGTGGGCATCATGCGCGACTCCTGCTGCCGCAGCATGTATGCCGCGTACGAGCGATCTAGGTGTACAGGCAGACGGCAGTTCGGGGAGTACACTGGGGGCAGAACAAGTTATCGGAACTTTTATAAAAGCTTTTATAGTATAACTTGCTTCGTTCGTATGAATAATTGTTCTCCTAGGAGTTACTGTTCTTCTATTGGATCAATTATTGATCCACGTGTGTACCGTATTCCTGCGCTGCAGGATTTCGGCTTTATATTGTATGTATTACTCACCGACTTTCATCGGCGGGAACTGCTTCAGGTTGGAGAACATGGTCTTGAATACAGGTTGCAGGTTCTGCGGAATAAACTCTTCTAAGAATGAAACAGATCGCAACAAATGTAGTGAAACTCTGTCTAAATACCTGCGCCAATGACTTTCAACAAGAGGCGTAATTATAGATAGGTAACCCATCGAATTTGATTGCATCGAACGCTAATTTCTGCTAAAAAAAGGTTTTCAGAATATCTTAAGTAGGTTAGGACAGATTAGTCATGCCATAACCAAAAAAAGTCTGAAAAAAGTTGATTCTGCGGTAGTTGAAAGGTGTTTGGATAAAAACTGGTACCCCTATAGGTGACCAAAGGTGGTTGTGGTGTGTGGGTTTTTGTGCCCCCTGGTGCACAGCCACAACACGCGTCGCTACGGTGTGGTCGGACGGTAACTTCTATGAAAATAAATAATTATAAACACACGGATCACTTTTTACCGTCAAGAAGTGGTTGCGACAATAAATATAATGGTTACCACTGATGGCAAAATGTGGTCCGTGTGAATAGAATTGTTTGTTTTTATAGAAATTACCGTCCGACCTCATCGCTTGTGGCTGCGATGTGGTGTGGTTATGGGACGTGATACAAGCCTAATTAATGCTGTAGGCGCTTTAGGCGGCATAGTGAAATTGACATCAGTGGCCCGTTTCACGAAGCTACAAGTTACAAATTACAAGCGGTGGTGCTCTCTTTATAGCAAAAGGAGTTAGAAAGAGACTTCCGCTTCGCTCACACACACATCACAGGGGCTCTACTTTGAAATCAGTAATTCGATCTTCGGATCGCCCCATCACTTTCTTGCGAATTAGTGATGAGTCGAGAGCAAAGGTGATAGCAATAGAAGAAGTTCGAATTACGGATTTCAAAGTAGAGCCTCAGGGAGAAACTGTAACTTACGACTTGTGCGGAGTCCATGGCGGCTTTGAAGGCGGTCCGCGCATAGTCCCGCGCGCCCGACACGATGTAAGCCGAGTCTGAAGCAATGGATAATTAGGGGCACGTTTTATAAAGCTACAAGTAACAATTTTACAGGTCTAAACTGGCAACACTGCTCAAATGGCTGGTCGTCATTGGTCGAGGTTGTGTCAAATGGAAACTTGTAACCTGTAAATTGTAATTTGTAGCTTTATAAAACAGGCCCTAGCAGGGGCACGTTTTATAAAGCTACAAATAATAATTTTACAGGTCTAAACTAGCAACACTGCTCAAATGGCTGCGGCCCGTTTCACGAAGCTACAAGTTACAAATTACAAGCGGAACTCTCTTTCTAGCAAAAGAAGTTAGAAAGAGACTTCCGCTTGTAATTTGTAACTTGTAGCTTCGTGAAACGGGCCTCAGGTCGTCATTGGTCGAGGTTGTGTCAAATGGAAACTTGTAACCTGTAAATTGTAATTTGTAGCTTTATAAAACAGGCCCTAGCAGGGGCACGTTTTATAAAGCTACAAATAATAATTTTACAGGTCTAAACTAGCAACACTGCTCAAATGGCTGGTCGTCATTGGTCGAGATTGTGTCAAATGGAAACTTGTACTTAACCTGTAAATTGTAATTTGTAGCTTTATAAAACAGGCCCCTGATATTTCTATAACGGGCTAAGTCCAACCAATGTTTATGAACTCGGCTAAGAACTACTCAGATACAGATCAAGGAAACATCTCACACAAAGGGAAAACTTGAAATAAATTGGGTGTGTTATGTTTTTCATAACAACTATTTTCGAATTTTCATTTTGCATAATACTAATTGCATACTTTTGTTCGCAGAAATGATTAAATAGTTTTAAAACAAAATGCATATAAACAATATGCATAATTTTAAAAGCAATAATAGTTTAGTGGCGTAGTAATGAATCTGCATAACAGACAATCAGTAGGTACCTATAATGGTCACTTTGTATAGTATTTATTGCTCATAACATTCTTTTTTAATAAAAATGCTCAAAGAAAATAAACTACTAACTTAACCTACTGTTTTGGTAGCAGTTCGCTTTTGTTAACTGTTCTGGTATAATTTAGAATAGTATATCATATAATATTATGTCACCTGATCATTAGTTCAAATCTTGTTCTAAATTCTAATCATTATATTATAAATGTATGAAATACCAAATAACATTATTCCTAATGAACGTTATAAATAACGTTTTTATGAGTATTTAGTATTCTGCTATTCAATTATTATGACCCTCCCAATTATGAATTTTGTTTTTATACCGATTGTTTATTATGAATTTTACGAGTAGTAAATTATGCTAAAAATTGGTATGAAGAATGAACGGCCCCCGAAATAATTGAGTATGAGTAACGCGAGTTTTAATTTCATTTCGACTCCACAGTTCGCTTTCTTCTTATACCGTACAATGGGAACTTCAAACCCTGGTTATCATTCTAAGGATAACAGAGGACTTCATGGATTAAAAACTAGATAGAGTAGGTACCTACCGTAAAGGTAATCATGGCAGCGCGAGCTGTCGACGGCGACGCGACGCGGCATCACTTCGGATTGACTCATCCCTTTTTAGATAGCCTTAACTAAATTGTTTCACGGCATAACAAGTTAACGAGATGTTGATAAGGATACGCTATCTGTCTAATTGACTATATTGAGTAAACATTGTTGCTAGGCAACGATTAGAAAGTATCAATTCAAAAAAGAGGTATGATGCATGACATAAACTAGCGAATGTATACGACTCCGTCTGCGTAGGGTGTGTAATGATCGGTATAACAACTTTTGATATATTTTCACTAGATATAACAACATATGATATAATTTCATAGAATATAATCACTCAAGGGGCATAATAAACTTTGATATAACAACAAAGAAGATATTTTTATGGTTCAATAAGTATAATAATGTTAGATATAATGTGTTATACCTAATACAAGATATAAAAACGTCTACGTATACATCTGCTAGAGATCATAGAATAGTAGTATAGTATTATTTAAAAAAAACTCGGTTCTGGCGCTTCGCCGGCCATTGTCACGGCACGCTCGCTTCGCTAGCTTGGCTCGCGCGCTGTAGGGTCGCAGTTCTTCCTAACACTACTCCTCGCTTCGCTCGTCGTCGTACCTAACGGGGACCTACCTAAATGCAGAATAGGTAAGTTATTATAGTAGTAGAACGTATTCCAGATTATACCAGTACTACATTATACTCACTGAGCGTTATATCGAACACAGTTATATCACATAAACGAGCATAAACGTTATACCATATTAATGTTAGTTTAATAGTTGTTATATTAAAAAATCATTACACCTGATGATAGTTAGATAATATCAGTATGTCGTTATATCTAGTGAAAATATATCAAAAGTTACGCACCCGTCTGCGTAGAGGTTGTTTATCCCTTTGAACGCCAAGAATACCTAAAGGTTTCGTGTACAGTCAACAGCATAAATAAGTGATCATTTGTGAACCTTGTCGCTTTCAATCGTTTCACAATTTTGTATAACATTTCATACACAACGTTAAAGCGACAAGGTACATAAATTATCACTTATTTATGCTGTTGACTGTACTGTCGTGCCTAGACGCCACGCCATCGACGCTTATAGTTTCACAAATACAGTGCCAAATAGACACGAGTATTTGTGACGTAAGGTTGAAATTAGCTGTGGTTTTCAGCTGTCATTGGCGTGTGAGGACGACCTTTGTATCATGTCAATGGCGCCACCGTCGGCCACAGCCGACAAAAGTTCAAGACTAAATGATACTTTGTTTCGTATGAATTAAGTTGTAATTTGCATAGCAGCATAGCAAACATGTTTGGCGTGCGAGCGTACATTTTATATTTGACGTAAGGCTCGACGAAAAAGGTCGACGCCGCGCCGTGACGTAGCTAGGGGCTCTACTTTGAAATCAGTAATTCGAACTTCGGATCGCCCCATCACTTTCTTGCGAATTAGTGACGCGTCGAGAGCAAAAGGGACAGCAATAGACGAAGTTCGAATTACGGATTTCAAAGTAGAGCCTCAGGGCTCTTAGCAACGGTCCTTTTATTTGTTGATTTTTTAAATTGAAATTGAGTAAATGCAATATTTTATGATGATGGGGGGAAATTTCAATCATTCAAAAATATTGTCTCAATCGAAATAAAACTCAATAGTGGAGTCAGAAAAATATAATACTTAATTTTACTAAAAACTTTCTTCTTACTCATATTACAAGCCAGAACTAACATTCGTACAAACAAACACTTAAAAATATAATTTAGATTTTTATACACACGTCGCTACAACAATGTGTAATACCAGAAATCTACTGCGGCGCATTCTTCGCACACGGTTCCCCTAAGGAACCCCTAATCGTCATTTGTCCTAATGCATCGTTTGTCCGAATTTTCGTTTATCCTAAAGCCATTTCCGCTTAAATTTATAAACTTTTTAGTGTTGTTATAATACAACCCTAACCTAACCGTACCGCAGATATATTCAAAAACTTTAAGTTGCCTGACTCATCTGAAAACCAGTTTAGGGCAAATGAAAATTAGGACAAACGATATGTTAGGAGAAATGACACAAAGGCGATATGGTTATTGAGATCCAGATCGCGGAACACTACAGACTTCATCATGCGTGGCCTCAGTCATGCGTGCTCGTGTGCCGATGTAGAAATATCTACCTACATTTTGATACGGAGCGAATTTTGTACCCTCGTGCGTTGCGTACGCTGCAGCAGAATTCCAGCTTAACATTCTTATAGAAAATGCACCTTTTCAAACATACACTGATTGGTTCATATTTTAGTTTAGAATTTATTTAACAAATTCCGCTTACCTATTAGAAATACCTTGAAAGACTTCGTGATTTTAATATGATCACTCCATTTATATATTGCCTTAGCGAACAAACCGGTTTCCCTGTGGAATCCCTAATCGCCATCTGTCCTAATACAACATTTGTCTGAATTTTCGTTTATCCTAATTTTAAATCTTTTCATTTTTGGAAAACAGTCGTCTGACTAAGCTGAAAACTAGTTTAGGACAAATGATAATTAGGACAAACGATGCGTTAGGACAAATAAATTAGGACAAAATAAGGATTCCAAGGGCCACCCGAACAAATGACCTAGCGGTCCTACTTTACACCTAGCTAGTTAAAGTTTCTATAATATACAATCGAGAAAACCTGTACCCTTCTAGTGGCAGTGCATTGTTAAATCTTGTTATTTGTTTTATTATAGACACAAACATTCAAATACAAATAAATCGCTATAATTTGTTGACAAAATTATATATTTTATTAGGTAGCACAACCTTTTTTAGTGATGTCCTTATTATTTCGTTATTTGGTAGATCATTCATTAATCATTACAGGGTCCAAGAGCAATCATAACATTGCCAATACGATATAATGTCAAAACAATATGGTTTAACCGAATAGAATAGAGCCTTACGTCACAAAGAAACACGAGACAACATCCGAGAATAATTTTACACTCCTTTTTTGGGTAGTAGGACAATAAAAAATAAAAATTCATTATGAATTTGTAGTTTGAAGTACTAGGCGAGCATAGCCTAGGCGGCGGTCAGCATGGCGTCGAGCTCGTGGTCGTGGAGCGTCTCGGTGGCGACCTTGACTTCTTTGTGACCTAAGGCTCTATTCTACTCTGAAAATCCATATTACTTTTGACATGGTGTCATATTGTTCTTAACTTGGCCGCCATTACTGTCAGGTATAGGAGCTATCATAACGTTGACAATACGATAACATGTTAAAAAGGCAATATGGTTTTACCGAGTAGAATAGAGCCTTAGGTCTCAAAGAAACATTACACTCATTTTTGGGTGGTTGGACAATATAAAAAAACTAAAATTCACTATGAAGTTGTAGTTTGAAGTACTAGGCGAGCATAGCCTATGCAGGGTCGAGTTCGTGCAGCGCCGCGGTGGTGACCTTGATTTCTTTGTGAAGGTCACAAAAAACCTTAGACACAAATACCCGAGAAACATTTTTTCTTCCTCCTAAGGCCCAAGGTCCTACCCATAGTACTTATTCATTTTGTCATTCAGACCCAGCTCCTTCGACAGTTGTGTAGTCATAGCGCACCACGGTCCTACCAGTAGGACTTAATAGAAAAACCGCCATTTTGTCTTCTAAGTACTTGGGTCTGAATGAGTATAAGACAACAATACTACTGGTAGGGTCGTAGTGACTACATGCTGAATTTTTCGTTTGGCCTTAGGAGGTTATGGGCAGTCGAACAATAAAAAAAATATCACGGTGAAGTAGTAGCTTGAAGTACTAGGCGAGCATAGCCTATGCGCGCCGCGGTGGTGACCTTGATTTCTTTGTGAAGGTCACAAAAAACCTTAGATACAAACACACGAGACACATTTTTTCCTTTTGGGCAGTCGTACAATAAAAAAAAACAAAAATTCACGGTGAAGTAGTAGTTTGAAGTACTAGGAGCGCATAGCCTATGCGGCGGCCAGCATGGCGTCGAGCTCGTGCAGCACTTCGGTGGCGACCTTGATTTCTTTGTGAAGGTCACAAAAAACCTTAGATACAAACACCCGAGACACATTTTTTCCTTTTGGGCAGTCGTACAATAAAAAAAAAACAAAAATTCACAGTGAAGTAGTAGTTTGAAGTACTAGGCGAGCATAGCCTATGCGGCGGCCAGCATGGCGTCGAGCTCGTGCAGCGCTTCGGTGGCGACCTTGATCTGGTCGCTCTGGACGCGGCCGCTACTCTGCAGAGCCGTGACGCTCTGCCGAAGTGCCGCGAGCCGCGCGGTCACGCGGTGCTTTTCTTCTGTGAGGAGTTTCTGGGCTTTGTCACCTGAATCAGTATTAAAATACCATTCAAGTGCGATTCATACTAGATTTAAGAGAGTTATCTGGGCGTTTTCACTAAAACGTGTACCCCAATTAAGTAGCTTAAGTTCAAACTCGGATACGTCCTTGAAATTTGGTATATGAATTTAAAAGCTAAGTTTTTTAAAAAAAGATGCAAATTCCGTTCTCCTTTTGCATGGACTTATCCGAGTTTGAAATTAAGCGTCTCAATTATAGCGACGCGATTATTGGACTGAATTGCGGCTGTGAATGTATAGCTAATTTTCGTCACAAAACTGTAAAAGTTAGGGTGTTACCAGACCAATCGATCGATCGTCGATCGACGGCATCGATCGATGGTAGAATTGATTAGTCGACGTCGATCGATAGTTCCTACCAGACCAATCGATCGATCGTCGATGGCAGAATGGATTAGTCGATCGATAGTTCCTTCATCAATTAAAGCTATCAGACCAGTCGATCAACATCGACCGGCAATCGATCGGTTGGTTAGTCGAACGATATTCGTCGATCGATAGTTCCTACCAGACCAATCGATCGACTTCGATCGACGTCAATCGATGCCGTCGATCGGCGATCGATCGATTGGTCTGGTAACACCCGTAAAGTTCCTTAATTTCAGTCCTTAATTGGGGTACACGTTTTAGTGAAAACGCCCAACTACATACATGTTATAAACGAAAGAAAACTGTTGTTGAAGAAGCGTTTAACCTAATTGGTAGTGACTCTGCCTACGAAGCTAACGGTTCCAAGTAATGACCAAGTAAAATGACCTTCCGCTGGAGTTTCTTGCGGCGCTTCTTCTCCGCAATGATGGTCTTGTCCGAAGCGCTGGTAGATTCACTCCATATTACCGACGTGTAAAAGAGCCCTCATGTGGCCAATTTACTGAATACATATTTTGAATTTTGTAAATGTATAACTATCCCAAATTACAGCTTTGTAGTACCAAGAGTCTCTAAGTAAACGGACAAACAGGCAGACGGACAGACAAACAGATGGTGAAACTATGAGGCTTCCTTGTTTACTACGGAATCCTAAAAAACCACTACATTATTTTTGAACAAAACCTTTATATCGGTTAACCGTAAAAAGAGATTCCAACTGTCCCTATCTATGTAGGTTCAATTGTATAGCCAATGAAAATGCGACCCTAACTCACCGAGCCAGGGCAGGTAGTCGCCCGCGCGCTCGGCGCGAATGTCAAGCGTGAACCAGTCGTCCATGTCTTCGGAGTCCGACGACGGCATCACCTGGGGGAAGAGATATAAAAGTCAGATTACTTTAAGCTACCGCTTGAACCACGGAATAGAAAAAAACAGTGGAAGTGGCATGAGTTTCGCTTAGTATCAGACCTGTTGTCGCCAACACTCAAACTATCATAAAAACAACACGCCACCATGGAAAATGTTTTTGGTGCGGCTATCGTTTTTACACCCCAAAATAGCACAATAAGGCATGCTTCTGGATTTATTTCCTATTTTAGAAATATTGAAATATCGAAATAAGAGATCGCGGCAAAAGTATGGTAGGTTAAGCGGAACTCCACATAACTATGCCACACGCTACACGCCCACTTGACACTTGTTTTTTCTGTTCTGTGACTGTGAACCAGCGTCGTGCAGCTCATGCCACTTCCACTGTTTCTATTCCGTGTTCACAGTGATTGTATGATATGATATGACTCACGTCGTAGAGACTGTCGTCGTCGAGGCTCTCCTCGTCGCTAGGGACGTCCTCGTCCATGCGCTCGGGCCGCCGCAGCGGCTGCGCGCGGCCCGAGCCGAGCGACGACTCCGACCCGACGTCCTGCCGAGCGATCGTTAACATGTAGGGCAACAAGTGCTACCACGCTTACACAAGAAAGAAAAGGAATGGTAGATGGAGATAGTTTGCGGCCCTAGGGCCGAAGTAATCTGATTTTGGCTGAGATGTCCATCTCAAGACACGTCTGATTTGACTTTCACCTTGGGGTGTTGGGAGCGGCTTCCAGCCAAGATTTATTTACACGGGCTATAAACTACCAGGACAGCATATGCTGGTAGCAGTTAACTCACATCGTCCATGTCAAAGTAGTCCTCCTCTAAAAACTTCTACTCATCGGTGCCTAATATCATACCAGCATCTTTCCTAAGATCGCGAACCTATGGTCCCTAGGCAGCACTAGGGCTGCATAAATAATATGATCTTGGCTGAGATGTCCATCTCAAAACACGTCAGAATTGACAGTTTTCTATGAATTGCCTTTTTTTAGGGTTTCGTACCCAAAAGGGTAAATACGGGACCCTATGATTAAGACTTCACTGTCCGTCCGTCTGTCTGTCACCAGGAGGTGTCATGAACCGGGATAGCTAGACAGTTGAAATTTTTACAGATGATGGTATTTCTGTTGTCGCTATATCAACAAATACGACATACGTGATTTTTTTGCCGTTTTTTTGATAATGTTGTATAGAAATGGTACGGAACCCTTCGTGCGCGAGTCCGACTCGCACTTGGCCGGTTTTTTTTTTACCTTGGCGTTTTTGGGACCGTCTTCCAGCCGTTTAGTTTTATTCATATGACCTATTAACTACCAGGGCAGCATGAGTTGGCAGCGGTTAACTCACATCGTCCAGGTCAAAGTCGTCCTCCTCCAAAAACTCCTCATCGTTGATAATCTCCTCGTGCTCTTTGGGCTTGTCTTGGGTTTTGAGCAGCGACTTGCTTTTGTTGGCGTACTGCTTGGGTGTGGTTGATTTGGGTTTAGGTTTCTCTGCGTGGGAAAATACGTTCAATATAAAACATAATTTAGGCTGCAGCTCCACTGAGGCGGAGACGAGCGGAGCTGTGCCAATATTAACCAATAGAAGGCGCATGCGGTCACGTCGAGCGCGCCTTGCGCACGTTAGTTTAGATTCTATTGGTTTTTATTGGTACAGTTCCGCTCCACTCCGCTAATCTCCGCCTCAGTGGAGCCGCAGCCTAAAGGGACAGACGGCAAAAACTAGCTTGGTAGTGCGAGCGCCAAGTTCTTAACTTACCAGTCTTAATATTAGTTGAGGGCCGCGGCTTCGGCCGGCCGGCCCCACCCCTCCCCTTGGGGCCAAACATTCTCTTCACTGTGTTTGCGTCGTCTTCGGACTGGAAACAAAACCATCTTACAGTATGGGACCAGCGGTACTGATTCAATTGTTTAGATGATTAATAAGGCCATAGTTTTACCCGTCAAAGCTGCATTATTTAATCCAAAAAAAAAAGGAAAATGAAAAAAGGAAGGTCGTCGTTTCTATTTCATCCCTCGCTCACAAATCATCGTCTACAATTACACAAGAAAACAGAAAAAGAAGAGAAAAATCAGGGTACAGTTTTCATGAATCGTGAGTTGTCTGCAAAAGTTTTTCTTCTTTTAACACTAAATATTTTATTTACGTTCGTTTTACACGCAATACTTAGCTATAAATAGCATATTCTATCTGTGCTGTAGTTAAGATGAAAAATGCTTACAAACCGCCGTTTAAAATTATACTAAAAATATAACATGCTGTGTCACGTCGCCATCTTAAATCCATTTCAACTATTATACTAGAATTTAGGAAAATATCTACCGGTCTTGCCATGCTTTTAGTGGTATTAGCTGAAGATTTTGCTTGCCACCTATAATTTTGACACGATCCGCTCACGGTCCGGGTTCTCCCGCTTTTTCGTCAAACGTCGCTTAAATGTCAAACTAAAATATTCTAACGTGTAAAAATATAAATGTATTTGCCACATATTATTTATTTTAGTAAATAAAATGTTACAAATAAATGTCAGCGTATCTTAAATAAAAACAAAACCTAGAAACATTAGATTGTAAAAGCATAAACCTAGGGAAAAGCTACGAATTCGTGCGAAACAAGTTAGTATTATTTTCTAAGCTAATAAGAACTTGGCCGTACTTTTGCCGGCCTTGCAGCTCGGCGGATGAGACACGGCCGTGTCCACTGCCGTGCTGTCATCGGCCGCAAACTGTTTTGTTAAATTGGTGTCAAACTTAGCTAAGAAATTAAACCGTCCACTAGATTTGCCTGCAACTTCGTCCGCGTAGAATTCGTTTATCTTTCCATCAGAAAT